>SJYV01018870.1:308627-397471 GCA_006410875.1 Neotragus pygmaeus | reverse complement strand
CCTTTTCCTATTTGGAACCATTCTGTTCCATGTCCAGTTCTAACTTGCTTCCTGATCTGCATACAGATTTCTCAAGAGGCAGGTCAGATGGTCTGGTATTCCCATCTCTTTCAGAATTGTCCACAGTTTATTGTGATCCACACAGTCAAACGCTTTGGCACAGTCAATAAAGCAGAAATAGATGTTTTTCTGGAACTCTCGTTTTTTCCATGATCCAGCGGATGTTGGCAATTTGATCTCTGGTTCCTCTGCCTTTTCTAAAACCAGCTTGAACATCAGGGAGTTCACGGTTCACGTATTGCTGAAGCCTGGCTTGGAGAATTTTGAGCATTACTTTAGTAGCATGTGAGATGAGTGCAGTTGTGCGGTAGTTTGAGCATTCTTTGGCATTGCCTTTCTTTGGAAATCATAACTTTAGGTCAGAGCTATTTAAATAGAGTGAACTGTTGTAGGACTAGCTCAGTGTGTATCTCATCAGGCAGACATGAGGACTTTGCAGGAAGAAGTTAAGAATAGATAGGGAAGGGAAGACAGGGGAAGAATTAGCTAAGTCAGGAATTGTTACAAGTTACTTCAATATGTCACTCTCTCATTTTTTAATTTCTAAAATACTATTGGGCTTCCCTGGTGGCTTAGCAGTAAAGAATCCACCTGCAATGCAGGAGACCACCAGCAATGCAGGAGACATGAGTTCGATCCCTAGGTTGGGAAGATCCCCTGGAGTAGGAAATGGCAACCCACTCCAATATTCTTGCCTGGGAAATCCCATGGACAGAGGAATCTGTCAGGCTACAGTCTATAGGGTTTTAAGAGTTGGACACAACTTTGCAACTAAACCACCACCACCAAGATATTTGTATTAGTTTGCTAAGTTGCATGCTGGGATATTTCTTTAAGCACTGCATGTGAGGATACCCAGAAGTCACTAATACAGGTCATATCAAACGAACTGATTATTTACGCTTATAGAACTTAAGATTATTAAGTTATTGTTAATTTATTATTATTATTAATTATTAAGTTATTATTAATAAGATTTAAGCTTATAGAACAGAGCTTATAGCTCTGTTCAGCAACAGAGCTACAGGCTCCTTGGATAGCCAATGACTAAGCATCTGATTGCATATTTATTGATTTAGCACCCTGCACATTTGTGCAGATGGAGGCCACTGATGTCTTTAACACATATATTTATTGGCTTCCCAAATAAAGTGAAAAAAAGCTTTGTGAGTTATTAACGTATTAAAACTATAATATGATTAATATAAATTTCAAGCAAATCTTCCCAAGGCTTCCCTAGTGGCTTAGAGGTTAAAGCGTCTGCCTCCAATGCGGGAGACCCGGGTTCGATCCCTGGGTCAGGAAGATCCCCTGGAGAAGGAAATGGCAATCTACTCCAGTATTCTTGCCTGGAGAATCCCATGGACAGAGAAGCCTAGTAGGTTACAGTCCACGGGGTCGCAAAGAGTAGGATACAACTGAGCAACTTCACCTTACCTTACCTTACCTATATGTATGTATATACATATATGTATATCTACTTTTAATATAATAACCATAATGACGTAGGTTTCAGTCTACAAATGAAAAACAGCTTCAAACAAGGCACAAAATATTTTGTTTTTTTCTCATGCCAGTATAATACAGTGGTAAAGAGCATAAGCCTCTTAGAGTTGGACTGTGTCCTTAGGATAGATAATTTAGGTGTTTCCTCATCCTTAAAATGGAGAATAACACTATCACTTCAGACTATAGTACTCCAAATTCTTCCCACAGTAACTAGCATAGATGTCTGGTCACTGGAAAGGGTGATTCCATTTATAAATTAGTTAATTGACACTCTAGCTTTTATACAAGTCTTGCATGATTTTAGTGTCATTCTGTCACAGAGAACTTGATTTGCTTTAGGAGTACTGAGACACATAAGTGCCTATAATTACCAGATTTGGAACTCTGTCTTTTGACTGTCCTAATTTCACCAAGTTCACACTGTCCTCTGAGATTCTTGGCAGCCAGCTGGATCTCCCTGTTGATACCTCTTCAACAGGTGTTATGACTTCCTCGCTCCAGACATAAATACATAGTAACTAATTTTTCAGAGTCATTTTCTCCAAGTTCTGTGCCTCATGGATAATTCTCACTTTTTAAATAATTCATATTTAACTACAAAAATACATGAATGTATTCTTTTTGTAAATAATGGAAACACTACTAATGAGACTTTCAATGCCTTTTGATTACCATCCTTCATGCCTGTCCCCTCTCCTTCCCTGCCTCTTCTCACCAGTATAGTCCTCTGTGCCTGCGTGTCCTTCCAAACTCTTATGTACATTTATTATACATACTGATAGGACCCTACAGAAACTATTATCAGTTTAGTTCAGTCGCTCAGTCGTGTCTGACTCTTTGCAACCCTATGAATTGCAGCACGCCAGGCCACCCTGTCCATCACCAACTCCTGGAGTTCACAACAGATTCATGTCCATTGAGTCAGTGATGTCATCCAGCCATCTCATCCTCTGTCGTCCCCTATGTGTGTTCATATTAAGATGAATCGTACCTTACTTTCTGCAGTATTTTTAGTGGTGTGGTTCAATGATACTATCTTGGAAATCTGTGTTAGTAAAGAGATCTTTCTTATTATTTGAATACTGAACAGCATTCCAAAATAATAAAGTTATTTATTTAGCTATTTTCTTATAAATGAACATTTAGGTTTTTCCCAGTTTGTTGCTAATAAACAACCTTCTATGTGTCTATTAGTATATAGGTACCAGTAGTTCTCTAGGACAGTGGTTTTCAACGGAACAATTTTGGCAACGTCTGGGAACATTTTTGTTTGTTACATGGGGGAGATGAATATGCAACTGACATTTAATGGGTCTAGGCTAGGAATGCTAAAAATCCCACAGTGCACAGGAGAACCCCAACAAAGAATGATCCGGCCTAAAATATCAAAGCCGATGCCATGTTTTGGACCTTTTGTTGACACAATGGATTTCTGAATCAGTTAACCCCTTAATGCTTAAAATAACAATTGTTTTTTCATGATTTTTTGGGTTAGATAGGAAATTCCCCTGAGGTCATATAGCTGGACAGTTGGTTTCTTTGGAAGAGCAAAAGTGCTTTACTCATGTGTCCAGCAGTTGATCCCATCAGCCATCTAAGATACCTCAGTTTTTTTCCTTGTGGCCTCTCATCCTCCATCAGCCTAGGCCAACTCATGTACATGGTCAGCGCATTGTTCCAACACAGCAAAGAGTAGAAGCCAATAATGGATTTATTGAGACCTGAACCTAGAATTCAGTGTTGCTCCTCCCATTCAGAATTCACATAGCATCACTTCTGCTGCATTCTATTTGTTAATGCAAGTTGCAAAGCCAGTCCATACTCGAGAGAGGAACAGACTTGTACATCTTAGGAGAAGCAGCATCTACCAAGTCATACTGAGCAGAACTGGTGATGGGAGGATTAGAAGACAGAGTATGAAGTAACTGGAGTTTTAGCGTGGTATAAAGCCAAATGATATTGGTGGTTGGGTGGTTCTGGTGCTGAGTCCCTAAGGCTGCAGAGCAGACTAGAAGGTCACAGCCAGCGAGGCAGCAGCCCCAGTCCCCGTAAGATGTTGCCCCCAGAACCGACACGTGAACTCCTGGGTGTTAATGCCATTAAAACCCGCATGTCGCCCAGCAAAAAAAAAAAAAAAACCAACAACCAAATGATAGTGTTCTTAGGCCTAAGAGAAATACCAAAGACCTAATGGGAATACTGAAGCAAACTAATTATGAAGGTAATGGTTGTCTGTTGATAAATGCTTTAAAAAGTCACAGGTCACTTGTATTATCACTGTACATATTATATTTTATTGTATAATCTGTGTGGAAAGATCTGTGTGAGTTCTTACCTTTCTGTTCATGGTATCCAGAACATAAGAACTCAATAATCTTTTGTGGCATTAATTTGAAATGACCACATGCCAACCAAATAATTCTGCTGGCCCCTGGCAGTTGCAGGCTCAACATTCCAGGATTTGACTATTCAAGAGTGGTTCTGAAGGTCCATGATGTGATGTCATTTATAATTGCTGAGGCATGAATATGAATTGTGCTGTGAGGTTGGCATGCTAGGAAAAAAACTCTTAGCCATGGAGTGAACTCAGTTCATTTCTCAACATCTTTATCTCAACACAGCTTCAATGTTTTCAGCCTGTCACGTGTGAAATTTTATGAAAAGGTCACTTAATTTCCAATTTTATTTCACAGTATTTTATAAAAAGTTAACATGCTCTTGTGGCATGTGTCCATGTAAAATTTGTGAAGATCTCTGATCTGTTGCTGTGGCTAAGTTAGAGGCAGATAAGTGTGCGCAAGCTTCCACATGGAACAACCACCAGAAATGTCTCTATCTCAGGGATACAATCAGGGTATGTTCTGAAAAGCTGAGCCACAGTTTTGGTGAGTACCACTGGGCAGCCAGTCCAACCTCCTTCGCTTTTCCTCACTTGCTATGTGGCCACAGCTATAAAATTCCTGGGCCCCATCTCCGAGACAGACCCTAAGGGAAGAGCTGGACCCTAAGTCCTGAAAAGCAGGCAACAGTTAGAATTTGTGCTCATCTTTCATGATTACTCAGTCGCTTCTTTTCATTAAAATTTTTTTCTGTAACCACTTTATTGAGATATAATTCACATACCATTCACAGTCACTTCTTTAGGGCTTCGTTGACAAGTAAAAGTGGAATCAATGATAATGCTTTGGTCTATTTTACTTTTTGTTCCAACACCAAGGTTATTTCTGTTCAAGAGGATCCTAGGGTTTTGTACCCATTTCAACAACATTTTCATTATATTTTTATTAATTTGAATGTTAAAGGGCAGCCAAATCTGTTTTATAAAACTGTAGGAATACTAATAGAGCAGGTTAACTTTCAATGTGTATTTCATAATATACTACAGGAAAAGCACTGGATGAAAATTCTTAATGTCCTTTGTCCTCCTGCCTTTTTTTTGCACCTGGCATATTATAATCTATAATCTGTTTTTATATTCTATAGTATGCCCAGTGATTCTGCAAAGGAAAATTATAGAATAAGAAAACTTAAATACCTAAAATAAAAGTTTTATTAAGTAATCCCTGTATTTCTAGTTGCAAGAAAATGTAAGATATATGGTTTGGTATCATTCTGCTTAATATGTATTACAGGAGGAAGTCTAACAGGAGCTATATTTAATCCAACTTTGGCACTTTCACTGCATTTCAAGTGTTTTGATGAAGCATTCCTTCAGTTTTTTATAGTATATTGGCTGTCTCCTTCTTTAGGTAAGTATATTTTTATTCAATATGATAAAAAGATTAGAATATACTAAAATACAATATGGAATGTCACAAAAAAGTTATGAAATATGTCCAAAATAACATTTTATTTTGTGCAGTATACATTAAAATTGCTTTTGTCTTCAAAGAAACAAGTTAAGAATAGTAAGTTTGAAGTTCAATCTCTCTTTAATATGCTCTTAGATATGAGGGCAAAGAAGTGAGGAGTGATTACTTCCGCTAAAAAATAATCTTTTTTTGCTAAAGGAATTTGTTTTTTCAAGTTTGTGAGCTCCAAGTTTGTGATAAAATACTATTAACTCATTTGACCCATTTTGTCGAAGAGGATTTTGTGAGACAATACAGAACTATAATAAATGTAGTTTAAAAATTTTCCACAAATTGCATTCCCGTTATTTCTATCTGGGTCAGATATGTAAAACTCTTCTTCTCAAATAGGTCAAATAACACAAAAAAATTACAAAATAACTGTAATCATGATATGCATATCCTTATATGTTATCAGCATTTCTTGATTTTGTTTAATCATCTGTTTTAAGCCTGACTGTAATTCACGGCTATAAGTGAATATGAGGATAACTGGCCTTCTCTTAGTTCATTCTTTTTATCCACAGTTTGCATTTTTGATTCTTGTTGCTCATTTCTGTAAAAAAAAAAAGGGGCAGGGGAAGGGGAGGGTACCTACAGAAGAGAACATTGGCATAACAGGTTTGAATAGCCATGACACTTTACTCCTCCCATTCAACCTCCATTCCTGTCATTTAGGACTTTTCATCACATTTAGCATCTGTTATGCTCAGTAATATCTATACTAAACATGAAGAATATCAGAAAGAAACTGTATTTTAAACTGCTAATAATGATAACTTTTTTTCATCTATTCATTACTAGTGTTTTCCAGTAACTTCTTCAAAGATAAATTATCTGTTCTTGATTTTTAAGAAGTAAAAAAAGGTCACTGAAGTTCACAAAGAAGTTAAAAAGGTCACTAGTTGGACAGGTCTACTAATAGTTTTTTTTTAAATATTTATTTATTTGGCTGCACCAGGTCTTCATTGCAGCACATGGGATCATTGATCTTCATTATGGCACATGGGATCTTTTTTTTTCCAGTCATGGCATATGGGATATAGTTGTGGCATGCCAACTTGTAGGTGTGGCACATAGGATCTAGTTCCCTGATCAGGAATTGAACCCAGGCACTTTGCCACCTCCTCCAAATTAATAAGATATTAGAAATGTGACTCTAAGGATGTATATAGAATTAATTCTCTAGCTTATACATTTTATATAATGAAAATTAACAAATTCNAGTGACCTTTTTAACTATTTATTTATTTGGCTGCACCAGGTCTTCATTGCAGCACATGGGATCATTGATCTTCATTATGGCACATGGGATCTTTTTTTTTCCAGTCATGGCATATGGGATATAGTTGTGGCATGCCAACTTGTAGGTGTGGCACATAGGATCTAGTTCCCTGATCAGGAATTGAACCCAGGCACTTTGCCACCTCCTCCAAATTAATAAGATATTAGAAATGTGACTCTAAGGATGTATATAGAATTAATTCTCTAGCTTATACATTTTATATAATGAAAATTAACAAATTCTATTTGATTCTATAAAATTGCAACTCCATTTTTAGGAAGTTTTAAACGTAATGTCTTATTTTCTAGCTCCAACTTTATAAAGAAAATGTCAAATTTTGTGAATTAGATTGATTCTGATTTTTTTTTTTTAATCTAAAGCTTCTGGTTGCAAAACAGGCTCATCTTTTTAAAATTTGCTAAGTTATCCAAATATTAGTCAAATCTTAATTTCCTCTTATCAAACAGGAGTAAATTATCAAATCTGCATGTGATAAAAACACATTCCTAATCTAAGTTTAACTGATTTAGAGCGTTAAGCCTACCTTTAATCAACCCTGAATATTCACTGAAAGGAATGATGCTGAAGCTGAAGCTCCAATACTTTTGACAGCCTGGGAAAAGGCGACTCATTGGAAAAGACCCTGATCTGGGAAAGATGGAAGGCAAAAGGAGAAGGGGTGGCAGAGGATGAGATGGTTAGATAGCATCACTGACTCAACAAACATGAATTTGAGTAAACACCAGGAGACAGGGAAGGACAAAGAAGCCTGGCATGCTGCAGTCCATGGAGTCACAAAGAGTCTGACACAACTTAGTGACTGAACAACAGAGCTTTAAACCTACATACCTTAAGATAAAACCATTAACCACCACAGATTTCTCGTAGACAGTGATTTGAGTCCCATAGCCAAGATAGTCCCCTCTATCTTTGTTTCCCATTGAAAAAATTTAAATTGTCTTTTAAATTACCTATTATACATATGCTAGACTTATCTGATATGACCTCAAAAATGAAAATTTACTAATGTGATTTTTAAAAGCATATTTATATTCAAGTTTTAAAATGCCAACTGAAATTTTTGTTTCAAAGACTTTGCTTAATACAATTCTAAAAGCTACTAATGGTTGAGATGAAAATGGAGACCCAAGTAGTTTCTCACCCTAGCAAGTCAGTAATGGAGCTAGAAATAGAACTCCAGATCTTTCTATTTTATTTATCCTTTGAATTCATTATTTAGATCCTACTGGTTTTTCCAAGTATGTACTGTTTTTAATGATTCATGGTTGAAGAAAAATCACGTGAGACTATTAGACTTTAAAATATCTACATGATGGAACTTCCCTGGTGGTCCAGTGGTTAAAACTCCATGCTTCTACTGCAGGAGGCATGGGTTCGATCACTGGTTGGGGAACGAAGATCCCACATGTCATGTGCTACAGCCAAAAATAAATAAAACAAAATATCTACACGTTTTATGTATAAGTGATATAGCTAATTATTTTAAACACACCTCTACAAATCTCTTGGTAAATAATTGTATATAATCTTAAATTATAATCACTAATCATAAACTTCTTAAAGATTGTATTGTTTATTTTACTGTTTGTCTTTCAGGTATATTGCTGATGATTTTGATGTTCAATTTTTTCCTTCCATGGCTGTATGACAACCACACAACTAATAAAAAGGAGTAACTGTTCTAAAAGACAGACTAAATTACAAGACAGTCAAGCTGGATGTGATAAAGATTTTATCACCTAATATTCAACACTGGTTGCACTGGATTCATTAATATTATCTTCCTTTGAAGAAGCTGCCTTAGAGCTTTCATCACTGGAACTTAAAAAAAAATTACTGTGGAAATGAGGTATCCTGTGTTTCCCAGTTAAGGCTTGTTCTTTTCAATATTAAATGCTGCTAGAAAAGACTCTACATTAAATATAAATCTCAAGTGATAATTGTTAATTTTGATGAAAAAGAAACTCAGTACAGGGTGAGAAGGGAAAGATAATGGTGGGACCAAGAAAGAGTATGTGTATCAGGTGTCATC
Organism: Neotragus pygmaeus; assembly: GCA_006410875.1. Classification (NCBI taxonomy): domain Eukaryota; kingdom Metazoa; phylum Chordata; class Mammalia; order Artiodactyla; family Bovidae; genus Neotragus; species Neotragus pygmaeus. The sequence continues at coordinate 388,713 of SJYV01018870.1, read as the reverse complement.
TGAACGAGCAAGATTTTTAACCAGAGTACAACCAGTCCTGCTTACAGAACTGGAGAGGGATACTTTTCAGCCACTACCTCACACAATGATACCATCAGCAGTGTCATCTTTCAATAGGAAAGTTGCTATTAGAAGTAGATTATCTACTGATATGGGGATTCTTGAATTTTAAATATATTCTAATTTCAAATATTTTCTCTAAATAGGCAATTTCAGAAGTTTTAGGTGAGCTGTCATTCTTTAACAGACTTTACTAAAGCACTCATACAAAGTTTAAGCTTTTCACATTCTCATTTGACTGTAACAGCTACTTTATGAAGTACGTAGGGCATGTATTTTTAATCTCCATTTTACAGATAAGGAAACTAAGTCTGGAAGGGAGTTTACTGCTCTGCCCAAGGTGAAACACAGTCAAATGCCATCTTTAGACTTCTACTTCAATACAAAAATATCTTCTCAGTCATCATTAAGATTAAAGGAAAACTGGAGATTTTGAAGAAACATTAAATATTTTATAATGTTACAGTCTGTTTAGGAATTAACAGCTTTTTTCAGGCTTAAAGAACCTTCAAGTTTTCCTCTATTAGAAGCTGTCTTTTATTAAAGTTCAGAAAGGCTAAGTATNTTTGAAGAAACATTAAATATTTTATAATGTTACAGTCTGTTTAGGAATTAACAGCTTTTTTCAGGCTTAAAGAACCTTCAAGTTTTCCTCTATTAGAAGCTGTCTTTTATTAAAGTTCAGAAAGGCTAAGTATGTTTTTCTTCAAAGGAATTTCACCATCAGGGTCAGAAATGAAAACAAAAAGACAGAAAAAGTTGGGGGTGGGGGATGAAATAAGATCTGTTGAGTAATAATCAGTTAAGCAACTGATAAAACTGCTAGGTGATTTAAGTGCTGCTTGGTGATCAGCCTATGATAGTCACTCTCCATAAGCCTGCAGACTGAACTCAAAAGCTGCAGGCTATCTATCCAACAAGGCAGCCAGCTTGAGGGTCAGGGACTTTGACTCTTGAACTTAGCAAACACAGAGGGTAGTAGTTTCTATTTTAAAAAGCAGAGTTCATAAAATTGCAACAATGGTTAAATGAAATCTCTGACGTGTTTCATTTGATCTGCATAGTATTTCAAACAAGTTAGTATTTGTAATATTTTTAAAAAAACACAAAAATCCACAGTTCTAGCTTCTCTTGGGGAAAAAAAAAGATGAGTCAACATTAGGCCTGAATTCTGCTATTACAACCACACAAAATAACTGGTCCCAGGACTTCCCTGGTGGCCCAGTGGCTGACTCTGACCTCCTAATGCCGGGGGCCTAGGTTCGATCCTTGGTCAGGGAACTAGATCCCACATGCCTCAACTAAAGATCTCGCATGCCACAACTAAGACCCAGTGCAGCCAAATAAATAAAATTTAAAAGCCTGGTCCCTTTAAAATAATCCCTTTACCACTTCCTATGTCTTCCAAACATGAAGCTGAATTTCACTTGTTTCATGGCTCTTTCTGTATATAATTTTTAAAAATTCATCTCTCTTTATCATGAAACTGTGGTTTAAGAACACTGAGTATTAATTTGTGAAAATACCCAGCTCTCTATACTTCACTTCTCAGAATTAGAGGTTATGACTTCCGATGACATGGTTTCCCCTTGCAGCTCTCTCAAATGGTAGCTTAGCTCTTTTCTCTGCTGCCTCCATTAATAACGTCATCAGACCATGCCATCTTCTACCTATGCACTCCTTACTGCATTTCTATCTACTGTATCTATTGTATCTACTGGATGGCCCCCTCAATTCCTTCTTGATCTTTTAGGAATGTAGTTCCTTTCTCACTCATTCTCTACACTACTCCAGTTACATTTGCTGGTGATTTCAATACTTACAAAGATGATCCTTCCAGTATCTTGGCCTCTCACTTCATTGGCTAAACTTGAAAGGCTCTTCAGTAATTTTTCCTTTCTCTTCTGCCTCAGCTACAAATTTGGTCATAACCTTGAGCTTGTCATTACCAATAACTCAGACTCTTCTCTGACCTCAAACACCTCTTTCCCCAACCACTAACCCCTCTCTCCAGCTTACTTCACCCTACTTTCTTTATCTCTAATGATACTTTGAACCCCCATGGGGAACTTGGGTCCACTGATACTACCACCATCTCTCTCCCCTATCAATTACTCTATTCTGAAGCAGCTTAAATTACACTCTTGCATAGAATCTTAATGCCATTTAACCCTAGGATAGGTGAGTGGGAAAGAGCTTACTTACAAAGGTCCAAAGTCCTCACTCTGTTAATAGAAAGGAGTCTTCGGTACAGCTGGTAGAGGTAGCAAAAAACACTAAAGATTTTAGTCATAAAAACTGCTTGCGGAAAAAGAAATCTGACCCNTTTTTTTTTTTAATCTAAAGCTTCTGGTTGCAAAACAGGCTCATCTTTTTAAAATTTGCTAAGTTATCCAAATATTAGTCAAATCTTAATTTCCTCTTATCAAACAGGAGTAAATTATCAAATCTGCATGTGATAAAAACACATTCTTAATCTAAGTTTAACTGATTTAGAGCGTTAAGCCTACCTTTAATCAACCCTGAATATTCACTGAAAGGAATGATGCTGAAGCTGAAGCTCCAATACTTTTGACAGCCTGGGAAAAGGCGACTCATTGGAAAAGACCCTGATCTGGGAAAGATGGAAGGCAAAAGGAGAAGGGGTGGCAGAGGATGAGATGGTTAGATAGCATCACTGACTCAACAAACATGAATTTGAGTAAACACCAGGAGACAGGGAAGGACAAAGAAGCCTGGCATGCTGCAGTCCATGGAGTCACAAAGAGTCTGACACAACTTAGTGACTGAACAACAGAGCTTTAAACCTACATACCTTAAGATAAAACCATTAACCACCACAGATTTCTCGTAGACAGTGATTTGAGTCCCATAGCCAAGATAGTCCCCTCTATCTTTGTTTCCCATTGAAAAAATTTAAATTGTCTTTTAAATTACCTATTATACATATGCTAGACTTATCTGATATGACCTCAAAAATGAAAATTTACTAATGTGATTTTTAAAAGCATATTTATATTCAAGTTTTAAAATGCCAACTGAAATTTTTGTTTCAAAGACTTTGCTTAATACAATTCTAAAAGCTACTAATGGTTGAGATGAAAATGGAGACCCAAGTAGTTTCTCACCCTAGCAAGTCAGTAATGGAGCTAGAAATAGAACTCCAGATCTTTCTATTTTATTTATCCTTTGAATTCATTATTTAGATCCTACTGGTTTTTCCAAGTATGTACTGTTTTTAATGATTCATGGTTGAAGAAAAATCACGTGAGACTATTAGACTTTAAAATATCTACATGATGGAACTTCCCTGGTGGTCCAGTGGTTAAAACTCCATGCTTCTACTGCAGGAGGCATGGGTTCGATCACTGGTTGGGGAACGAAGATCCCACATGTCATGTGCTACAGCCAAAAATAAATAAAACAAAATATCTACACGTTTTATGTATAAGTGATATAGCTAATTATTTTAAACACACCTCTACAAATCTCTTGGTAAATAATTGTATATAATCTTAAATTATAATCACTAATCATAAACTTCTTAAAGATTGTATTGTTTATTTTACTGTTTGTCTTTCAGGTATATTGCTGATGATTTTGATGTTCAATTTTTTCCTTCCATGGCTGTATGACAACCACACAACTAATAAAAAGGAGTAACTGTTCTAAAAGACAGACTAAATTACAAGACAGTCAAGCTGGATGTGATAAAGATTTTATCACCTAATATTCAACACTGGTTGCACTGGATTCATTAATATTATCTTCCTTTGAAGAAGCTGCCTTAGAGCTTTCATCACTGGAACTTAAAAAAAAATTACTGTGGAAATGAGGTATCCTGTGTTTCCCAGTTAAGGCTTGTTCTTTTCAATATTAAATGCTGCTAGAAAAGACTCTACATTAAATATAAATCTCAAGTGATAATTGTTAATTTTGATGAAAAAGAAACTCAGTACAGGGTGAGAAGGGAAAGATAATGGTGGGACCAAGAAAGAGTATGTGTATCAGGTGTCATCTGAACGAGCAAGATTTTTAACCAGAGTACAACCAGTCCTGCTTACAGAACTGGAGAGGGATACTTTTCAGCCACTACCTCACACAATGATACCATCAGCAGTGTCATCTTTCAATAGGAAAGTTGCTATTAGAAGTAGATTATCTACTGATATGGGGATTCTTGAATTTTAAATATATTCTAATTTCAAATATTTTCTCTAAATAGGCAATTTCAGAAGTTTTAGGTGAGCTGTCATTCTTTAACAGACTTTACTAAAGCACTCATACAAAGTTTAAGCTTTTCACATTCTCATTTGACTGTAACAGCTACTTTATGAAGTACGTAGGGCATGTATTTTTAATCTCCATTTTACAGATAAGGAAACTAAGTCTGGAAGGGAGTTTACTGCTCTGCCCAAGGTGAAACACAGTCAAATGCCATCTTTAGACTTCTACTTCAATACAAAAATATCTTCTCAGTCATCATTAAGATTAAAGGAAAACTGGAGATTTTGAAGAAACATTAAATATTTTATAATGTTACAGTCTGTTTAGGAATTAACAGCTTTTTTCAGGCTTAAAGAACCTTCAAGTTTTCCTCTATTAGAAGCTGTCTTTTATTAAAGTTCAGAAAGGCTAAGTATGTTTTTCTTCAAAGGAATTTCACCATCAGGGTCAGAAATGAAAACAAAAAGACAGAAAAAGTTGGGGGTGGGGGATGAAATAAGATCTGTTGAGTAATAATCAGTTAAGCAACTGATAAAACTGCTAGGTGATTTAAGTGCTGCTTGGTGATCAGCCTATGATAGTCACTCTCCATAAGCCTGCAGACTGAACTCAAAAGCTGCAGGCTATCTATCCAACAAGGCAGCCAGCTTGAGGGTCAGGGACTTTGACTCTTGAACTTAGCAAACACAGAGGGTAGTAGTTTCTATTTTAAAAAGCAGAGTTCATAAAATTGCAACAATGGTTAAATGAAATCTCTGACGTGTTTCATTTGATCTGCATAGTATTTCAAACAAGTTAGTATTTGTAATATTTTTAAAAAAACACAAAAATCCACAGTTCTAGCTTCTCTTGGGGAAAAAAAAAGATGAGTCAACATTAGGCCTGAATTCTGCTATTACAACCACACAAAATAACTGGTCCCAGGACTTCCCTGGTGGCCCAGTGGCTGACTCTGACCTCCTAATGCCGGGGGCCTAGGTTCGATCCTTGGTCAGGGAACTAGATCCCACATGCCTCAACTAAAGATCTCGCATGCCACAACTAAGACCCAGTGCAGCCAAATAAATAAAATTTAAAAGCCTGGTCCCTTTAAAATAATCCCTTTACCACTTCCTATGTCTTCCAAACATGAAGCTGAATTTCACTTGTTTCATGGCTCTTTCTGTATATAATTTTTAAAAATTCATCTCTCTTTATCATGAAACTGTGGTTTAAGAACACTGAGTATTAATTTGTGAAAATACCCAGCTCTCTATACTTCACTTCTCAGAATTAGAGGTTATGACTTCCGATGACATGGTTTCCCCTTGCAGCTCTCTCAAATGGTAGCTTAGCTCTTTTCTCTGCTGCCTCCATTAATAACGTCATCAGACCATGCCATCTTCTACCTATGCACTCCTTACTGCATTTCTATCTACTGTATCTATTGTATCTACTGGATGGCCCCCTCAATTCCTTCTTGATCTTTTAGGAATGTAGTTCCTTTCTCACTCATTCTCTACACTACTCCAGTTACATTTGCTGGTGATTTCAATACTTACAAAGATGATCCTTCCAGTATCTTGGCCTCTCACTTCATTGGCTAAACTTGAAAGGCTCTTCAGTAATTTTTCCTTTCTCTTCTGCCTCAGCTACAAATTTGGTCATAACCTTGAGCTTGTCATTACCAATAACTCAGACTCTTCTCTGACCTCAAACACCTCTTTCCCCAACCACTAACCCCTCTCTCCAGCTTACTTCACCCTACTTTCTTTATCTCTAATGATACTTTGAACCCCCATGGGGAACTTGGGTCCACTGATACTACCACCATCTCTCTCCCCTATCAATTACTCTATTCTGAAGCAGCTTAAATTACACTCTTGCATAGAATCTTAATGCCATTTAACCCTAGGATAGGTGAGTGGGAAAGAGCTTACTTACAAAGGTCCAAAGTCCTCACTCTGTTAATAGAAAGGAGTCTTCGGTACAGCTGGTAGAGGTAGCAAAAAACACTAAAGATTTTAGTCATAAAAACTGCTTGCGGAAAAAGAAATCTGACCCTCCCCCCTAGCCCGAAGGGGGAAGGATAATAAAATAGTATTATATAACCTGGTTGGTATTACAATGAATGATGATGTAATCATTAGCCATAATGATGTTTATTTACAGTATAACTCTTCAATGCTGTTAAATAGGCCAGGATTCAGACTGCAAGCCAACCAGTCTGTTCGTTATTTAAAACGTTTTTATGGGGCCTTCTGGGTAGAGGCTGAGCGGCCGGTTGTGTGTAACTAATTGGGTTGATTTGGGACGGGATCTGTCTTGACCATCTGAGTCGTATTGTAAGGGTCCAGTCATCTGTCCCATTGTACGTAACCGCTTAAAGAATGGTGAAATAAACTTTGAAACTCTTAAAAAATAAAAAAGAATCTTAATTCCCTTGTTCCTCTAACTCCTCATGCTCATATGGCTTAATCTAAATTTAATTAACTCCAACTGTCTACTTATTCCCTGCCTGCCTCCATACATGAAATATAAGAAAAACTGGATACCAGTAGGACAGTTCTTTCAAAGACTTTTGCTATAAACAAAGAAAATGTGGGTGGTATCTAAAGGGGGAAATTGGATCAAGAAAGAATTTCTTTTTTTAAGGTGGGAAAGATATTGGCATGTTTACATGCTGAGAGGAATGATGCAGTAGAGAAAATGTCAGAAAGGGAGGGGAGATTTACCAGGTTCACAGTTTTTAATAGGTAAGAAAAGATAAAAGCAAATGCACAACTGAAGGGGCAGGCCTTAGCTAGAAGCACAGACAGATGGTTCAGAGACAGGACAAAAGGTAAGAAGAGTTAGGTAAGCAGATGTGATGATGTTGAGTCTGAAGAAGTTCACTTTTCCTCTTCTCATTTTTTTCTTGAAGCATTCTAGTCAGGCCTTCAACTCCACCATTCCACTGAAATTCTTGCCAAGGCCATCAATGACTTTAATGTTGTTAAATCAAGGTCTCATACTTCTTACCTATCAGCAGCATTTGCTACAGTTTATTGCTTTCTCCTTGTGAATCACTTCACTTCCCCCAAATCATTGCCTTCTCAAGTTTATTCTTCCTCCTTTCCTCCAGACTAAATGATAGCTTCCCAGGGCTCAGTCCTCTGAGCTCTTTTCTATTTCTACTTACTCCCTTGGTAATTTTACCCAATCTTGTGGTTTTATAGCAACTGTATCATAACTGCCAAATTTCTATGTCCAGCTAATACAACCGTCCTGAACTCCAGACTCATATCCATGTGTATATGAAACATCTATACTTTGTTGTCTAATATATAACTCAATACATGCAGCTCTAGTTAAATTCAAATTCAGAGTGTATCCATTCTATTGGTGGTATTTGTAGTTATTCAATATTAAATCAATGCTTCAATAAACATTCTTGTGCACATGTTTTTCTAGGGTAGCAGGCTTTCATACTTTTCATTATGGCCTACCAGCAGTTTGGTCAAGCCTCCATCTACTTACTCTTGCCCAAATTACTGCAATAATTTCATGTTTCTATTTAGTGATCCTATTAAAGCAATCAAATCATGCAATACCTCTCTATTTCAGACTGAAACGCATATATTCCTTGATTTAACTATTACAAAACTGTTGGTGTAAAACATAATGTACTGGGAAAAACATAAATCAGTGTGATTTCTGGGTATATGGACAGCACTGCCCTATTTTAGCAATCATTTATGAGCTGCTTCACATTGTTTAAAAATATGCTATGGCAAAACTGTATTAGACTGCTAAGGCTAGAATAACTACACTTGACAGCATCCTACATAAGGAATAATTCCACAACTTCTTGCTTTTAAAAGACACCATCAACAAAATGAAGACATGTCACAGACTAGGATATTGGAGTCTAGAATATATAAAGGACAGACGAGTAAGAAAAAAAATTAGGCAAAAAAACATAAGAGTCACATATGCAAAGCAGAAATGTGTTAAATCTCACTAACAATCAGGAACATGGAAACTATGATCATGATGAAATTCTACTTTCATATTCATCAGGTTGGCAGAAATTCAGAAGTCTGGCAATGTCAAAAATTGATAAGGATATAGAGAAGCAATTAATCTTACTTCCTAATGGTGGAAACTATTACTATAAATAGCCACAATTGTTTTGGAGAACAATTAGCAAAATCTAAGAGTTTAAGATTTAAGTATTTTAAATGAAGTTTTTTTGAGGGGATTAGCAGAAATTAACATTTGTGGGTCCTGTTGGTCGGAAAGGTACTTCTTATTGCAGATGTAATGAAATGAAAGCTACTGCAACACACACACACTGCATACAAGCGTAAGATGTGTAAGAATATCTGTTGTGGCCTTGCTTTAATAATGAATAACTAAAATCTTAAATGCCCATCATGAGAGTGAATGAGCTGTGCTAGAGAGCTGCCTGTATCAAACTTCAAAAAAAAGACATCTCTTTGGACACATCTCTATTGGCTGCATCAGGCCTGAGTTGTGGTATGCGGATCTGTCACATGGGACCTTTCACTGAGGCACATAGGATTCTCTAGCTGTGGTGTGAGGGCTCAGCAGTTGCAGCTTGTGGGTTCTCTAGTGGGCTCAGTAGTTGAGGGCTTAGTTTCTCCATGGCATATGGGATCTTAGTTCTCTGACCAGATATTGAACCTGTGGCCCCTGCATTGCAAGGTGGATTCTTAACCACTGGAACACAACGGAAGTCCCTGCCTATTATCAACTTGAATGAAACTATTACATTGCTAAGTAAGAAAAATGGCAGAAAGATTCAATTAGTAATAGTTACAAAACATGCAACCCAATACTATGTAATTTTATTGGATATATACACATGGAGCAAAAATGCAAACACATACATAGTTATGATAAATACAAAACTTGGGACAGTGGTTATCTCTGAATAAATACCAAATTTGGGATAGTGGTTATTCCACTATTTGAGATAGTGATTACAAAGGGAGCTTTAATTGTATGTGAGTTATGTTGGTATGTGTTAGTCTTTTTTTAAATTGAAGTATAGTTGCTGCTGCTGTTGCTAAGTTGCTTCAGTTGTGTCCGACTGTGCGACCCCATAGACGGCAGCCCACCAGGCTCCTCTGTCCATGGGATTTTCCAGGCAAGAGTACTGNTTATGTTGGTATGTGTTAGTCTTTTTTTAAATTGAAGTATAGTTGCTGCTGCTGTTGCTAAGTTGCTTCAGTTGTGTCCGACTGTGCGACCCCATAGACGGCAGCCCACCAGGCTCCTCTGTCCATGGGATTTTCCAGGCAAGAGTACTGGAGTGGGTTGCCATTGCCTTCTCCTGACGTATAGCTGAGAACAATGTTATTTTCATGTGTATGGCATAGTGATTGATTATACTTCATTAAGTTATTACAAGATAATGGCTATAATTCCCTGTGCCATGCAATATGTCCATGTTGCTTATCTACTTTTTACATGATATTAATAGCTCATATCTGCTAATCTCATATCTCAAATTTGTTCCTCCTCCATTTCTTCCCTTTGGTAACCACAAGTTTGTTTTCTGTTATCTGTGAGTCTGTTTCTGTTTTGCATATACATTCATTTGTATTATTTTTCAATTCCACATATGTGATATCATACAGTATTTTTTCCCCTTATTTCACTAGACATAATATTCTCTAGGTAACATCAGTCTTATTAACATGCCAAAAATATTTCATCACAAATTATTTATAAAATTAGGTAATAACTAACTTTTCCTTTACCTGCAGAGTTTGCATTTAAACAACGAATGACAGTTATAAATTTTCTGATTTTTTGAAACTCTAAACTGACATACAGGGATTTCCCTGGTGGTCCCTTGGTTAAGAATCCACTGTGCAATGCAGGGAATGTGGGTTCGATCTCTGGTCAGTGAACTAAGATCCCACCCTCCACTGGGCAAGTCCCATGAGATCTGGAGCCTGTGAGCCACAACAAAGACCCCACATGCCGCAACTAAGACTTGACACAGCCAAGTAAATAAATAAATGACAATATAAAGCCCAGATCCCTCTTCCTCAGATTAAAACAAAAAATGCAGAAGGAAATGGTAACCCACTCCAGTATTCTTGCCTAGAAAAATCCATGGACAGAGGAACCTGGCAGGCTGCAGTCCATGGGGTTACATGACTGAGCACACGTGCTTGAGGGTTGAGGGAGATGGGTTGGTAGCAATAAACTGGTAGAACTAAAGAAAAAAATACAACTGGGCATGGGATGGGTTAGTTTTCTGGTAAGGCCATAACAAAGTACCATAAACAAGGTGGTTTAGAATAAGAGAAATTTATTTTCTCACAGCTCTGGAGGTCAGAAGTCCAAGGTCAAGATGTCACAGGTCATGACCCCTCTTAAAGGCACTAGGGAAGGATCTGTTCTGGGCCTTTCTCCTAGCTCTGGTAGACTCAGGCTTTCCTCTGCTTGTACACGCCTCACTATAGCCATCTATCTTTACATGGCTTTCTCTCTGCCCATGTCATCTCTGTGTCCAAATTCTCCCTTCAGATAAGAATGTGTCCCTCCAGTAATGTTGGATTAGGGCTCATCCTAATGACTTCATTTTAACTTGATTACCTCTGTAAAGACCTTATTTCCAAATAAGGTCACACTCTGAGGCACTGGGTGTTAGGAGTTCAACATCTTTTTGAGGGGAGACAACTTATCAACAGGGTAAAAAAACTCAAGTTTCTCTCCTACCTCTGTCCCCTACCTCTCCGAGAAGTAACTTTCTCATGTATCATGTATATGCACATGACACATATATAGCCCCACCTTGGAGCTTACTGAGTAATGGTACACAGGCTCTATTTTTTTTTTTAAGGGATATAGTTTTCCATTGTACAGAGGTATTTTAAATAGTTCCTCAGTGGGAGGAGGGTTCCATACTGGGGGTGGGGGTGGGGAGACACATGTACACCCATAGTTGATTCATGCAATGTATAGCAAAAACCACTACAATATTGTAATTAGCCTACAACAAAAATAAATTTTAAAAAATAGTTCATTCAGGCTTAATTATAGACATTGAGTTTATTTTCAGTCTTTTACAAATAAAGATACTATTCATATCCTTGTGCTTAGACTTTTCCTAATGTGAAAATTTATCTATTAAATAAATTCCTTTAAGTGAAGTTTTTGGGTCTCTCATGGGCATTTTAATATTATTTTTATACTCAGCAAGTGGTCTGGATTTTTTTTTTTTAATTGGAGGACTCAGGTGCACTTTCAATTTTGACTTATCTGGTGGCACAGTGGATAGCAATCTGCCTGCCAATACGGGGGACACAGATTTGATCCCTGGTCCAGGAAGATTCCACATGCCTCAGAGCAAATAAGCCCACGCTCCATAACTACTGAGCTGCATGCTGCAACTACTGCACAGCTTCCCTACAGACCATGCTTTGCAACAAGAGAAGCTACTGCAATGAGAAGCCCTTNGGGGGACACAGATTTGATCCCTGGTCCAGGAAGATTCCACATGCCTCAGAGCAAATAAGCCCACGCTCCATAACTACTGAGCTGCATGCTGCAACTACTGCACAGCTTCCCTACAGACCATGCTTTGCAACAAGAGAAGCTACTGCAATGAGAAGCCCTTGCACCAAAGGGAAGAATAGCGCCAAAACTAGAGAAAGCCCCTGCAAAGCAACGAAGACCCAGCACAGCCAAAAATATTTTAATTAAAAAAATAAATTTTGACAAACAGTATGTCCCTCAGTTTTATAAAAATCTTCCTTAACTTTAATTAAATACAACCCCAATTTATAAAGTTTTTAAGTTTTAGGCTTGCAACTGTTGTTTGGTTGCTAAGCCTCAGTGTCTCTTTTGCAACCCCATGGACTGTAAACGACCAGGCTCCTCTGTCCATGGGATTTCCCAAGCAAGAATATTGGAGTGGATTGCCATTTCCTTCTCCAGGGGATCTTTCTGAGCCAGGGACTGAACCCGTGTCTCCTGCACTGAAGGCAGATTCTTTACCACTAAGCTACCAGGGAAGTCCAGCTGTAAATTTTGCAAGCCAGCATCCAAGGATCTTTTCTATTTGGGGTAATCCACCACTGTGAGAATCTGGGCAAGGGCAGTGCCCTTCCACAACAGAAGCTGAACAGGCCAGATATTCCTGTTTTCTGGCAACATACAGAGTGCCAATCAGGACCTTGTGGTCAGTCACTCAAAGACACAAAACAATTAAATCAGCCTAACACCCAGAGGAATCACATCTTATGTAAACCAACTGGAGTCCCTAACCTTTTTCTGAGCCTGGTTTATTTCAGCTTTCATGTCCATTTCATGAGCTACCAAATAGCCTTCTAATACTTTTTTTGTCCTGCTTAACTTAGCCAGTTTTGGATTTATTTACAACCAGAATTTAGGCTGGTAATTTTGATCATACTTTTATGAACATAAATTGATACACTAGCCTCATATATATTTGCATTATACACTATGAAGGTTGTTATTTTGGGGTAATATGTATTTGCTTTTCTAATTCTGTCTGCTACTTACTACTACTGCTATTGATATGCCTGATGCAACCACCCTTTTCTCCTTTTTAACCTGTTACATGCCAAAGAAACTAGATGCTCAAGTATAATGGACTTGTTTGTAGAGCAAGAGTACAGACTTATAGTGAAGGCCTGAAGGTTGAGAAAAAATGCATAATTTTATCACATCTCTTTTAATTGCTCAGTGGAATTTTAAATATCAGGCATCTCAAATGTATTCTATTTTTTTTCTTTTTTTAATTTTTACTTTATTCTACTTTACAATACTGTATTGGTTTTGCCATACATCGACATGAAACCACCACAGGTGTATACAAGCTCCCAATCCTGAATCCCCCTCCCACATCCCACCCCACATCGTTTCTCTGGATCATCCCCGTGCACCAGCCCCAAGCATCCTGCATCAAACATAGACCGGCGCCTCACTTCTTACATGATAGTATACATGCTTCAATGCCATTCTCCCAAATCATCCCACCCTCTCCCTCTCCCTCAGAGGCCAAAAGTCCGTTCTATATGTCTGTGTCTCTTTTGTTGTCTCACATACAGGGTCATCATTACTATCTTTCTAAATTTCATATATATTTGTCAGTATACTATATTGGTGTTTTTCTTTCTGGCTTACTTCACGCTGTATAAAAGGCTCCAGTTTCATCCATCTCATTAGAACTGATTCAAATGTATTCTTTTTAATGGCTGAGTACTAAAAGGTGAGTTAATATTGTATTTGTAGCCACTTCTTTCTGTTATGTAAAGAATTAATTACTATTGGTAATAATTACCATTTACTGCATCATCTTTCAGGCACTGTTGTCAGTGATTAATATAAACTTCAAAATAATCCAAAAATAAAATCCTAAGAATTAGCCTTATACACTTTTATTTAGCATTCTCATCCCCAAGTTATATATTTCTAATTTTCTTAAAATTATTGTTAAAAACAATTCTAAGTTCTACTGCTGTCCCAAAAAGTTTTTCTGATTTCTCACCTGAAGTTAGTAAGTCCCCCACATTAGATATTGGTTTTATCTACATAGATAAGAGTAGACAGAGCAATATGCTAATAAAAATATTTTTCAATTTTACCTTCTTTGTCATAGGATGGCAGCAATTCTATTAGAAACCTCAGAAGGGCTTTTCTTAGAATTAACAGAAGGAAATGGCAACCCACTCCAGTACTGTTGCCTGGAGAATTCCATGGACAGAGAAGCCTGGTGGACTACAGTCCACGAGGCTGCAAAGAGTCAGACATGACTGAGTGACCAATGATAAGTCACAGAAGGTGGTATCAGATTCACCCATTCTCGAAATACTTGAAAAACATGATTTGTATGAGAATTAGCTATATAGTGATTCTATTTGAAATACTGCAGATAAATAAAACTTTATCTAAATATCTAAAATCTCTCTGAGCAATGAGTAATCACACTTGTCTTCCAGAAGTAAAGGGCTATATACTACAATCATCTGTGCATAATCTCTAGTCTTCAACAATACCAGCAAAGATCCCAACAATATCTCAAATTACATAATCAACAAACATTTAAAGAAGCCTGTGTGAAAAGTATCAATATCTGACAAAGTAATCTAAGGGAGGCAGAAATCCACTGGGATATTTTAATGAATTTATGTTTTAAACAACAGAATCTAGAATAGATGACCACTGGCTCATGTTATTGGGGGAGAATGTCTACATCTTTTCTTTAAATTCTCTACCTCAAGAAATAGGAAACAAACCAATTCCAGCAACCCTAAAATTAAGTTCAAATAGAATCAAGAAATGTTGATTTAAGGTCATTTAATGGAATAAAGATCACAGCACCATGGCTTAGTGATCATTATGAGTTTTTAAAAACAGCCTGACCCGATTTTTTCTTCTCACCTTATTTTCCCAAAGCTATGGGTACAGCTCCTACTAATACAGAATGTTACAGTTGAATTTTTTAAAGTCATTCAGACATTGAAAGTGTAGTTCTCTTATTTTACAAAGATGAGGAAGTAGGTCCAGAGGGGTTAAATACTGTCTGCCAAGTCAGAACTAGATGCGTGGTCTCCTGCATCTTAGCTGACTGTCTTATCCACAATACCAAGCTGACCACAGCAGCGCCTACAGGAAACACAGTTCATATGATCTCAACATTTTGTTGACATGTTATCAAAGAGCACTAAATGTTTCACTGAAAGTCATGATTACAAGTATGTAAGCATGACTTTAAAAAGCAATTCAAATAGAACATCTAGGAAGAGCCTATGAGATACATGGACTGCTTACTGCAGAATGGACAAATGTCTAGGACAGAATAATGAGTGCTACTGAGACTGTTAGCAGAGAAATTTGGGAACTTCCTGTGCTATCCACTGAAATTTTAATCCTGAAAACCCTGCAGTAAAGAGAAAATGTGCTTCCTTTCAGCTGCTGGTAGATGGTAAGGCTGTATGGTATTTGGGAGCACAGGCTTAAAAATCACAGCTCCCTATCTATATGACCTTAAATGTTACTTTACCTCTCTCTGTAACTGTCTCGTCATCTCTAAAGTGGGATCATAAAAGCACCTATACTTCATAAGGTGATTAAGAATATTATATACATAGTGCATGTGAAGAACCCAGGAGAGTACGGAGAAAGTCTCTGTAAAAAGTGACCTAAAACTTGCTTGTTTTAACAAATTCAGTATTTATGAGAGTCTGCTCAGAAGAAAGAATATTAGTTTTTCCAGTCTACCATGCAAGATGAGAGAAATCAAGTTAAAGTGCTGAAAAGAACACTGGGTTTAGTGGTGACAAACTAGTCACTAACTAGGTAATTGTGAAGAGCTTTTCTAACCTATTTTTTTGGTCATAAAGTCCAGGTATAAACCTGTAATTATAAATCAGCCTGATAAGTATCTCTGAAAACTGAGAGCTGAAAAGTATGCTATGAGAAGCCACTCCTGGTTCAAATGGAAGCAGCTCTCCAATGTGTTATGACCTTGCCCTGTCCCCCAGAAGCCCTATACATTTCTTACTCCATGTTCATGTTCTCAGCAAAAGTAAAAGACCAACAAGAATCTCGTTTTTTGTCAAAACACTAATTTTTTTACAAGCTGTTTCTCATTAATAGTTTTAGTCAAGAATGAGAGCACAATAATATAGAAAACCTAAATTTATTTGTTAAGCTATCACAAAGACAAAACAATTATCCGAAATACTTTGAGAACTTCATCCCAATTCCACTTGTTCTTTTACAGAAACTGACCTGAGAGGCTGGCAATGAGAGGATACAACCTAAGCGGTTATAACAGAACAGACTGATGAAACTTGCTGAAAGGAGCAAAGGCTAGGCAGGAGCACTTGTGTTAGTGGTAGTACGTGTGGCTGGGCTGTTTCTGAAGAGGCTCCCTAGAGTTAACTGACCTGGGTCCCCAGTTAGTAAAAAGATCTTTATCCCTGTGGAAAGTGCAGAGATTAGGATTTCTCCGAGACCTCTGTTTTTCTTTTTTAAGGAGTTAAGGGTATCCGTAGGGCCTAAGGAGTATAGCTTAGATTCAGCCTCTCTTTCCCAGGCAGTCTACTTACACCTTCAAACGCCAGTGCATTTCCATCACTTAATCCTGCTAGGTTTTGAGGATGCATATAGAGAAGGTGGGAATCATAGGCCTACCCAGAGAGTACACCTAGACACAACAGTTTAGGGTAAATCATAAACTACAAATACCCTTCTGGTTAAGTTAATTCACCTTTGTTAATAAAGGTCATAGTTTCTTGTGCTGGTGACAGCTTCTTGTGTCAGTATACTCTGTCTCAAGAAAGAACTGGTTCAGGTAAGTTTTGGAGAAAGAAAAAAGACTTTCATCAACACCCACTCCACAGTGGAAGAGGCACCAAGTTCTCTCCTACAGTTATGAGCAGAATCTGAAAAACAAAAGGTTTACAGTGTTTATACTAATAGCTATTATTTATTAAATGCCTAGTCAAGAGTACCAGAGGACTTACATATATTATATTTCAATCTTTACAATAATCCTGCCAGGCAGTTACTATCATCTTTATTTTTCAGAAGGGGAAACTGAGAATTGTAGAAGTTATACTCCTTGTCTGAAGGCACAGAGCTGGTAATGTGGTGGAGCTGTGATTCCAGCACTCATGTGCCTCTCTCCCAACTCTATCTTATGCATCAAGAGGTCCTAGTTTCATTATCTTGAAATTTTTAATACCTGCCTACATACTCAAATTATTTCTTATTCTCTCCTCAAAAGCAAATGTAATTTTAAATGATGAAAAATTTAGACATTGTTTGGAATTAAAATTAATCCATTAATTAAGATTAATGCTGGATAATTAATTCATTATCCAGATGAAGAACTTGCATAAATTTTATGAATAAAAACTTCTTTGCTCCAGCTATAGCACAAAATGAACATAAAACAAATTATCAGTTCATTAGAAAATTGTGGCCATTTTACAGTTATTTCATCATAAAAATTGTACTACAAAGAATCCTAAGAATTCTCACCAGAAAAATGCTCCAACATTCCATTTGTGTAACCATTAGTGACATACCAAATATGTTTCTCCATCTTATTAATAGAGAAATTGGTATTCTTTGAATAGTCCCTTTTCAAGAAGAAATATGTTACAGCCAGATCAAAAAAATCTGTTTTCCAGTTTTAGTAAAAATTACTGAAAAAAGTCCATATACTCTGAAGAACGTGATAAATAAGAATCTCAGCAATAAGGGAATAAGACATATTGGTACTGAAAATTTTCCCATAAAGTATTATTTCAATAGTGAAATATTGATATCCAGAACTGTGAAATCTGAAAATTAACATCAACAGAGCTCCAACAATGTTAACACGTACTTTAAGCTAACTGTAGAGGAGACACTGCTGATTTTAGATGATATGGCTACCAATGACAGAAGTAAATGTAGTAGAAATAAAGAGACATAAATCACAGAACTTTGAAGGTTATTTTCTAATAGCTCCACTGGCAGCAGCTGAGAGGAAAGCTGAGATCCATGAGCACAATTCATGGTTACTATAAGATGTTATATTCACAAAGGCAATAATCTGCTTTGTGAATTATTGCAGCAAATCTCTGTTTTGTGTTTTTGATGAGATGCTAAGGTTTCAAATATCGTAAGCGGGAAGGAAAAGTTGACTCAAGAGCAGAGCAGGACATGACCTCAAGTTCGGCTGCTCCCACGTGAGTCAACCAGGGACATCTCTGCTTTTGAACAAAGGGTAATGTCCTTCTCTTGACTCACTGAAGATCAGCGTCTTCTCCTTCCATGTACTCTCAATGGCTAGCAGAGTGCTTGGCAGCTAGTAAGTGCTCAGTAAATGTTAACCTGAACATTACCATGCTGGCAGATCTTGATTTCTTACAGGCAAAAACTACATAGTTTCAAGTAATTTCATAAATGGGTTAAAAAACATTTCCCCACAACTGCTAATTTGTTAGAGTTCTCCTCAAATCTGAAAATAAAAATCAATTGTTTCACATGATTTTCATGTCCAGTGACAAGGGAGAAAATACTCACCCTAAAGCAGCTTCCATCATTTTCAGTGATCAACATCGGCATCCTCAAACTGTCCAGCAACTGCTGGTGTAGCATCTACCTCCATCCCATCTGAAGGAAAAATTAACCACTGACCAACAGTCTACTAAGCACTTCCCATAGTGAAGTCAACTTAGAGTTCAACCAGAAGGAAGCTAGCGCCCTCTGCTGGTAAGAGTTGCTATTTCTTTCTCTTGACAATTGAAACTGCCAAGGAACAGACTAAGAAAAATGTCACCTGGGGATTTAGGCCAACTTAAAATTAGTCTGTGTATTTAACTTTCACTTTGCAACTCTCAATTTCAGCACTGCAAGAACTCCAGGTGGGGACTTTCAAATGCAGCAAGCATCCATTTTTCACTCTTCACAGAGCTGTGCCAGGTGTTTCTCTGTGCAACTTCTTTTTTTTAAAGCATGAAGTACTAAGTTTACAACATAATTCAGTAGAAAAGACTGAAATAAATAAGTAAAGTGAGATTCTTACTTATCTCTGTTTTTTTAATCTCATTGAAAAAAAAAAAAAGATGGGGGAGAACCAACAACCAAAAAAAACTCTCTGGAAAGAGCTGTCTAAAGCTGCTTTTGCCACTTCTTTAACTCCCACTCACACTCAACTCTTTAGCCCACCACAAACTGGCTTCTGCCCACAGCCCATTGGCACCCCACCACCCGGACATTCAGCAGGACATACAAATGAAACACTTACATAAAATTAACTCACCTTTCCACATAGAAAATACACCCCTTTCCAAAAGGATACTTTTTACTTGCCCAACCCAGAAACCCCTACCATATCTCTAACTTCTGTTGCTTCTATCTCTTAAATACCTCTCAAATTTGTTCAGTCTTTTGATATTACTGCCACTCCCTCATTAGGCCACCATCTCTCATCTAATTTAAACCATAAGCTACTTAACAGGGTTTCTCTTCTTTCCTCTAGTATTTCCCTCTGCAATTAATTTTTTGTATCACAGCCAGTCATCTTTTAAAACACTAATCAAACTAAAACTCTTCAATGGCTTCCCACTGACTTAAACACAGGTTGAAATTCTTTAACACAGCTTTCAAGTTCCTTTACTATACAGTCCAGTTGACTATTCCACCTTTATCTGTTGCCATAATAGTTACCCATCACATTCAAGAATTCCAGATATAATGAACTTTCAGTTCCCCAAAGCTGAATGGTCTCTTGATCCTTCACACATGACTGATTCCCTGACCTGCCTCTCTCCCCAAACTGTATGTAATCCCTCTTCACTTGGTTCATTTTTATTTATCTTCAGACTTTGGCTTAAATGTCACTTACTCCATGAAGTTTGAATCTCTCCCTGACTGTCCAGTCTCTGATTCCATAGTTCCTCAAGCTTCCCCTTTATCTCAATGTTGTATCACAATGTACTGTAACTACCTAACTAGTTAATTTCTTTTTCTCCCCACTAGAATGCCATTGATAGATATTAACTGCATCTTCCTTAGGCACTCCTGTATTCTCTCTACCTGCCACAGTAGCTCAACAAACACCTCTTACATAAACAAACACATGAAGCACTGAAATGCTACCAGCAGAAATTTCACTATGGATTTATCAGAATATCATGATAGTGTGAATATATTATTTTAAAAATAAATGTAAAAAAAGAAATTGCACAGGTCAAATTTAATAAGTGGAAAAAAGAGTGATGTGGGTACCCAGAACTTAAGGAGACAGAGAATGGTTTAAACTAAAGAAGTTTTATGTATAGGCAACTCAATACATCAGTGAGGCTTAGGAATACAAGTCCAATTATCCCACTGTAGCAACAAGTGTTTGTGACCTTAAAGTCAGTTGCTATAAAGCATTAAATAAAAAGCTCTATAATTAAAAACAACAAAAAGCCTTCAGTGATGAAAGGTTTTTTAATGTCCAAGGGTACTCTTCAGCTAATCACTATAATAAAAAAAAAGGAGTATCTTGAATTCTTTCAGCTAAGATTTCTTTACAGTACTAGAGATCACCTGAGTCACCTAAGCCTAAAGCCTATGTTAGAGGCTCACCATGTAGGGCTTAAAATGGAGAGGAGAAACAACTAACAGTAACGTGACCCACAGCCTAATTCCAAATTAAATATCCCAGAACTTCAGGATCCTCAGGTCAGAACGCTATGTGCATGGAGATAATGATCACAACATTATGAGAGAAACTTAAATATCAGTAAAAGAAAAACTATGAAAAAAAAAAGAAAAACTATGAAAACCCTCTTTAAGAACATTCTGCATCACTAAAAATTAGAAGTGTTAAGATTCTGTAAGAAGACAAAATACTGAACTGAATACATAGAGGATGCAAGAAATGCTCGTAACAGTATCTGGCGGATTGTTTCTACACATTAGCTTATTTAATCCCCTTACCACTTATTAGCTACTTATTAGCTAGGTATGTGACCTTTCTGTGCCTTAGTTTCTTGATCTATAAAATGCGCATCGTTACAGCATCTACTGTGGAGAAGGAAATGGCAACCCACTCCAGTATTCTTGCCTGGGAAATCCCATGGACTGAGGAGCCCAGTGGGCTACAGTCCATGGGGTCGCAAAGAGTCAGACACGACTGAAGAGGCTAAACATCATCTATCAGAGGGTTCTTGGAGGATTAAATGTGTAAATACATATAACGTGCTTCCATCAGGATTTGACACATAGGAACACTACCTAAATGTTTTCTTGAGGGTAGCAGGAACAAGATTGGAGACAAGTGGTGCAAAGACAGAGGTATCTCTCCAGAGTCCAAGAGAACTTATATGGTGAATATCAATGACACTGAGTGTTCTCAGAAGATTAATAAGGCGCAGTGAGGTGGAGGAAAGAATGATGTGAGGCAAAAAATTCCCTACTATAAATCCAGTGTGAGGAAAAAAGGTCCTATGTTTGGAGCATAGCAGCAGTTATAGCAAGGAGATCTGAAAAGTCATTTAAAGGAAAAATCCATAGCGCTCAGTATTAGACTGGCAGGGAACAAATGATAAAGGTGGAGTCAAAAGAATACAAAACTTACAGATTTTTGTAAGTTAGGGGAAAAAAAGTTTTAAAAAACTTACATACAGTTCCCATTCTACGTAATTCTACATTTGCTTCCTACACTATCAAGAATTATTTCTGAGTACTCACCTTCATAATCTCTTATTGAATCTTCTGTCCGGACTCCAGCCATATTATACTGGCTGCTCACAGACTGAGAAAGCATTCCTTCCAATCTCTCCAGTGTGGCTTGGCCTTCTGCTGTTAAATGGGATAATCCTTCTTCATAGGTATAAAATGTAGGGATGTCCCCTTGCCCTTGTTCTAAATAAATTAAAAGCTTTTAAGCCATTATAGAATAATTAGGGGGAAAAAAAGACAATCAATAATGCATCTACTGAAGATAAGGTACAGTGAAAAAAGGCATCAAGGAAAACACTCAACATTTATTCAACATACACACATCAGCCATCTACAGAAGACAAAGATACACAGAAAATGTCACTACTCTCTAAAATGAGAAGGGATTCTAAGAGATAACAAGCAAGTATATAGCAATTCCCAAAGAATCAAATGTCCAGGGACTAGAAGGAAAAGAGGGTGTTCCTAAGATTACAGAGTTTTATCCCAAGGTAGGAATTTTACATGAGTGTTTTTTCCTGAGTAAAATGCATCCTGCTTTCAAAAAACCAGAAATTCTGGAAAATACAAACAGGATTTAAAAATTAAATTACCCTTAAACTTCAGCAAAGATGAGAATGTATTTAGATGTATATAAAGCAGAATCCCAGAAATGAGTCTGTCTCAGGCCAGGAGGTGGTACATATGGAGGCAACGGCTTTAGGGGGCCAAACTGGTATCCATGAGAAGAGAAGAGAACAGCAGACACCTCAAATAACAAGACTCTACACCAAGCTAGTGACTGTATTTTGCTCTGGGGAGGTAAAGGGAGATAATCTTAGATAAATGAAGTATGGTTCTGGGAAAAAGACATCACCTTGGAGGTGGTTGATGGAATACATTAAAGATGTAGACGATACAGGTTCTAAGCAGTGGAGAGAGAAGGCTTGTTTTCTGGGAGCAACTTCATCCACTTAAAAAGATTCTCCCAACTACTCACTATCTTATCAGTCTTTCTTTCCATTTACTTCTATTTTCTTCCCCCGGAGGGGAAGAAAACGTCTTTCTATGTTTTGCCCTCAAGCTTGGGACACCTGTAACATTTTCTAACTTGGCTGAGACATGAATTGTGCCACTCACTTTTATTAAAAACCAAGTTACAGGGATACTTAAGAGATATAAAAGAATTATAATCCCATACTCTATACATGTTTAAAATGAAGCACACATACATAAATGTTTTAAATACATACACAAACACTCTAAAAAATAGACTTCACTAACCATGGGCTTCCACATCATATTCGTCTCCATCGTAATCATCTGAATCTTCATCTTCAGGATCTGGATGCAAAGCCTGGCATTCACACATTGCAGTGAACATTGCCTCCACTGAACAAGTAAATTAAAAATTTCTCATCATTTTTTTTCCTGATTAATGTACAATAAAAATCGAATAAGGCAACCATCAGGGCAAATAAATTTAATGAGTAGACAAGAAGTATATTGGTGGTGATTAGTCGCTAAGTTGTGTCCAACTCTTGCTACCCCAAGGACTACAGCTTGCCAGACTCCTCTGTCCATGGGATTCTCCAGGCAAGAATACTAGAGTGGGTTGCCATTTCCTTCTCTAAGAGGTATACTAGGGTCACAATATTTACAAAATATGCCAAATTTCAAGGAAAATCAATCTTGACGGCAATGGACAAGCCACAAAATATTATTAAAAAGAGCTCTTTTTGAAATATTACTGAAATCTCTTCATGCCTTGGATTTTCCAAGAAAAAGCATCAGAGTCATGGTCAGACTGCTGGCATCAAGGCAACGTTCTTTCCAGTTGTCCTGGCATCATCCATTTCAGAATTGCCATAAGCCCTCTGTCCTCTATTCGGTGAGATTCACAGTCAACAGCACCAAGTCCATAAACAATAGGTTCCTCCATTCACAAAACACACTAGTGACATGGTATCTACTATACTCACTTCATTCACAATCTTTATATTAATAGGCACCTGGTCCTCAATGATACGACAGATGCTAAAATGAAGAAAAAGCAATAGAACAGAGGTAATAAGAGTGAGGGCTTCCCTGGTGGCTCAGTGGTGAGGAATCCGTCTGCCAGTGCAGGAGACATGGGTTCAATCCCCAGATTGGCAAGATACTCTGGAGAAGTAAATGGCAACCCACTCCCACAGTATTCTTGCCTGGGAAATCCCATGGACAGATGAGCCTGGTAGGCTACAGTCCATGGGGTCACAAAAGAGTCAGATACAACTTAGCGACTAAAACAACAAACAATAACAACCAATGAGGATGAAGGTGTGTGAGAGAAAGAGAGAGAGAGAGAGAGAGAGAGAGACAGGGCAGGGGATAGAAAGAATGCTTGGTACTTAAAGGGAAAAAAATCAAATGTTCTACAGAATACTCACATGCTGATTTATCACTAGGCACAAATCTAAATTCAGCAATAGGTTCAATGTCATCATCACTATCTTCCTCCTCTTCATCAGCAACTGATTCTTTTGATTCCTCTAGAAACGGAATAAAAAAGCAGTTTTTAAACGATGTTTATGTTTAAAAATAGAATCTTTAAAGTATTTCTTAAAGGATGTTTATTGATACATCTAAATATTGCACTTTTTTTACTCCCAATTATAAAACATTATTTTAGAGCTAAAAAAGACTGGATAGTCTCTCTGGTCTAGTCACACTGTACTTGAAGTTCTAGGGATACAAAGCCCCAACATCATGGTAGGGGGTGAGGAAACCCAAACATTCAGACCTCTAACAATTAGAGTTTCACTGTCGTGTCTGTTTATTCCACCATGAAACAATGGGTTCAGCAGCAGTCTGTAAACCACTGTGATTCATCACCAATGACTTACAGATAAGAAAACTAAGGCCCATAAAAATTAACTGACTCAAAAGATAAATTAATAAAGTCTATTGGCAAGAAAAAGCTACAAATGTTCAATAAAGAGAACTAGTACATCCTGTTGGTCAAAATGAAAACTGCTAAAATCACTCCAGATGTATATATCCTATTACCCAGCAACTCTTCATCTAAGTACATGAATGTTCCCTGAAGTACTTTATGTACTATAGAAAGTATAAGAAATAAATGTTAATTAAAAAAAGGAAATAGATGTATTGTAACTTGATCATATTATGTTCAGTAGATAACATCTGAAAATGAATAAATGTGATTTATATGTATCAAAATGAAGGAATTTTAAAACATAATTGAGTAAAAGAGCTCATTGGAGANAGAAAGTATAAGAAATAAATGTTAATTAAAAAAAGGAAATAGATGTATTGTAACTTGATCATATTATGTTCAGTAGATAACATCTGAAAATGAATAAATGTGATTTATATGTATCAAAATGAAGGAATTTTAAAACATAATTGAGTAAAAGAGCTCATTGGAGAATATATATAATACCATTTGCATTGAAGTTTTAAACACAAAAGAGAACCATTATATTGCTTAAGGGTGTATATATATACTCAGTAAAAATCTAAAAGCATAGACAGGAAGGACACACATCATCTTTAAGAAAAACTCTGGAGACAGAATTAGGAATAAAATGGGGAGGGATGTAAAAACAAATTTCCATAGTATTAATATAATTTTATTTCTTTTAGACTAATTATGAAAAGATGTTAGAATTCACATTGGATATTACATAATGAAAAAAATCTTTAAATTATTCTGAACTTTTCAACATATGAATTATTTCATGTTTTTTTAAAAAGGTGAATTAAAAAAAAGGTGAATGAAACAAACAGACCCCAAAACCACCAAAACATGTTCAACAAATCATCTTAAAAATACAACTTGTTTAGCATATTACAGCTGCCATTTTGAAAAAATGTTAATTCTCTATATAGATGGAGATAAAGTAGAAAGGCATTCAAAGTATATACTTTCTGGAAAGCAAGCTGACAATATATGTTAAGAGCTTTTTAATAAGGGGTGGTGACTTGGTGAAGTCGCTCAGTCATGACTGACTCTTTTCGACCCCGTGGACTGTAACCTACTAGGCTTCTCCATCCATGGGATTCTCCAGGCAAGAATACTGGAGTGNCAAGCTGACAATATATGTTAAGAGCTTTTTAATAAGGGGTGGTGACTTGGTGAAGTCGCTCAGTCATGACTGACTCTTTTCGACCCCGTGGACTGTAACCTACTAGGCTTCTCCATCCATGGGATTCTCCAGGCAAGAATACTGGAGTGGATTGCCATTTCCTTCTCCAGGGGATCTTTCCAACCCAGGAACTGAACCCGGGTCTCCCGCATTGGAGGCAGACGCTTTACCCACTATATATTTTAACTTTTATTTTTATAAGTCACACAGGTTCACTGAATAATGAAAAAATACAGATAAGCAAAAAACACAAAATTTTAAATGGCCACTATTAGCAGCTTTAAGTAACAGATATAATAGAACTTTTCTGTTCTGTTTCTAATGTTATTAAATTGTTACATAAAAGAGATGTGTCTTCTGTAAAATAGTAAAATACAAAAATATTGGACAGTTCTAAAAAATTCTTAGTAGTTGAATACATTATGGTACTACCAAACTTTTTCAACGCATTTTAAAAAATGGTATAAAACTGTAACTATTGTTCTATAACTGAATGAACATCACTTTTCAAACCATAAATTCAAGCTGGTACAAAAATAATGGAAAGAGTCAAGATGGATTCAAAGTAAAAAGTCCTCACCCCTCTAGTCCTCTCCCTAGAAATAACCACTATTAACACCTTCTTTTATATATCTACAGGTATCTATCTTAAGGCAATAAAGAGAAATGTAATATAGCATTTTTACAATTAGGAAAAAAAACCACTATGACAAACATTAATCATCTAGTACTAGATCACAGTAGTGACCACCATACTCTGTCTCCTTAAATGTTTCTAAAATTTTAGAAATGGGAATGTATTTTTTTTAGTCATTTAAAAAATAATCTAATGTTCTCAACAATATGCTGATGGTCTACTTTAGTGGTTAATGGAGGTAAGCCAAACGGGGGTGTGGGGGGATATATATATTTATGGGGCTTGAAGAATCAGGACAAGAGGACCAAAGGCTGGAAAAACAGGATCCACATCTGTTTAACTTATAAAAGTACAGTTCCAGATAAACAGAAATGGAGAAGTATTAAAATAAAGGTGATGGAAAAAAACTACTCCCTAATAAGATAGAAAAATTTTACTTATTTTAGTAAGAGTTTTAATTTCATCTATCTCAAGAAGATAATCATATAGAATAAATGCTTAAAATACCTACCCCAAATCTACCGAATCCTTATTACCTAGTTTGGGACTCCCAAAATTTTTATTTTTAACAAGTTTCCAAGGTGTTTCTAGTGTGCAGCCAGGTTTAAAAATCAAAAATTACTACAATGCCCTAATTATTCTGGATAAAATGGAGGCTCAGAGAGATGAAAATGACTTGCCTACCAAGTTAATGACACAGTTTCCTTATTCAGTGTGCTTTTCCTTTTAGCTAGCTTTATTCAAATCCTNTTGAACTGACCCCTTGACCCCCTGAGCCCCCACCAGGAAGGTAAGGCTGTCTCCCCAGCCCTCATCAGGGGCCCTGCTAGAAGAGGAGTAGTGATGGGCAAAGAGTGGATTCTCCAGGTAAAAACGTTACAGTAGGGACTTTCCTGGTGGTCCAGTGGCTAAGACTCCGTGCTCCCAATGCAGGGATCCCAGGTTCAATCCCTGGTCAGAGCACTAGATCCCACATGCCACAACTAAAGATCCTGCATGCCGCAACTAAGACTCACAACAGCCCCCCCAAAAGTGACAATAATAATGATCTTAAGAGCAAATACTGAATAGTGCTCCCCTGGCCCAGTCACTGTTCCAAGTATTTGGTCTGTGTTAACTCAGGGCCCTCCCAACAACCCCAGGAGGAAGTATTGAAGGAGTAAGAATGACGCCACTGGAGAACACCCCCGCAGCAGGATCCCAAAGGTCACTGCTGACGGCAGGGATTAACTGTAGGGATTTGAGGCAGACACACAGCAGCACTTCCTGACCACAAGGACTCATGAGACCAACATAACTCCTCTTCCAGAACAGACCGTTGTCTGGAACACACTCAGAGGGTGGAGGGGGGAAGGTGGGGCGGACCCCGGATGACCCCCCTCATCCAGTGTATTACTGAGCGCCTTACCCTGCCAGGGGCTGACTTCAGGCCGCTGGAAAGGATAGAAGGGGTGAGATCTTTCAGTGCAACGTTAAGCCCAGCGCTGGAATGACGGGTCTGGGGACAAGGAGGGTAGAGAGGCCTGCAGGGGTGGGTGCACCCTAGATGCGCAGCGTGTGGGGTCGGTGGATACCCCGAGGGCCCAGAGGCGCGGGCTTCGCACCCGGCCCCTCCCCCAGCGTACTCGTATAACCGGNAACCCAGGGATCAAACCCAGGTCTCCCACATTGCAGGCAGATTCTTTACCAGCTGAGCCACAAGGGAAGCTCAAGAAAACTGGAGTGGGAAGCCTATCCATTCTTCATGGGACCTTCCTCCCCAAGAATCAAACCGGAGTCTCCTGCTTTGCAGGCAGGTTCTTTTTTTTTTTTTCAAGGCGAATTCTTTACCAACTGAGCTCTCAGGGAAATTCATTATTGGAGAGCCTTAAAAATGGATTTAAAAAACCTTTCTTACTTCTTCTTTCATCAACCACGCTAGATTTTTACGACTCTGTTGTTTCTTCCATCTGTAAGACCTGGGAATCTTGTACCATAGGGTTTCTCAATCTTGAGACAATAATATTGACATCTGGACTGGTTAATTCAATTCTCTGTTGTGGGAGCCTGTCCTAAGAATTGTAGGATGTTTAGTAGTATCCTTGGCCTCTCACTAGATGCCAGTAGCACTCCTCTCCACCTCTAGTGGTGACAAAAATGCCATGACAAAATGTAACTGCCAAATGTCGGGAGAGGGCAACATGTCCACCATTAAGAACTACTTCTATAACAAAACAAGACAAGTTCTATCCTAAACTCTTAGAAGGGAAGCATGTGGATCCAAGCTTCTAAGGGTGCTAAAGGTAAATGCCTTTACACAGAGAAAGAATAACAAACTCAAGAGGAGAAACAAGAAATGCAAATGCATAACAGCTAAATAATTTTAAATGCAACTATTAATATGCAGAAAGTAAAAGGCAGTGTGTTAATTATTTTACTGTGCTGAAATTCTGCTTAAGAAAGTATTATCCAAAATAAGTGAATGGCTTGAATACTACATTGATTATCATCAGTGACTGCTTTTTGAAATATACTACCAAAGGAAGCTCAAGATTAAATTATACCATACATACCTCCAAATTTGGCATTCACCATAACATACAGATGCTCTCGAGGATAGGCATTTAGGTCTCTGGATACTGCATGCAAACTAATGGTGGGGTATTCCAGGGAAAATCCTAATCCAGAGCCATCTAGCCAAGACAAGCGGCTGAAAAACATGCATTAAGTGGATTATTAGAAGAAATTAAATCCTAATTTGATGTCCTAACATTTATAAAGGTTCAGCTTGGACATATATTAATATATATGTGAATAAATTCAAGCATATTGTTTAGAAATTTCCTAAAAGAAGAAAATTTGCATCAGGAATTTAGTTTAAGACAATTCTGTTATAGTTCATTTTCCCCTATCTAAATATCAAACAGATTTGAAATGCTATTTTTCTTAAGTCACACATGTGTTTCTATGTCTTTTTATGCTTGTTTGTATTTGGAATGTCATTAGGCATCTTCTTTGCTTTGGCAAATCTTCTTCATCTGGGTAAGTCCCAGTCTTTCCATAAACCCTCTCTTTGATTATTCCAGTGCAATGATCTCCTTTTCCTAAACCGCACTTAGGCTCAGTAATATACTACTGAGCACCTAACTCTGTGGTAATGTATTTTATACATATCGGACAGAACATGAGTTACTTGACAAAGCTTTAACATTCTTCAAAACCACTGCCACAGTGCTTAGCATGTAAATATGCAATAAATACCTAAGAAGCACTAATTTCTCCACTAATCTTACATTAAATAACATACACATGAAATGGCTGTAATAACACAAGTTGAAAAATAATCATCCCATTGAAAAGCAGACATTATGAAGCCTTTGCAACTTAAGGAGAAAGCCACAAACAAGCAATGTCTAGTTATCCCTCAAAAGTGGTCAATGCAAATATTTTATTGCTTTAACAAAGGAAAAGTATCAGGAAAATCAGTACACTGAGTTTTGAGTAAGAACTGGTTGCTTTTTTTGTTAATATTTCACCCATCTGGAACTGCACCATTTAGCAGGGAAAAAAGTTGCAAAAAAGATGCTTAAGAAACCACAAAAATGTTAATAAAATAAAAGCTAATGCACTATATTGGTTGCACAGGGCTGGAGGAAAATACAGTGACTGCTAACGGGTGTCAGTTTCTTTGGGGGACAATGAAAATACTCTAAAATTCCTGAATATTCTAACATTCAGGAATTGGGAATTCCCTGGCGGTCCAGTGGTTATGACTTGGTGCTTTCAGTGTTGGGGCCCAGATTCAATCCTTGGTTGGGGAATTGAGATCCCACAGGCTGTGCAGCATGGCCAAAAAATAAGTAAGAAATTAAAAATAAATAACACTGTGTTGATGGCTGCACAACTCTGTTATATATACCTATTTATTAATATATAACATATTTATGTATGTTATATATATTATATGTAGGCACACTAAGTCGCTTCAGTCATGTCTGACTCTTTGTGACCCCATGGATTATAGCCCGTCAGACTCCTTTGTGGAATTCTCCAGGCAAGAATAGTACAGCGGGTTGTTATGACCTCCTCCAGGGGATCTTCCCCACCCAGGAACTGAACCCTTGTCTCCTGCTGATCCTGCACTGCAGGCAGATTCTCTACCGCTGAACCACCAGGGTAGTCCTATACACACACACACATATACATACACATTTATTTAAATAGATGGATTGCATGCTATGTAAATTAGGTCAATGAAGCTTTTACTTTAAAAAGAAGTTAATGCAATAAAAACCCCATATCTTCTATTTTCTATACAACTGTAACAAGCCTGGCAGTCTGATATCTAAGGAAGCAAAAACAAACACAATAGTAGAACCTAGGACTTCTTGTGTGAGAACAATGACAGTGCAGCAGTCTGAGAGCCTTCATACTCAATGTAACAGGGGGGCTAAGCTTTACACCTCAATCCCCCAAAGGAAATCAATGGCTAATAGCATAATATAAGTGTGTAACACTTGACTCTCACTTATAAAAGCCAAGGCAGAATTAGATTATGGTGAAAATTGTACAAATCTGTAAACACACTAAAACATAAGGAACTGTACACTAAAACATAAAAAAAAAGCACCGTCATTGAGAAAGGTTTCAACACGCTTATTGAAAATGAAAAACTGGGAAGCTTTTTAAAGTGGTAAAAGCTCTAGAATAACTCATCCCATTGGGTCCAAAGAAGTAGATTTTTTTATTGTAGTTAGATTGCAGGTGCTCTATGGACCTTTCCTCTACTGCTTTCCTCTTAATGTGGAGAAGAAATAGTGCTCAGGCATCACAGAAGTACTGCCAGTTCCTTATTAAAACTATATTATTTAAAGCAAATAAACTCCTTTTTTTCTCACCTCAGAAATCCCCTGGCATTATCATAATTCAGAAAAGAGTATTCCAAATTTCAGTATCCAAAATGATTTGAAATACCCAGAGCCACAAAATTTTCTTTAATGACTCAATTAGGAGATGGAAAAGCTGAAAAACAAGTACAGACTCAGTGCCTATAAATTATAGCTTTCACATAATTACTGCTCTGTAGTTCCTTACTGCTGGCAGAACAAATGCTCTCTCTCCAGAGCATTTCCTGTGGAGCGCTCATAATCTTATACAGGAACATGGATTATATACTCAACAGAACAGTAGACAGTTTCACTCAAAAGCAACATTTACTCTCATTATTAAGTTCTGATTTTTTACTTATTTTCTTCTCATATATTCTAGAAGAAAAGCCCTTCAAAACCAAACTATCTAACTATACCCTATGCTGTGCTTAGTTGCTCAGTCGTGTCCGACTCTTTGCAACCCCATGGATGCCAGGCTCCTCTGTCCATGGGGCTTCTCCAGACAAGAACACAGGAGTGGGTTGCCATGCCATCCTCCAGAGGATCTTTCCAACCCAGGGATTGAATCCAGGTCTCCCCTATTGCAGGCAGAGTCTTTACTACCTGAGCCACCAGGGAAGCCCTAAACTATATATCCAGTCCCAAAGAAACCATGAGTCACATAAGGGAAAAACAAGAATCCGGAAGCTAGTAAAGATACAGAGGAATTGTGCTATCCTCCACTGGTTCCGCACAAGAATTAACAGTGTACTTTATTACTGGCATGGGGAAAAAGACAGGACAGAAATGTAAGAGAGATCTTGAATTTAGGTTGGCTTAATTATCTGGTTTAGAATTGATTTGGGAATAAATATAAAATAAAAAGAGCATTACTTATAAATTTAAGTTACCTATTTTTAATTTAAATATTTTTTTTTCACTTGTTTCAAATGATCTATTTTGAATGATTCATGCCTCTGTTCCTTTCTTCATTTGGACAAAAAGTCAAATTCCTATAAAAACTAAGCTTTGAAAATAAGTCCAAAAGAGTTCTAAATCTCTCAATCTACATCTGAAAAACTACCTAAAAACAAATCAGACCCCGTTCCTCTTTGCCTAAAACACTAAAGTAGTTTGCACAAAGCCTTTAGGCTATAAGCTAAGCTCACGAACACGACTCCCTCCTTCTCCGCATTTATTTTTGGTGGTGCTGGGTCTTTGTTGCCGCACAGGCTTTTCTCTAGTTGTGGTGTGTGGGTTTGTCATTGCGATGGCCTCTCTTGCTGCAGAGCACCAGTTCTAGGGTGCACAGGCTTCAGTAGTTGTTGCTCCCGGACTCTAGAGCACAGGCTCAACAGTTGTGGCTCAGGAGCTTAGTTGCATGTGGGATCTTTCCGATCAGGGATTGAATCCGTGTCCTTTGCATTGGCAGGCAGATTCTTTACCACTGAGGCATCAGGGAAGCTCCTTCTCTAGCTTTACTATGTTTCCACTCTTTCTCCGTTGGTCCCTCAGGTAAAAGAACTGCTTGGCTGTGCGTATGTGTGTGTACACACACAATATACACCTTGGTACACATAATATTGTTTCTCACCCTTGCCTCTGAGCATCCTGTTTCTTCTAATTAGAATGTTTCTTCTTAGACCCACCTCATTTACCTGGCTAAACTGTCAATCCTCATTTGTCACATCCTCTACGAAGCATTCCCAGTTTGTTGAGATCTTGACTCTGTCAAGATACAGGGACTTCCCTGGTGGCACAGAGGATAAGAATCCACCTGCCAGTGCAGGGGACACAGATTCGATCCCTGGTCCAGGAAGGACCACGCCATGGACCTGGCCTGTGCACCTCAACTACTGGTGCCCACATGCTCAACTACTGAAAGCCATGTACCTAGAGCCCTGTGCTCCACAACAAGAAGCCTGAACACCATAATAAAGAGAAGCCCCGCTCACCACAACTAGAGAAAGCATGTGCAAAGCAAGGAAGACCCAATGCAGACCAAAAAAAAAAGAGAGAGAGAAAGATTTGGAAATACTAGGTGGGAAAAACAAAAAGGGGCAAGAAACCAAAGAGGTAATGAACAAAGAGGGATGAAAAATGGTGTCCAAGGTACTGGTAATATTCTACTCTTAACCTTGAGGTGCTATACTGGTGTTAGTTTAAATATAATTCCTTAAACCATCTATTTATAATTCATATTTTTAAAAAGATGTTAGTAAAAAGTTGAAATAAATAATTTTTTAAACAGTTAAGAGCTCAAAAGGAGTTTGTACTTCCTCACTATGGTTATACAAGAGAATGTCCTTATTCTTAGATTTTGGCACAAGTATGAAGTGAGTGAAGTGAAGTGATGACATGTCTGCAACTCAAAAAGCTTAGAAAAAAGAGAGAGATAAATGTGGCCAAATGTTAATGACTGATGAATCTCTGTGAAGGAGCTATGGCTATTAATTTACAACACTTGCAACTTTTCTTTAGTTTTGAAATTTATCCAAATGAAAAAACAAGTATAGGACCTTCCCCTAATAGGATTTATATTATACAGGAGACAGTGCACAGAGAAGCCATGGAGAAAAGAGGGATTGTGTAGGGGCTAAGAATATATGTGTTCCACTTTCCACTCCTTGAAAGAAATTGCTCTTGCAAGATCTATGAAGATCTTCTTGTCAATACCCTCAAATACTGCTTTTCAGATTTGATTTTATTTGACCACTCCTCTCTTTTCCCTCAAGTCTCTTCTTCCCCAAGTCTATTCTTCCCTGGTGGCTCAGACAGTAAAGCATCTGTATACAATGAGGGAGACCTGGGTTTGATCCCTGGGTCGGGAAGATTCCCTGGAGAAGAAAATGGCAACCCACTCCAGTTCTCTTGCCTGGAAAATCCCACGGATGGAGGAGCTTGGTGCATGCTATTGTTCATGGGGTCGCAAAGAGTCAGGCACGACTGAGCAACTTCACTTTCACTTTCTTCTTCTACAACATAATTTGTGTAGATGTGTCCCCAAGGTTCTATCCTTGGCCCTCTCTTTTTCTCAAGTATCTAATCTATCCATCTTTAACACAACTCTCCCAAGAAATATGCTCATATGTGCAACTAATCCACATTTGCAGACCAAACTCATTATCTGTACCTTACCCCAAACTTGATCTTCCTCCCATCCAAATTTCCTATCTGTGACTGGCCAGAAACCTAAGCTTTGTTCAATGACTAGATTTCTCTCCTGTGGCAGGGAGAATTTTGGCCCCTATGACTCTCACATCTCCTGGTGTAAAACCTGTGAATATGTTACATGGAAGAAGGGACTTTGTGTATGTAATTAAGGTTACTAATCAGTTCACAAGAAAAGGGAGAGATTACCCTGGATTATCTGTGTGGGTCCAACATAATCATGTGACTTCTTAAAAGCAGGGAACTTTCTGACTGCAGACAAAACTGATACAGAATAGAGAGAAGCGGAGGACAGGAAAAGATTCAATGCGTGACTGTTGGTTTGAAAATGAATGGAACCATGTCATGGAAATGAGAACTTCTATTCTACAATCTCAACATGTAAAACAAGTCTATGAAAGTAAAAACTGTTCCAGATACCCAAATAAAAGGGCAATTCCTTCTAGGAACGGAAATGAGAGTTAGGTTCCTCTGGATACAACCTCTACCAGCGCGGGGGTGCAGGTGTTCCTCTCCCCACTCATACCTACAGAAGAAAACCTATACCCCCTTAAGCAAGCTTTAAAAATCCTGCACAATTTGCTACAATAAACTACATAGCCTACCCAGGGCAACACCTCCCATTCCTGATCGTCGACGAGGCAGGCACTTCGATGACTCTTCTTCACTCAGGTCCTGGAAACTCAAAACCTTACAATGAGACCTTGAATAAAAAGCAGTAGCCCATCAGACCTCCAGAAAACAGGTGGGTAGAAAGCACAAGGAATGAGGCGAACACCGTCTGACGAAGAAAGACATTAAGGCTCCGAGGAGAGGACACTGGAACACATAGGTTGGCTTAAAACCTCCGAGGCAAAGCGGGGCACGCGCTCCCCCGCCCCATGGCCTGAGGTCTCAGTCTCCCCCAGGCTACTCCGCACCGCCCGCGCCCGGCAGAAATGAGGCGCAAAGGAAGCCAGCCCTCGGAAACAGAGACTCTACCTTTCAGCGATGTAAAGGGTGCCGGTGCCGAGGCCCTTCCCGTTCAGCACAGCCTCGGTGTCTGGTTGCTGCTGCCGCAGGCCCTCAGCCGACCCGGGCGGCGGGAAACTTCTGAGGAAGCTCATTACCGCGAGGAGCGCTGAGACACCGGCCAGGACCTGTCTGAGGCACCACAAACCCTTCGCCGCGTCCCGCCCCGGAAGCAGTAGCAATTCCCCCCGGAAGAGTAACTTAGTCGGCCCCGGAATTCGAGCCCGTCTACCATAGAGATGAGACGTTCTAGGACAAGCTCTCACAGGCTTGAGAGAACAGTTTGGCAGGTTACAGCCTTTCCCTTCGCCCTCGGATTTCTAAGGCATCAGGTTTGGAATAAAGGAGTGTTCTCCCTACATCCTACTTCAGGATCGTCACAGCATTTTTTCTGCCGAAGGGGAAACGGAACCGTAAGGCAGGGAGTCTCTTGCCTGAGGTTGCATAGGAATGAGAGACCACACTGATTTACAAGTCGGTCTCCTAAGTGGGTTCGGCTCTTCTCACCTGCGCCCGCCTCGTCTAGGCCTTGTTCATGTCTCAACAGCCACGCCCCAGATATCAGTTTAGGTCCTAACGCCGTCCTAGTACACGAGCCACATATCCCCTGGTATCAGATGTGNCTCCTAAGTGGGTTCGGCTCTTCTCACCTGCGCCCGCCTCGTCTAGGCCTTGTTCATGTCTCAACAGCCACGCCCCAGATATCAGTTTAGGTCCTAACGCCGTCCTAGTACACGAGCCACATATCCCCTGGTATCAGATGTGCAAACGAGCGCAAAGAGGTAATTAACCCTGGGTGAAGAGCTAGTTGTGTCAGCAAGCATATGGGGCGCTGAAGGGAAAAGAATCCATTAGATTTGGAATTATTTCTTCACTAGACACTGAAAAAGTATTAAGAGCTAATAAAAACTTTTAAAATAATCATAAAAGTAGCTAATGGTAACCTGGTATTAAGTGTCAGGCTCCGTTCAAGGCGTGAGTGCTAAGTCGCTCCCGTGTGTCCGACTCTTTGCGACCTTACTGACGGTAGCCCGCCAGGCTCTTCTCTTTACCCTTATTATTTCTTCATTTCCTCTTTGTGACAACTTTATGGCGAAGATGGAGCTGAAACGAGAACTAGTGGAAAGTAGTAGGAATAGATCCTGAGAGCCTGCGGCTTCCTTACTGACAGGCAGACACACGGTGATGTCAGCTAGGACCTCTAGGAACTATCGGCTGGAACACGTTTACGTTTCCTTCCCTGTGGCCTGAGCTTCCTCACAGCTTGGTAAGTGGATTTTGACGTTGAGCATCCCAAGAAAGAGACTGGTGTAAGCTGCATGGCCTCTTCTAACTTAGCCTTGGAAGTTACAGAGTGTAACCACAGGTCTGCTGGATTTTTTTTTTTTTTTNTCATTGTATTTAATTAGTTACTAATATCAATGGAAATAATTTAACCCACATACTTCCTATTTCAGGTTGCTTCCATAAGACAGCATCTTGCATCCATATATGAAAAAGAAGAAGATTGGAGAAATGCAGCCCAAGTGTTGGTGGGAATTCCTTTGGAAACAGGACAAAAGTATAGTAAATAGTGGATATTGGGTGGATATGTATAACTGTTCACTTACTTTTTTCTTCCATTTTAGTACAGGAAACAGATAATGAACAATTTAATGAATAAATGGATAAATTTTGTCCCATGTTAGAAGGTGATAAGGGCTATAGAGAAAGGGGATAAAGTGGGGGGGGGGATGTGTTACTAAACAGGGTGATTTGAGTGGTAGGGTGGTCCTGATAGCACCTTTCTAAACACTGGAAGGGGGTGACGGAGTGGCTGTGCGCTCCCTGAGAGAAGAGTGTCAATAGATCCTCTTGGAGAGGATGCTAGTGCAAAGGCTGTGAGGTGGGAGCTTGCTCAGAGTGTTTGAAGAAGACCAAGGAGACAACTGTGGGTGGAGTGAGCAAAAGGGAAAGTGACGGAGGGTGAGGTCAGAGAGGACTGGGGACCAGGGTACGTGGAGCCTTGTCAGTCATTGTAAGGCCTTTGGCATTTTTCTAAGTGAAACTGTGAAAAGCCTTTGAGGTGTTTTGTACAGAGGACTGACGTGATCTGAGTTATATTTCATTTTTTAAAAAAGCATTTACTTACTTGGCTGCGTCAAGTCCTGGTTGTGGCACACGGGCTCTTTGTTGTGGCGTCTGGGCTTCTCTAGTTGTGATGCACGGGCTCACTAGTTACGCTGCACGGGGTTAGTTGCCCCACAGCATGTGGGATTCCTAGTTCCCTGACCAGGGGTCAGACCCACGTCCCCTGCGCTGGAGGGTGGATTCTTAATCACTGGACCATGACGGAGGTGCCTGGCACATTCTAGAGGCAGTCTAACTACTGGGTTGAGAGTGAACTGTAGGCATGCAGTGACAGAAGTAGGGACATTAGCTGAGAGGCTTATGCACTACTGCGGGTGAGACAGAGATTGTGAGAAATGTTGGACTTTGAATATGTTTTTAAGGTAAAGCTAAGGATTTCTTGACAGCTTGGATATAAGAAAAGAGCCAAGAGAAGTCCTGAGTTTTAGTTTGAACAACTGGAAGAACAAGAATTGCCATCTACTGAATGGAAAAGAATAGGTTTTGAGGGAAGATCAAGAGTTCTGTTTTGGACATGTGATAACCAAGTAGAAATAGCTAGTAGAGAGCTGAATTTGTTAGTCCGGAGTTTAGAAGAGAGGTCTGGACTAGAGATGTATTGACACCTGTGGGAATCACTGGTGTATAAATGGAATTTAAAGCCATTAGACTGGATGAGATCTCCGAGGCAGGGCATATAGGTAGAGAAGGGGACTGAATACTGGGTATTCTGACATGAAGAGGTCAGGGCAGGAGGGAGATGTAGCAGGTGAGGATTGTCCATTGAGGTAAGAGGGAAACCAGGAGAATGTGGAGTGTGGTGTCTGCAGAGCCAAACGAGGAAAGTGTATCAGCAAGGAGCAAGTGATCAGTGTGCTGCTGATGGTCACGTAAGATGAGTTGAAGGTTAACCATGAGAGTGAGTGATGTGGAGATCATTGGTGGCCTTGACGGAAGCTGGTTTGGTGAAATGGTGAGAGCAAAAGCCTGACTGAAGTTGTTTACAAGAGAGGGAAGAGAAGAATCGGATCTGGCGGGCACGGGCAAGTCCTCGGGGAAGTGTTCCTAAAAGGAAGCAGGGAAGAGGGTAGATGATGACAGTAGACGTTAGGTCGAGATTGTTTTTTTTCTTTTATGATTCAGTGGAAGGCAAAACTCTGATCTTGGGGAGTAATGAAGGGGATTCTTGCCAGAGTAGACGAGAGGGGAAGGAATCCAGTGGAGGGCTAGGCTTCAGGTAGGCCAGCAGACAGTTCATACTTGGCAGAGTTTTGGTATATAAATGGAATTTAGTTCAACCTTGGCGCTGTTGGCACTTTAGATTGGATAGTTCCCTGTTGTGGAGGCTGTGCTAGGTATACGCAGACGTGTAGCAGCACCAGGGGCCTCTACTCACTGGATGCGAGTGGCGCCACTACTCCTAGTTGTGACTATCAAAAATGTAGACATTGCCGAATAGTCCCTGGTGGGCAGACTAGTCCCCAGTGACCTACCCAACAGCCAGGAACACAGAGTATATGGTGCAGATGTTAGTAATAACGGTGGTGGAGCTTGTGTAAGTACCCTTTGATGATTTTAGTATTCTTAGTGAAGTTGGAATCAGAGTCATCAGCTGATAGGAGTGGGAGTAGTGAGGTTGAAGAGATACAAGAATATCAGAAAAATTCTCCAGGAGAGTGGGATAGTAAATAGACTAAAGATGTACAGTATACTTGGCAGCATTAAGGCTCGTTTAACAGTCGTAGCCTGTAAAATGAGATCTGGCAGATTGGTTGGATGTTTTTCTCCATCAGAGTTCAGCTGCATGGTTGGAAGAAAGGAGTGGATGAACTCTCCGATTTAACC
This sequence comes from Neotragus pygmaeus, assembly GCA_006410875.1. Lineage (NCBI taxonomy): Eukaryota > Metazoa > Chordata > Mammalia > Artiodactyla > Bovidae > Neotragus > Neotragus pygmaeus. The sequence goes on along the minus strand of SJYV01018870.1, from coordinate 349,474 downwards.
AGCATTTTTATTTTGCCCAACAGGTACAGCAGCATGAAAGGAAAAAGGCAGACGAGTGCATACGCAGTTCAGTGATTGTAATGATTGGCCATAGGGGTCAAATGAGGTCAGGAGGAAAGTGAGGCTTTTAAGGAGAAAAATACAGTAACAATGTAATAGGATCAGTGGTTTGGGGTCACAGTGAGTTCAGTGGATTTTGGGGTTTGAGATACTAGAGAAAATGAGATGGAAGAATGATTAGAAAAATTAAGATGATAGTTTGTAACTCTTATTCAGCCAATCTTGCCTTTGATATGATTCTAAAAAAATTTATAGTTCTTTATATTGTACAAGAAAGATGAAAGTTGTGAAACTCTTGGTTGTATTACTGAACATACTTCCTTTTTCAGTTGGCAACTATAAAAATACCAACTAAATGACAAAAATATTTTCAGTTATTTCTCTACTCTTTTACCAGGTGAATAAGGGATTCTTTGTCTTCCTTAGTATTTGTGATCATAAGGCAAATACTACTTCAGGTATCTTGCCTTTTGTGTTAAATGATGCCCCTTGAAAAAGCAGTCAGTATATAAAAACGCCTTTATATATAGATGTTGAATTTTGTTTTCTAAGGCTTCTTGTTAATTCAGTTTTTTCCTTTGATAGTTTGAAAAGGCTGAAAAAGTTAAAGCGTTAGTTTCTCAGTTATGTCTGACTCTTTGCGACCCTATAGACTGAAGCCCGCCAGGCTCCTCTGTCCATAGAACTCTCTAGGCAAGAATATTGGAATGGGTTGCCATTCCCTTCTCCAGGGGGTCTTCCTGACCCTTGGATCAAACTTAGGTCTCCTGCATTTAGGCAGATTCTTTACCATCTGAACCTCCATGGAAGCCTCTGAAAAGGCTGAGGGCTTTCTTAATCTCTTTGGCCTTATGCTGTCTGGAGCAATGTCTCGTTAGTACAGAGCAAATGATTTATTTTCATTGGTAGTTGACATAAATACAGATACTGTTCTTTGAAGTGTGGGCTATTCATGTTTTGAGAGTACTGTAACATGTGTGAGAATACCAAGAACTGAGATTTCTGTGGTTTTCTAAACAAGTTAAAGTGATTTGGATAAATTATTGAGAGCTTATTTCCCTAGAAAAGGATTCATTGTGATTATGAAAGTAATAGATACAATAGATATACTTGGTATAAGAAATGAAAATGCAGAAAAATACGGTGTTGTTTATAGCAGTATATGTAAATATGAGTTGTGAATGGAGATAATAGAAAATATTAATAATATATGACTTATGGAAAATTTTGAATTGATATAAAATTTTTTGAAGAATTAATTTCAAAGTTAGGGCCAAGTCAATTGTAAACTCTGTTCTTGCCACATGGTAACACCACTTTTGCTGATAAGTAGAATTAACTTTTCTGTGAGGGTAAATCTTGAATTATGTGAGTTTTGAATTATAGAAGGTCTTCAGTTATGCATTTCTTGTGTATAAATGTGACCTTTGGGATAAGAAGAAAAATGAAAACCACCTGTATTATCACTCCAAGAGATAATTGTGATTCCTCTCTTGATATATGTATATAGAAATACATTTTGATAGTGTTTTTATGTACTTTTTTATCCTTTTTTTTCATTTACTGAAAACATGACTATTATCAGAAATAATTATTATAATAATGACACTGTATATAATTATTTTATATATATGTAATTGTGTAGTGTCTGTCATCTTTATATATCGCAACTTAATTAATTACCATAAATACCATCATTATGGGTGATTTCCATTTTTTCCTATTATGGATATTTATGAATAACTTTACAAATGAATAGTCTCTACATGTATATGTGTGCACATGCATGATTTGGGGGGGGGTTTATTTTTTGGAGGTAGAATACAGTAGGTAAGAGTATATGCATTTTAAAGGATTCAAAGAATGGTTGGAGAGCATACTGCCAAATTGTCCAGAATGGACGTGCATGTCCACAGTTCTTTTGGTGGTGGTACGTGATATGTCCTTGAACTGGGCTTTTTATATTTTTTTAAAGATCTCTGATTTGTGAGATTATCTGAGGATTAGAAGAAGCTAAAATAGATATGAATAATGACAAAAATAATGAACATTCAGTAAAATTTATTTTGGAAATGTTTTTTAGCTTCTCTGTGTTTTTCCAATGCAGTAAAAAGTTTGCTTCCCTTATAGTAACAGAATGTATGTGTACAAATCAGGAAAAAATAACTTATTTTCTACCACCCCTAAAAATTTCTTGGTGAAATAGTCATTCTGTGTCTTTCTGTTATCACCTAGACAGTACAATGTTGATTATAAACTGGAGACCTATCTGAAGATTGCTCGGCTATATCTGGAGGACGATGATCCAGTCCAGGCAGAGGCTTACATAAATCGGGCATCGTTGCTTCAGAATGAATCCACCAATGAACAATTACAGATNGTACAATGTTGATTATAAACTGGAGACCTATCTGAAGATTGCTCGGCTATATCTGGAGGACGATGATCCAGTCCAGGCAGAGGCTTACATAAATCGGGCATCGTTGCTTCAGAATGAATCCACCAATGAACAATTACAGATACATTATAAGGTAACTGATGAACTGGTTTGGAATTAATTTTGTATTGGAGAATCCCACAATATTAAGGTGGTCCAGATTATCTGATAAAGGCTGTTGTTATACCTTAGAAATTCTCTATTCTTTTGCTTTTTAATTTTTCCCCCTAATTGAAACATTTTCCCTCTTATAGGTATGCTATGCACGTGTTCTTGATTATAGAAGAAAATTCATTGAAGCTGCACAAAGGTACAATGAACTCTCTTACAAGACAATAGTACATGAAAGTGAAAGACTAGAGGCCTTAAAACATGCTCTGCACTGTACCATCTTAGCATCAGCAGGTAAACAAGTCATTTATGCTTTAATGAGTAGAAAGCTATCCTTGCTTAATAATTTTAGGTTCATTGCTACCCACTGGAGAAGGGATAGGCTACCCACTCTAATATTCTTGGGCTTCCGTAGTGTCTCAGCTGGTAAAGAATCCACCTGCAATGCGGGGGACCTGGGTTTGATCCCTGGGTTGGGAAGATCCCCTGGAGAAGGGAAAGGCTACCCACTCCAGTATTCTGGCCTGGAGAATTCCTTGGGGTTGCAAAGAGTCAGCCACGATGGAGTTACTTTCACTGCTATTTGAGAATTTGGTGAGAAACTGTTCTTCAAGAGAATGTCTTATTAATACAGTTACGATAAATTTAATTAAAACATTTAAGCAGTAAGAGTAGGTTGCTAACTTAAGATGTTTTAAAAATATGTATTTACCAGCCTCTCACCAACAGATACTAGGAATTGTTAAGAGATAATCTGAAACTTAGTTCTGCTAAAATATCACTGAAGAAAATGGATATTAAATTGAGAATTACACAAAGGGAAATGAAAATTAAAATCTAGAAATGGATGATATAATGTACTGCTTTGGGGATTTTTAAAAAATTTTAATCTTCAAGCCTCAGTTTTAGACCTGGCACTTATCTTTTTCTCCAGTAAATGTAAGTAGTAAACTGTTCTTTGTCCTTTTTACTAAACTACAGCATGTAAATCATTCAACTTATAAAGCAGGAAAGGGCATTGAGAAGAAATGCTGATCATTCTAAGCCATGGTGTTTCTAAATCATTTTACAATGTTTGTGAACTGTGTTTAGTTGAGAGCCTAATGACATATTCAGACTACACATTTCATTCTGTATAAAGCAGTGACCTTATTTATTTTTGTTACTGAAAAGACAGTACATAAAGTGGTACCACTTTCTACTCTGAAGAACTATTACTGATTTCTTCTATCTCCTTCAGTATATAAGTGTGTATCCTCCTTTTTATACACAAATTTTAACATGATATACACACTTTTGTAGGGTGCTTTTTTCATGTGGCTGTCAATCACAGTGGTCTTTATACAACTCATAAAACTCATTCTACTTTATTTTCTGTCCTTTGGCTTTATCATAATTAGCCAATTATGATGCTGTAGTGATTATACGGGTTAAATTCTTGAATCTAAGGGCGCATACATTTAAAATTTTGATAGAAATTAAAGTTGCCTTTTAACATTACCCTCTAAACAATAATGTCTGTGTGTACCTAATTGTTGTTATGTTGTTCAATTGCTTAGTTGTGTCTGACTTTTGTGACCCCATGGACTTCAGCAAGCAGTGCTTCCCTGTCCTTCACTATCTCGTGGAGTTTGCTCAAGTTCTTGTGCATTGGATTAGTGATGCTGTCTAAGCATCTCATCCTCTGCCGCCCCCTTCTTTTGCCTTCAGTCTTTCCCAGCATCAAGGTCTTTTCCAATGTACCTGGTTACTCACACACACATTTCCAAATTTTTTTATCCTTACTAACCTGGTAGAGGAAAGGTAATATTTCATTCTAGTTTTAATTTGCATTTTATTTACTATGAATGCTTTTGAGCATCTTTTCACATGTTAAAAAAAATCATTATTGAAAAACCCATTTTTTTGGAGTAAATTAGTCTGTTTATGTTCATTAGCCATTTTTTATCTTTTTCTTATAAAAACTGTTCACATATATAAGAAACTAACAAGTTTTTCTCCCAGTTTATTATCTCTTTTTTGGCTTTATTTATGAAATTTTTGCCATTCAGAAACTTTAGATTTTTATATAGTTAAATATTTTAATNAAAAGCTATTTGATTGCAAGAGTTTATGGTATAGTTACTGGCATTCCACTAGCAAGCAATAATGCCAGAGAAAAGAAAATGGTCAACAGAAAAACATGAAACAAGTGCAGGGAAAAGGGAGGACTCTCTCTCCTATTTTAAGTTTCAGCTCTAACAGTTGTTCCTAATGATAGAGTTCAACTATGCTCCTGAGAAGCTTACTAGTCCTAGAGTTTCTCTTAGAAATTGTTGACAATTCAGTGAGAGTTTTCAAATCTAGTTTAACATTTTGATAATCTATTTAAAGACTGGTAGTCAAGGAGGAAATAATTGAGAGCCAGATTAAATGGGAGACAGGATGACACTTGTTTTCCATAAGGGAGATCTTTGTATATATAGAGAGAATACAGAGAGGAATCAGTGAGATAGAAGACCCAGAGGAGGCAACAGGGAAGGGGTCAGATCAAGGACACAGGCAAAGGGAATATGGTAAAAACAGAGGTGACATCTGTTCCTTGGAGGGTGGAGAGAAGGATGGATGCTCATGTGGATAAAGTAGCTCTGAAATGGTCAATAGGAATACTAAGGAGTGACTTATACCATGAACTAGTAAGCTCCTAGTTAACTGTGCTTTTGGAATATGACTTTATATGCAAAACTAGTATCACAAATATGAAGTCACATATCCTTAAGAGTATTTTTCCATTTCAGACCTTAAAGAGCTTATGCAAAGTGACTAAAGAATCAAAATGACACACAACCATTCATCTCATGCAACATTTAGTTTCACTAGAGTATTTTCATTACTTTTTGTAATTCTACAGCTACTAAATGATCACAGTATAGAAGACCAATTCTGTTTTTAAAAGAAAAGAACTCTTCTCTGGTCTCATAGCCTGAAAGGGATGTGGGCTGACAGTCATGTTCTGAACTCCCCTCTCAGCTCCAGAAAAGAGCTTTGAACTCTCTCAAGTCTGCCACAGCACTATTACCCTTGGCTTCCAACACAGCACCTCACTTCCATTTAACCAATGCTGTTTAAGTGAACATTTCAAATAAATCACTGAGAAGTATTATAGCCGATCATTTCTCGCCAGCATAAATAAGTTTTTACTTCATTGAGTGAAATTCTAATCCAAGAAGTTCTTTACTTAATAGTTTATCAGTATTTTATATCAGAACTGCAAATAATTAACTCTACTAATTCGTTGTGGAAAAAATGAGTTTGTTGCAACTCCTACTGTATTTCAAGAGTAAGGAAAATCTTTGAAATCCAACATTTATAGATGAGAATTACACTGAGGATTGGAAGGGCCCCTTAGAAGTCTAACCCCCTTTAAAATGTGTTTATCTATTAAACTCCTGCCAAATGGCAGTTCAACCTAAACCCAAACATCCCTTATTGGTAAGAATTCGCTCCCAAGTTATTAGAGAACTCTGTAAAAAAGTATTTCCAAAAAATAAATGGAAAGCTTTTGCCTTATGGCTTCTGCCCGCTGGTCTAGTTCTTTGCTTCCACAGGGCAACACAAAACAAGTCCAAGGCCTCTTTAATGTGTCAGTTCTCCAGAGGCTGAAGATAGAAATCAAGAATAGCTTCCTAATATCTGTAATTCACATCCTTGGCAAACAGCTGTAACAATTATTTTGGGAAAATTGATGCACTTGCAAATTTACTTTCTAGATAGTAAGAGAACAGTTCATCTATTCTGGGGTGATAAAAACTTTCAACCTTCATCAACAGTTACAGAAAATTCTTAGCTTTCTATGTGCTACAAAGTTTAAAATAAACTAAATTTGCAAACACATCATGCTAAATACATCAAATTATTTAATTTTTTATTATGACAATTGACATATATTAAGTGAAAGAAATGACAGAAGTATTATAATAAAACATTTTGAAAGAAAAAAGTTACACAATTAGGCCAGTAGCCATAAAATAGCTTTTAGGCCTATCTTATAACACCAAGAGTTCTGATCAGACTGTAGTGAGACATTGAACATTTCATTAACAAAAATATTGGCACGAGCCACAACATATTTTGGTTGTCACTTACAAGGAATATTGTATTCAAACATCTATGCACTGCAATTCTAACACACTAGGTGTTCATACACTGCAGTTAACCCCTGAAGCTTTAAGCTACCAGGAATTCCCGTATTTTCTATGCACAAAATTTACTTTGTGCGTTATTGGAACCACACTTCCAGTTTTCATGTCTTTCCCCCCCTTACACATGCAGTATGTCTTAAGTGGCAGAGAGCATGCCAGCTTCTGTTTAGCTAATACCACATTCCTTATTACCTTAAGAGTTTTATGTTAATCTTGGAGTCTGCTTTAGCGTTCATCTCCTAGAAACAAAATAAAGCATTCTGAGAACGTATCTAGGAATATTTTTTATGCATAGGAAAATAAAGCATTTCATATAAGCATGTCTGAAAACCCAAGAGGCATTTTGATCAAACACTCCCTGGATCCTAGCTATTAGTTTAAAATGGGAATCTAACATATATCATCTACAAATTCTTATCTGGGATTTATATTCTTTGCCTGGAAATTTATGATTCCCAAGCTTCATTTCTGAATAGTCGAGGATAGCAAAGAAACTGACATCCCACAATAACTGGAAATAGATAAAGGTAACTTAGGTAGAAGTTATGAATTTAATTCTTTACAAGAATACACTTGTGCTACAGAAGTGAGAAATAAGAATGGTACATTATCAGATGGCAAAAAGCACTGGTGTTTAAACAGAGGTGTCAATATAACTTATCAAAAATGTGCCATGTAAAAGTCTGCTATGATTAGCAGCTCTATAAGATTTCAAAGTATTTATCAAATAAGAAGGGAATTTGAATTTGAATCCGATATCCCTTCCTGCCATGCCTCCAGCAGACAACTATTCCTGTGGAATTGTCTACTGAATTGAGTCTACAAGAACCAAATCAAACAATTCTAGTTTTTACTTCTTTTACAGATTGAAAAGAAACAAAGCTGTGTTCCACTCCCAATCCCCCCATCCCAACACAGGGTACATCCTTTCAAGGTGTATAAAAAACCCTGGTGGGTTTGGGCAAGCTACAATTCAGATACCATGATCAAGACATTACTTTCATAACAGAACACACCACCAGACCAACACTGAGAAAACCCTAGTTAAGTATCACGAAAATCACACACTTTAAGAAAATATCAACTGCCAATTTGAGCTATAATAGCTGTCCTAAAATTGAAAATCCATTTACACTAAAATAAACTAAATCTATGTATGGATGTCTAAGTATGTGTGTGTGTGTGTAATTTTCATGCAATGATCTTAAAGCTTTGGAGACAACCTAATTTCAAGGCTTGTCCATATAGCAGTATTGACATGCACCAACTCTGCTAAAGGGCAGAATGAAAAAGACCATGGCACAGAATTTTAAACAATTTTAGGTTTAATTACATAATGCACCTGTAGATGTTCTAGCATAAACACAATTGTAAAAATCTACATCCTATTTTAGGGTATATTCCACCTCCCATCCCTTAAAAGCTATACAGTTATAAAAATGTGACTCTCAAGCAAAATAAACTTTTTTTTTCTTTTGCAACATACAAAATAAGTTAAATGATTCAGAAGGTTTTGAGCCATTAAGTCTCCCAATAACTGTGTTCTTGGCCATCCAATAAACGTGACATGCAGATAGCTCCTGGTCTAAGACCAGAACTCAATAAATACACGTCAAACAAAACCCCAAACACTTAAATTATATTTCTTTAGAAACTGATGAAAGTCAAGAAAATATATAGTTAGGGCTAACAATTCCATTCTTAACTTACATCATCCAGTGGCAAAATGAACAAGGCAGGTCACTCAGTCCTTAGTGCATTTTCTAGCTTGTACCAGTTTGGCAAAAAAAAAAAAACAAATGTAGTTCCTTTAAAAATGTTTTTTTTTCCCTCATTCACAATGTCTAAGCAGATTAATTTATATTTGTCTAATAATTGTTATGCCCTTTGATATAACTTATGCATAGGATAGACATCTTAGTTCTTAAAATAAAAATCTTTATTAACTGAAATCACTACAATGTGCCAGAATTGGGTTTTCAGTATTTACCAGAGTGAAATGGTATAAACATAAAATGAAAAAAAAAAAATTGACATGAGCAAAATGAAAAAAAATTCACTAATGGAAATCGTATTCTAATCAATTTCTGAGAGGGTTTACATGAATTTTTAAGTGTTGAGTGTACCGTCTAGAGTAGTTACATACCAAGTACAGTACATTTTGGCTTATAATGACTGCTTGATTGCTGGGGAATGACTATCTTCATATATGTTACATAGTTACTTAGCAATTCTTGGCACTCAAAAAAATGTTAATAATTTGAGTGAAATATTTTGAAGACAAATTATTAATTATACATATAACAACTCAGTTTAAATACATTGATAATAAAAGTTCTTGTCTTTCAGGATTGGTATAAAACAGTGAAGTAAATCAGCAGTTAGCTTGCCACTTCCAAGGTAGGATTACAGGTACACACTGGGAATGGTGGATATAATAGGAATGGATTTTATTCTAAGGAGGTTTAATAACAGATATTAAACAGAGGACTAAGTAGATACAGAAGGTATGCAGTCTTGGCATTCTTACTTCTTGGCAGAACCAGGATGTTAAACCAAGAAGAGGAACTTCACTATTTTTCTCTAGGCTTTCTGTAATTATGTTCATAATCTCACATCAGTTACGTCTTTTTTCTTGTGTCAAATAACTTCAAAGTGTTCATTTTTATTTCTTCTAACATCTAAGATATGTATATACATATTAATTTATATATATACACATACATATATATATTCATTCCATTTTTAAAATATCTGGGTTTTTGAATACTTGTGCTATAGCTGTGAGGCAATGCCATGAATCAGGGACCTTGTTCACTGTTGGTGAAGGGCAGAGTTCACAACTTTTATCTGAATATTAAACCTGTAGATTCAATAAGATTCCTTTCAATTGTACGGTAGGACTAGAGAATGGCTAACCTCTTATCCCCACAAACATAGGCTAAAAAGGAATTCTTTGTGATGGAGAAAATTCCATCAACGCCACTTAAAAATAGCTAACATTTCCCCTCTTTTTAAACTCTTAAGCAGGCCTACATTTTTCTTTATATATGTTCTTTGTGCATCATGGGATGGGTTCCATCAATCAAAAAGTAAAAACTGGAGTTTGTAATGTCCTGTTAATTTGTTTAGAAATCTTTTTTCCAACAACTTCTTTAGCATTTGAAGTCCTTGATTCCTTTGGTAGGTCATTAAAAAAAAAATCACACATGAATTTATTCTAAATGAAACTCCTTTTTATTCTTGGAATCTGCAGCCTCGACCAACTGGAAAAAGATGTGCCAAGGAAATCCATCCTTAATAAATCAGGTATATTCTTAAAAATATCTCTGCCATCATTCTCTAGTACTGTGCCAACAATAGAAAATGTTTACACGAAACACTATTTCATCAGCACATGTCTACAAAACAAAAACATTATTTTCAGTCTGAGTTTTCATAAATTTTAATTCAGAGTTTCTGCTTTGTGAAAATTTGGCTAGTTTTCAAACCTTTACAGAAACTGCAAACCAAATATTCTGAGTACTAAACTACATCTCTCCTTAATACATTTGCTATAGTGGAGTTTGATATTGGGAGTCCGATTTATACTTCCAAAAAGGGGTTTTAGAGTATTAAAGGGTTCTATTATTACACAGCAGCTACTGGGAGCCTAAATCCAAGGTCATTACTCTAACTACAAGAATCCAAGATGTTCTAAACTCTAGATGAATTGCTGCTTTCCTGTACAGCAGTCCTAATGTCTGAATTAGGACCGTTCCTAATGACTGAATTATGTCTTTGGATGTAGAACATTCTCTTTTTCCTATATTTTGTTCTTTTTAACTTCTTCAAAGCATGTTCAGAGTTGGTATTTCAGCAAACTCAAGACTCTTTGAGGGACTGAATCTAAACACCAAGCAGCAGAATTGTTTGTGAACTGTTCAACATTTCATCAGCCATAATTAACCTATCTGCATGATAATTCATAACTATCAGATGCTTGCATTGTACTCTTTGTAGATGAAGCAGAGTTAACTGGTTTATAATCAGAATATAAAGGGAATTCAAAAGGAAACACTCACTATTAAGTTCACAAACACTTAATTCAAGTTTGGTAAATAACAGGCAGCAAAAGTGGCATCATAACCCATGTCAGTGAGACATTTGCTGAATGGAATCCTCAGTCTTTACTAAGATAAAAATTAACCTTTTGCTCTCTATGGCAGAAGGGTAAAAAGAACGTATTTCACATTAGGCATCCTGTAAAATAAATAATCTACCCATTTAATACTTCTTGTCGACTGCTTAACTGAAGGGGACAGGTTGAAGCAGAAGCTTGTGTGTCCGGAGGTAGAGAGGGATCTTCCAGCCTTAGTGGCTTCACCCCGTGAAGGACTGGAACGGTAGCAGAGGAGGACGGGGGCGGGACAGGCCACCTGCACGTTCTAACTTTTCATGCATTACTACCAACCCTTCTACTGCCTCCTGTTTATATTGTTAAAAGGCTCACATTGTTAACTGACTTTCAAATAAATGGGACAAACCTAGCCAGAAAGCGGGCCTGGTAAGTGAATGTGGCTCCTTACATAGCCCTGCTTACTGTCTGGGAATATAAGTCCTTTACTCCCTTCTAGTGGAATATTGTCTCAAAATAAAAATCACAACTTGCTTGGAACCACATGCTACTGGTGCATCCTATTTTTAGGCTGCTTTCATTATTTTATTTTTTATACAGATACATATACACTGCTAGAATCAAAGCAAAAATATTAATGAGCAGGTACTATAGAAATAAGGTGAAACAAAACAAACAAACAGGAACCAACAAGTGAAAAACAACAGCTATAAACTTTCAAGGCCAAAAGATAAGATTTAAGGGCAACACCTGTGAAGGGAGGAAAAGAAAGAGTATGAAGTTTCTAGAGGTATTTATAATGCAAGTCTAATGCCAGCTTTTTAATAATAAAAAAGAGAAGTGCTTTATTATTCACTGACTAGCACACAGAATGCTTAATTTGGAAAGAAAAATTAATGAAGTTCCTTGGGCCAGCAGCAGATATGGTGTGTCCATTGCCGGCAACAGACACAACACTGAAACAGAAAACCCAATCCCAGGGCAAAAGTATTCACAGAAGTAACAGCTGAAGGTTTCAGAATTTGACAGACAAGGTTTAATCACAAGTGCTACACTCTGTACAACGTTATTTATGGCTCTGCCTGAAATTTTACAGCTGAAACAGAAACTAAGACAAAGTTCATATTTTAGTGTCAATTACATGTTAGATAGTTAGTTACAAACCCCTATTTTCTTGAAACAAAGGGCTTATCTTTCTTTAAAATGTTGAGATGTTTGAAATGGATATATCTATTAAGTATATTGGTGGTTTTCAATCAACTCTATGTTGGTCATGTGACTATTAATGAATTTTAATAGAAGTCTAATGGCCAATGGCCAAAACTACATTCAAACCCTGCTAATATATCCAGGCAGATAGGAAATTCTAAAACACACACACACACACATACACACACGCGCACACGCGCGCACACACACACACATGCTAAAATTCAAACTAAAAACCTCCCAAAGGAACTGCTTTGTTTGTAGACTTCAATTTGAAGTAGATACTAAGGGCAAGAATAGACCAGTTAAAATTCACCTGAAAATCCTTTCCCCTTCTTCAAATGTGCTAAAATACTGCAGTCAACTTAGCATCCATATCTTCATGTATGTTATGTATAGGTGTCTTTCTTTGAAAATGATAATTCAGATATTTATATATTAAGTGGCCAGAAAACAAGAGTTACATTATCTGCAAAGTTTACAGTCCATTCAGGCCTTAAGAAAGACCACACTCATTTCACTAATAACTCTCCATGATGGCATATTAAAGGCCACGTCATCACCACTGCATAAAGCTGTTTAAAAAAATTTGCTATTAGCACAATCTGGTTGTCAAAGCTTCATTATACATTTTACTATACAAATGCTTTTCAGATGATTTTTTTTAAAAACAAGAAACTCCGCTATAACAGAAACTTAGGTTACAGTTTTTTATGATGGTATTTTTTTATCGGTCTCTTCTTTTTTAAGCGTGGTTATCTCCAATAGTAAACAAGTTGATTTCATGAATGCTGTTACTAAAATGACTTATGTATGATGTTATCTACAATTCTTAATTGCAACAATACGGACTTGAACTTTTAAACAGTCTGTTAATCATCATCTATGCCATGAATGTTTAAATATAATATATATTTAATATGAAAAAGCTAAAAGCACAAGTGCTTTCTCCCACCCCTAATTCTGTTTTGGGCCCTCACAGATTTGGAATGCATTCTTATCCACCCTTTTCACAAAGTCAGGAGAGCTCAGGAAATATAAAGTCAAAAATATACAAATCTTTGTTGTTATAATAAGATTTTTTTTTCCCCCAATGACTGAAATTACCAAGGACCATGAACTTGGAAAAAGAAAATCAAAAGGAATTTACAGCAATTATTTTTCTTCAAAGTTCAAAACTGGTCACTTCACAGAAAGACTTCAGGGTCTGTTGAAATTTTTCTTCTAAAAAGTCATTCTGTAGTGGAGTCTTCTAGGAAAAATAAAACAGCTTTTAATAACTGGCCCGCTGGTGTGAGAGCTACCGTGGAATAAATTAGCACAAAAATGGAAAAATGTCTTATAACTGTTCACTGTTACAGACATAATCAACAAGGTCAGTCACTCTTAAAAGCTCATCTTCGTCCTCTTCTGGTGCCCCTACCTCCTGCCCACCACTTGTCCCATTGGGGGCCAGGCTTGCACTGGCTGTGCTGCTGTCCTTGGGGGTTTGAGGCTTCTCAGCTGGCTTGCCAATCAAGTTTTCAATGGNGGCCAAAAGATAAGATTTAAGGGCAACACCTGTGAAGGGAGGAAAAGAAAGAGTATGAAGTTTCTAGAGGTATTTATAATGCAAGTCTAATGCCAGCTTTTTAATAATAAAAAAGAGAAGTGCTTTATTATTCACTGACTAGCACACAGAATGCTTAATTTGGAAAGAAAAATTAATGAAGTTCCTTGGGCCAGCAGCAGATATGGTGTGTCCATTGCCGGCAACAGACACAACACTGAAACAGAAAACCCAATCCCAGGGCAAAAGTATTCACAGAAGTAACAGCTGAAGGTTTCAGAATTTGACAGACAAGGTTTAATCACAAGTGCTACACTCTGTACAACGTTATTTATGGCTCTGCCTGAAATTTTACAGCTGAAACAGAAACTAAGACAAAGTTCATATTTTAGTGTCAATTACATGTTAGATAGTTAGTTACAAACCCCTATTTTCTTGAAACAAAGGGCTTATCTTTCTTTAAAATGTTGAGATGTTTGAAATGGATATATCTATTAAGTATATTGGTGGTTTTCAATCAACTCTATGTTGGTCATGTGACTATTAATGAATTTTAATAGAAGTCTAATGGCCAATGGCCAAAACTACATTCAAACCCTGCTAATATATCCAGGCAGATAGGAAATTCTAAAACACACACACACACACATACACACACGCGCACACGCGCGCACACACACACACATGCTAAAATTCAAACTAAAAACCTCCCAAAGGAACTGCTTTGTTTGTAGACTTCAATTTGAAGTAGATACTAAGGGCAAGAATAGACCAGTTAAAATTCACCTGAAAATCCTTTCCCCTTCTTCAAATGTGCTAAAATACTGCAGTCAACTTAGCATCCATATCTTCATGTATGTTATGTATAGGTGTCTTTCTTTGAAAATGATAATTCAGATATTTATATATTAAGTGGCCAGAAAACAAGAGTTACATTATCTGCAAAGTTTACAGTCCATTCAGGCCTTAAGAAAGACCACACTCATTTCACTAATAACTCTCCATGATGGCATATTAAAGGCCACGTCATCACCACTGCATAAAGCTGTTTAAAAAAATTTGCTATTAGCACAATCTGGTTGTCAAAGCTTCATTATACATTTTACTATACAAATGCTTTTCAGATGATTTTTTTTAAAAACAAGAAACTCCGCTATAACAGAAACTTAGGTTACAGTTTTTTATGATGGTATTTTTTTATCGGTCTCTTCTTTTTTAAGCGTGGTTATCTCCAATAGTAAACAAGTTGATTTCATGAATGCTGTTACTAAAATGACTTATGTATGATGTTATCTACAATTCTTAATTGCAACAATACGGACTTGAACTTTTAAACAGTCTGTTAATCATCATCTATGCCATGAATGTTTAAATATAATATATATTTAATATGAAAAAGCTAAAAGCACAAGTGCTTTCTCCCACCCCTAATTCTGTTTTGGGCCCTCACAGATTTGGAATGCATTCTTATCCACCCTTTTCACAAAGTCAGGAGAGCTCAGGAAATATAAAGTCAAAAATATACAAATCTTTGTTGTTATAATAAGATTTTTTTTTCCCCCAATGACTGAAATTACCAAGGACCATGAACTTGGAAAAAGAAAATCAAAAGGAATTTACAGCAATTATTTTTCTTCAAAGTTCAAAACTGGTCACTTCACAGAAAGACTTCAGGGTCTGTTGAAATTTTTCTTCTAAAAAGTCATTCTGTAGTGGAGTCTTCTAGGAAAAATAAAACAGCTTTTAATAACTGGCCCGCTGGTGTGAGAGCTACCGTGGAATAAATTAGCACAAAAATGGAAAAATGTCTTATAACTGTTCACTGTTACAGACATAATCAACAAGGTCAGTCACTCTTAAAAGCTCATCTTCGTCCTCTTCTGGTGCCCCTACCTCCTGCCCACCACTTGTCCCATTGGGGGCCAGGCTTGCACTGGCTGTGCTGCTGTCCTTGGGGGTTTGAGGCTTCTCAGCTGGCTTGCCAATCAAGTTTTCAATGGCTTTGCCAGGACTCTGTCCATTGGTGGAAGGTAGGTCCACTAAGCTATAGTCCAATGGGCTCCCCACCTTGCCCACATTTTCAAAGTCCTCTTCCTCATCACTGTCTATCCGATAGGGCTTTTTGGTGCTGTCTTGCTCTGAGGGCAGGACCCTGGGCTGGCGGTCATGGGCAGGTTGACCTGCATCTCCATGAGCATTGTCACAACTCTCCTCTTCATCTGTCTCGATCTGGTGTAGCCGTTTTCGGGATGGTTTACCTTCTCCTTCCTCCTCATCTGCTTCAGAATACTCATCTGTGCTTCGACCCCGTTTTCGAACTGACCGTTTTGATTCTTTAGCTAGCTCATCATCTTCAGAGTTCTTGGACATATAGCTCTCTAGAATAAATAGCACATTTAAGCCATTGGCACAGTTAACCATTAACAGATATAAGTAATCCTCTTCTTCCTCCCATATTCATCCCATGTCCTACTTTCAGACTTGCTTGTACATAAATATTTCCCTTCAATAACTGGCCTCATTTATCTCTCTTTCATTCTCACAATGCCCAATATGATTCACAGTATACTTTATCTATGATTTTAGGAAAGAGCAAAATCCTTAATTAAATAAAGACAGGTTAGTCACAAACTAAGAAACTCCTTCCCACTAACCCTCAAATTAAGAGAATTGTGTAAA
The DNA here is from genome assembly GCA_006410875.1 of Neotragus pygmaeus. Lineage (NCBI taxonomy): Eukaryota > Metazoa > Chordata > Mammalia > Artiodactyla > Bovidae > Neotragus > Neotragus pygmaeus. The sequence goes on along the minus strand of SJYV01018870.1, from coordinate 333,131 downwards.
CATACCAATAAGGAAAAATTAAAACTAAGCATTGCATCTGAAATACTGCACTCTCTTTCCATGTTATTACATGTCCTTGGTAGCCCTTAAATATTTTCTTTTGTCTATACTTGATCTCACCTGGTCTCATGGCTTTGCATACCACCCATTTGATGGTGACTCTCACATTTGTTTTAGGCAACTAATCCCTAAATTCCAGGCTCATGTATCAAACTGTCTACTCAACATCTATGCTTGGATTTCTAAACAGGCAGAACCAAACTCCGACACTTCCTCCTCAACCTTGTACAATTCTGGGCTCTACCATCTTACTTATTGGCAACTCGATTCTTCTAATCACTCAGTCATCCTTGATTCCTTTCTTTTTCCCATCTAATCCAACAGTAAATTCTGTGGGCTATATTCAAATATATCCATAATTTGACTGCTTTTCACCCCTTTACTGCTACTGCTCTAGTCTCACCCACCATCATCTCTCTCTTGGCCTATTTTAATGACCCTCCAACTAGACTCCTATATTCCCTCCCTATACCCTTTAATTTACTCATAACATAGATATCATTTTAAAACTTAAGTCAGATAATATCACTCCTTTGCACAAAATCCTCCAATTATTTCTCATTTCACACCGAATAAAGTCCAAAGTCTATACAATGGCCTACTGCATTATCTAACTATCCAATATGATACTAAACGGAGCAAGACTCTACGGTCCTTGCCCTCCATGTCTTCTGATGCGTTTCCACAAACTAAATTCTATGGAGAACTTTAGTCAAAGAGTAAGTTTAATCAGAGAAATGAGAAAATGCAGAAACAAAGAAAAACAGTCAAAGGAGATCAACTAATAATAAAGTAGTCATGAAGCATAGTCAAGGACCTTTAGGTACTTCTCAAGGGCTATAGACAACATTCTGAGCCTCATCCTGTGAGCTGTCTTACAGATACTGAAACCCCAGATGAAGAAGTTAACTACATGATGACCAGACTGTAGCTGTGACGGGAGCTGCTACAATCCCAAGAACTGGCCTCAAAGAACAGGAATAAACCAACTCTGGAACTGAAGACTAACTGTACCTAAAACAGCCAAGAGGATGCTGGTCAGACAACTGATGACCAATATGAGTTGACTGTGTTGCTCCTGCATGCAGCCCCTTCCCTCAGCCTACAAAAGCTCTCATGCCCTGCTTGTCAGGAGGGGAAAGTCAGCCTTTGAACAGATGTCCACCCTTTCACCCCTCACCAACCCCTTCCACCCCTCACCAGTGCCTGGCATCTGAAATAAAGCAAACTTTCCTTTCCACCAATCTGGCCTATTTACTGGCTTTTGTGCGGTGATCACCTGGACCCCACTTTTGTGTAACAGTACCCCCCCCCCCCCCCCCCCCCCCCCNACCAACCCCTTCCACCCCTCACCAGTGCCTGGCATCTGAAATAAAGCAAACTTTCCTTTCCACCAATCTGGCCTATTTACTGGCTTTTGTGCGGTGATCACCTGGACCCCACTTTTGTGTAACAGTCCCCCCCCCCCCCCTGCCACTCACCACAGGTGGGAATCAACTCTTTTTTTTAGGTCTTTACTCAAATGCTGATTTCTGAGGGAAGCATTCCTTTGGTACTCTATCTGAAATTCCAACTACTCCCCCAACCCTCCCTTTCTACTTTTCTCCACAGCACTTATCTCCATCTAATAGATCTACTTATTTGTCATGGTTATTGTCTCTCTTCCCCCAACAAAAATAAGAGTTACATGAGGAAGCTATATTTTTGCTTATTCTTTTCACTGTTCTATTCCCAGTGCCCAGGACAGTGATTAGTTCATTAAGTATTTAATAGTTGAATTAATGAATTTATATGTCTTTAATGACACAAGAAGAGATACACATTCACCCAAATGTTTACCTCCCTTCTTTAGTCCTCCATACCCAAACATTTTTTTCTCTTACTCTCCTGGCTTGGGCTCAAATTTAATTGACAAGGATCTATGAAAGCAAATAATCTTCAATACAGATCATAAACAATGGAGAATTAAATATATAAAAAAGAAATGGGGGAAGGTGAAGGTCAGAATCATTTAAAATGAGAAGAACTCTAAAATAAATAACTACAAAGACTAAGTGGACATCGTATTTTAGAACTTGTAATTCTGATATGGTGCACAGCTAAAGTTATCAAGAAATAAAAAAGTTTACCGACTAAAGCTCACTGTCAACGTGAAGAGACAGTAGGCACTCTTGACTTGCAACTGTTCCGCTATTCAGGGCACAGGAGGTTATTTCAAAACGAGGGCCATAAATTATCAAGAAGCAAAAGAAATCTTGTTAACAGATCACTATTTTCTGACACTCTTCTAGTTTCAATGAAGAATTTAATTTTCACAATGAAGAACTTAAAAATTAGTGTCTTATCAAGCGTCAGTTATTTAAACTACAAGCTAACCAGGCATAAAATAATGGGTTTTATCTCAAAGATACTATGGGCTATATTAAATTCTAAGAAATGGTACAGAATCATAGTTGTGAGTTTGCTTTTATAATTTGTACTGCTGCCTTGTCCAAATGTCTGTAAACTGGAGAGCTATTCCTTACCTTCACTATCTGAGCTAGAGAGCCTACGCTTGTGAACTCGTCTGATTTCTTTACCACGACGTAAACTCTTCTGGGAACCATCACTTTCTGAATCTTCCTTGTAGTTAATTTGTCTCTTCTGGTTCCTTCTAGATCTTCTTCGCCGAGTTTCTACAAAATCATCGCTAAAGTCATCACTAAAGTCACTTTCTGTTTAAAAAAAAGGGGGTGGGTAGAAAGGAAAAAGAAGTATAAATTTTAATTTTTAATTCCACCAAACAGAAATGTTAGTTTAGCTTATAAAAATATAAAGCTATTACACAGAGTTCAGTCATAACTTTTAAATGAACAGTAAGTTTTATAAATCTCTAATTTTCTTCTTAACAATATGAGTACATCTCAGGGGAGTTTTAATGCCAAAGCTCACAAATGTATCCTACTAGCAGTCAACCTCAAGGTTAAAAAATGTTTTATTGGGAATTCCCTGGCAATCCAGTGGCTATGCCTCTGTGCTCTCACTGACAAGGGCCTGGGTTCAATCTTTGGTGAGGGAACTAAGATCCTGTGGCACAGTCAAAAAAAAAAAAAGTTTTTCATAAACCTTATCTTACAACTGAGAGCTACCCAGTTGGCTGCATGGCTGTCACAACTGTTCTTGGTGGGTGGTTACTGTTCTCCCTCATGATAACCTGCTGTTCTATGAATACAGCTGTATGGCTACATTCATAGCATCACAATGCACTGCAGAGGTTAAACTTTCTAACCATAGAAAACTGATGAGCTTGTTTCAAGTACAGAGCTGGGGTTACACCTTTGGCTTTTACCCATGCAGAATTAAAATCTGCTGAATACAACTCACAGGGCTACTTTAACTCACAAAGCACTGCTAAATAGCACTGTTCCTGTCAGTCATCGCTGATCAATAAACCAAAATAAGGCTATGACATTATGTCAGAGTAGTTTTCAGGAAAGCTAACACATTTCACTGAATCATCACATCTAGCTTTGTTCTCTAATGGATTTCAGATACTTAAAAACTGCTAGCCAACAGTTTAAAGGGGTCCCCAGAGGCCAAATCTAGGACAAACTGAGTCAAAATAGTGATGGTAATAAGACCGAAATAAGAATCCATTAAATCCATACTGATACCAAAGAAATAAATATACAGGGCAGAACAGAAAGCTCTTTCTTACAGAAAAGCAAGTAATAAATAGGAAGGAAGGAATTAGAAAATCATCAACAAATGCTAAAACTAGTGGATACAACATCTGATAAGGAACAAAGTATTTACAGCCTCAAATATCTTGTATGAATTACTTATTAATTACAAAGGGAAAATAACAGAGACTTGGAGGACACACATTAATTATGTGATATTCTGGCCAAAAATGTGTAACAAGAATCTAATCACAAGGAAACATAAAACCAAATGAGTTATATTTTACAAAATAACTAGTGTGTATTCTTAAAAAATGTTGTGGTCAACAAAGACAACATTTCAGGAATATTACAGATAAAAGGGGACCAAAGAGACATGAATAAATGCATAATGTAATCCTGAACTAGATCCTCAACCAGGAAAATGTTTACATAAAGGACAGTACTGGGGCACCTGGTGATATCTGAATGTGTACTATTGATAAGTTAATGGTATTTTATCAATATAAAAATTCCCCATTTTGATATTATACTATGGTTATGTAAGAAAATGTTCTTGTTTTCAGCAAATAATCACTGATAAAGGGGCCTGATGTCTCCACTTACTCAAAAGGTTTAGAAAAAAAGATAAACAAAACAGAAAACTCCACAAGCCTGGCCCGAGTTGGGATATAATACTGCTTGCTGTCTGTAGCATTTCCTCAGTAAGATGACAGCTACCTATCTGCCAATTCCATGGAGCATTTTATCTGTCGTTTTAGCTGCTGTGCCTCTCTCTCTTTAATTAATAGGGATGAGCATAGATATAAATAACATCAACCACTGATAACTTATGAAAACTAATAAATTACTGATTATGATCTAAATGTTAGAAATAACTAGTGATCTTTCTCTAACAGCTAGACATCTGAGGAAAAATGTTCTCAGATTATTAAAAACAATCCCCCCCCCCCCCCCCCCCCCCCCAAAANTCTGGAGGTGAAGTCTAGGCATGGAAACACACAGCACCAGGAGGTGCTGATTGTAAACAAGTTTGGCATGAAGTTAACACATCCATCCCTATCTGTCTTCTCAGATGTGCTTTATGTAAAAGATTTATTCAGTGGTGAGTTGTTCAAAACAGAACACAATTCATCAGACAGCTTATATTACAACCAAACAGAATTTTATTTTAAGAAATTTTAATTCCAGAAGTTACAAGAATTTCCTTAGTGAGCTGTGGATACGAATTATCTTTACCAGAGTCTCTGCTGTTCTCCTCAGACTCCTCCTCCTCATCATCGTCAGAGCACTTTCTCTTTGGGGTCTTTCTCCGCAAACGCCTGCTTTGCCTCATAGGCCGGGAGGGGTGTCGCCTTAGTCTTCGGCTACAGAAATCAGTGTCGCTGTCATCATTAGATGGTGGGTCTTCTTCACTCTCATCTGGGTTCTCATCAGATACAACAAATTCATCCTGAGATCTATCCAAGAGAAACCGGATGAATTATGATGCTACACTTATAACCATGAGCCCATTTTGGAGTTCTCAGTTCAAATTCTAACAAGTCCAGTGAAATTATTAAGCAATGTTTAATGGAAATATCTAGGTCATTGGATCAATTTCCTTGTTTCTAAAACGAAGAGCTGTTTTGCACCCATTCTTTTTTTTTTTCCCCAAAGGAGTTATGAAGATCAATTGATGCTCATTTTGGTACATGAATTGCTTTTGCCTCTTGGGAAGTCCCCCATGTGCCTCAAATTCAACATATCCAAAAATGAACTCATTATTTCCTAACCTACTCCTCTCTTCCGTTCCCTGGCCTTGTATCTGGTACTATCACTCATCCAGTAATTCAAGGCAGAAACTTGGAATTTATCCCAATTTCCTTCTCCCTGTTCATTTCTCATATTAATGACTAATTCCTCTTGAGTCTACTTCATAAAGATATCTCAAACCTGATACCTTTTCTCAGTTCAAGGTCTCATATCCCATCTAAACTACTACAGCAATTCCCCAAAGTCTCTTTAATCTCTATGCTCATTTCCCCTCAATAAATCCTACCAATGAATTCCAGGATGAATCTTTCTGAAACATAAACCTCATATTGGTCTGGTATTTAAAACTCTTCAGTGAGTTTTCATCATTCTTATGCAGGACAAACATAAAACTCCATCATCTGGTGCCTTTTTATGCCTTGGCTACATCTCCAGCAGGGCAATCTCTGCTGCTACCTTAATTCTTTTTATCCTGACAAACCAGGAGTTTCCTAAATATTCTATGACATTTTATGCCTGGCTGCCCTGGACAGAATTTCTTTACTTAGAATACTTTTTCCTTTATACTGCTTCTAATCCCAAATTCATCAATCTGCTCAATTCATTCTTCACATTTCAGATAGAGCTTTATTTCCACTCTGAGGCTTCCTTGACCTCCCTGGATTGATATGGCCCTCTTCTGTACCCTGCCTTTTGTTTTAGTAGCAATCATGCAGAAGGACTTTTCTGTGGTTTATATGTTTGTTTCTTCCACTAACAATCTGAGAGGAGAAACTGTGGTATTCCTTCCATATATCTGCTCTGTAGAGAAGCTTCCTGACATTAGAGAAGAAAGCTTCTATACTGTAATTCAGTATAGAATTACATGCCCCAACCCAAACCCCTACAGGTCACCAGAAAATAGTTCCCAATTACTTATACCTGCCCATTTCTCACATTTGACTGGGAACCAATCCAAGTTGCATGGCTTCATTCCTTGGTCATGGAACTAAGATCCCACATACTACATGGCTTTGTCAAAAAATAAATAAATAGTTGTTGTTCAGCCGCTCAGTTGTATCCGACTCCTTGTAACCCCAAACACCCATAAAACTTCGTTTTAATCTAGAAAGAGCCAAAATCAGCATCATTGAATCTGTTTTAAGTACCTTGAAAACAGACTATCTACATGCAGAACAAAAGCCCCATGGGGCCAAGTTTGGTTGGAAGCCCTGTTCAAGCCTCGACCTAGGGAATGGGATCTACCAACAGACCACGCACCCATCACTGATCTTGAATTCATCCTCGCTCTCCTCTTCATCCAGGTTGCTGTCACTGTCCAGATCATTCAGTCGCCGACGTTTCTTCCGGCGAGCAGCAGCTGCCCTCTGGGGTCGTTTATTTTCTTTTCTTTCTTCATCCAAAATAGTAGAGATGTCTTTTCCACGGTGGCCTGTGATGGTGGAGATATCTTTCCCGCGGCCAACTCCTGAGTCCAGGGGCAGGGATGTAGGGTTGAGGGGAAGAGAGGGAGGGATAGAGAAAGACAACTCTATGTTTATTAAAAGTTTCCCTTTGACATCTACAGATTGTCCTTAGCAGCTTTTTCATTTGATTTCTTTATTTTCTTCCTAGAGCTGTGCAATTTTCTCACAGCTTTAACTGACAGAGTTTTCAAGAAAGTTTTACATTTGTTTATCCTATTAAATGGGGCTGTCCAGGTGGCTCACTGTCAAAGACTCTTCTTGCCACTGCAGGAGATGCAGGTTTGATTCCTGGGTCAGGAAAATTTGGAGAAGGACNTCTTCATCCAGGTTGCTGTCACTGTCCAGATCATTCAGTCGCCGACGTTTCTTCCGGCGAGCAGCAGCTGCCCTCTGGGGTCGTTTATTTTCTTTTCTTTCTTCATCCAAAATAGTAGAGATGTCTTTTCCACGGTGGCCTGTGATGGTGGAGATATCTTTCCCGCGGCCAACTCCTGAGTCCAGGGGCAGGGATGTAGGGTTGAGGGGAAGAGAGGGAGGGATAGAGAAAGACAACTCTATGTTTATTAAAAGTTTCCCTTTGACATCTACAGATTGTCCTTAGCAGCTTTTTCATTTGATTTCTTTATTTTCTTCCTAGAGCTGTGCAATTTTCTCACAGCTTTAACTGACAGAGTTTTCAAGAAAGTTTTACATTTGTTTATCCTATTAAATGGGGCTGTCCAGGTGGCTCACTGTCAAAGACTCTTCTTGCCACTGCAGGAGATGCAGGTTTGATTCCTGGGTCAGGAAAATTTGGAGAAGGACATGGCAACCCACTCCAGTATTCTTGCCTGGGAAATCCTATGGACAGAGGAGCCTGGCGGGCTACAGTCCATGGGGTCGCAAAGAGTTGGACATGACTGAGCAACTAAGCACAGCACACTTTTGAAACAATTAGTAAGCTCTGAGTCTACACACTGGCACCATGTCCATGGATTATTCTGAATTTCAGTCAACATCGTAGTGATCATGATACACATTGAGGAGAATGATAAACACGTACCTCCTCCATCAGCCTCTTTGATATCATCTTCTATAGCTTCATCAATTGCTTCATCAAACTCATCAAATCTAAAATACATACAACAATCACATTATAGCCTGTCCTGGATTACGGACTAGGAAAATTGCCTCTAAAATAAAAAAAAGCCAGAATATGAAAATGCTCTCTGCTACTTTAGGACTGTGGAACTTGGATTAAATCACCCCATATTCCTGTTAACTTCAATTTCTTTGGTATAATACAGTTTTATAAATCAGTATCTAATTCTAAGTTGTCGTTATTTTACTTTTAAAGAATATCTATACCAGACATCAACAAGTATTTTTTAAAGGGCCAGACAGTAAATATCCTAGGCTTTGTAGACTATACAGTATTTGTTGTAACTACTCAACTCTGTAGTGCAAAATCAGCCAGAGACAAAAAGTGAATGAATGTAACTGTGTTCCAATAAACTTTATTTTTTAGACACTGTGATACGAATTTCATGTGATTTTAAAATACTTTTCTCCTTCTGTTTTCTTTTCTCAATCATTTATAAATATAAAAGCCATCCTAGGCCATGTGGTATACACAAACCAGTAATGAGCTGGATTGGCCTACACGTTATAGTTTGCTAACTCAATTATACAAATCATATGTCGGAGTAAACTGAACAAACTTAGTATTCCAGAAATAATACTAAGTGTGAGGAATATATTATTGTTGCTCTTATATATTATATTATCATTATTACTGAAATTCTTATACAGACAGTCAAAATTTTAAAACTAGGTCAATGTACTTCTTCTCAAAAGGGCTTTTTCTTCTACCTAAAGAAAAAAAAAACAAGACTCAATAATTCCTAAGATTTTTTCACACACAAAGCTCCTTTCACTTTAGAACTGAGGTGATGAAAAGATATGGGGACTTGTTGAAGACTATGCTAAACATAGTAATTACTAGGCTCATGTGGCTATTTATATTTAATTAAAATAAAAAATGCTGTTTCTCACTAGCCTTATTTCAAGTGCTCAACAGTGATATATGGCTACTGATTTCCATATCACACAACAAAGAAATAGAACATTCCCATAACCACAGTAAGCTGGACAGCACTGGATTAAAGTTATCCAGTGATTAACAACACAGATAAGACTAATAAGCAAATACTTTGCCCTTTGGAATTGAGAAATTCATTACAGCTACAGACTTCCTTTCTAGGAAAATATATATACTTATAGAAACATGAAATTTTACATATTTCAGAGGAATCACAAGTTTCAGGCTAAGAACTCTTCTTCTACAACATATTTTTAAATGCAACACTTTACCTCCAATCTCTTCATATAATGCTATGAAAAACATCCTTGTAGATGTAGCTGAGCTTTTTCTTAAGAATAATTCTGAGAAAGAAAAAAATCTGTCCATCTATTCATGAGGCTAGAAAAAGAGATACAGATCAAGCCAGATGCAAAGTTAATGGAAAAACGGGAATTCTCCCAAGGACATGATGCAGCTGTAAAGTGTCATAATTAACTAGTTCTTTTTTTTTTGAAGTAGAAAATTTTTATTACTTTGCCAGGCAAAGGCGGCCACAGTTAATGCCCTCAAAACTGTGTCCCCAACAATCTATTTCTTTGAGGAACTACTCTACCTTCTTACTGAGACACTGTGTTTTCTAAATTCAGAGAGTATCAGAATCTTTGAACAAAGGAAATTATATCGATAAGCAAGAAACTCCCACCCTTGACTAGAGGATCTAAGTCACTTTTAACACAAATAAAAAGTTCTGATTTACATTTCAGACTCAGAGTTTGCATACGCTGTTGGACACAACACCCTACACTTTACTTTACCTTCATCGTTTTCAAGGAAAGAGGACCCTGTGTCAACCACGCAATCTATATATGATATGGACCCTTTCATAGTCCTGCTTTCGCTTTGAGCCTTACTCTTCTTCATTTAAATATCATCTAAACTCTATCCTTAATAAACTCTTCAATTAAGAAAATGTGGCAAGAATACACAGAACTATACAAAAAAGATCTTCATGGTCCAGATAACGACAATGGTGTGATCACTTACCTAAAGCCAGATATCCTGAAAAAGTCAAATGGGCCTTAGGAAGCATCACTACAAACAAAGCTAGTGGAGGTTATGAAATTCCAGTTGAGCTATTTCAAATCCTAAAAGATGATGCTGTGATAATGCTGCACTCAATATGCCAGCAAATTTGGAAAACTCAGCTGTGGCCACAGGACTGGAAAAGGTCAGTTTTCATTCCAATCCCAGAGAAGGGAAATGTCAAAGAATGTTCAAACTACCGCACAACTGCACTTATCTCACACACTAGCAAAGTAATGCTCAAAATTCTCCAAGCCAGGCTTGTAACAGTAAGTGAACCATGAACTTGCAGATGTTCAAGCTGGATTTAGAAAAGGCAGATCTTTTTCAGATCTTTTGTGTATTCTTGCCACCTTTTCTTAATAGCTTTTGCTTCTGTTAGGTCCATACAGTTTCTGTCCTTTATTGTGTCCATCTTAGCATGAAATGTTCCCTTGGTATCTCTAGTTTTCTTGAAGAGCTCTCTAGTCTTTCCCATTCTGTTGCCTCTATTTCTTTGCACTGCTCACTGAGGAAGGCTTTCTTATTTCTCCTTGCTATTCTTTCGAATTCTGCATTCAGAATATAGTTCTCCTACAATGCTTATTCTGATTATGTAAATCTGTTCCAACATGACTGATATATTAAACATTTATTTCATACTTCCTTATACATAATTTTCTTCACGAGAAACACTAGGAAAATACAGAAAACTGCACCTGCTGCATAGGAATACACAAAACAAACACATGCACATGCCTTATAAATATCTACCGGCTCCCTAATCTCATTAAGTGTGCTATAAACTACAAACATCTTCAACCAGTATTACAACTTTCTGGATGATTTTAAAAACCCTTCATGCGACTATACAATAAATTACAAACTGTAACTCTCCTCACAATCACTTCTGCAGACAAGCTTCAGGGCTTTTTCAACATAAAATGTCATTGTTTATTGTAGTATTTATGTTATCTCTTAACCATTTTAGTTCAGTTCAGTTCAGTCGCTCTGTCATGTCCAACTCTTTGCAATCCCATGAATCGCAGCACACCAGGCCTCCCTGTCCATCACCATCTCCCGGAGTTCACTNGAAAGACATGACAGCATGTAAAATATATCAATAAACAATGGAAAGGATATAAGTTTTTGAATAAGACGAGTACTTGAGTTCCTACTCATTGCTTATACTCTACTATTTCTGTAACTTTGGGGAATTCATTGACTGCTTTCTCACCTTTTGGGAAATTCATTTAGTGGTTTCTCACCTTTCTATTTTATTAAATGGGACCAATAGTAATAATATTTATGTCACAAGTTATTTTGAGGTAAAATACATAAAAGTGCTTAATAAGAACTGGTTTATTTATTCATGCATTCAGTTTAATATTTGCAAAGCAGTGCTCTAGGCAGAGTGGGGACTATAAAGGAGTACTGAGCAGTGATAGAAGCCCTGGACATGAAAGAGCTTGCATTTTAGTTCAAAGCAATAATTTTAAGGCTAATTTTTGCCCTGTGTTAGAAATAACTGGAGTTTATTTCATACCTTATTTTCCCCTAAGCCTGAGGAAAAGTTTAAAAGGTTGAAGATATTTGTGTTTATGTAGTAAAATTCTGTGTTATAAAAAGCTTCCACAATGTTTACTTTTAAGATTATTTTGCACATGTAGATAAGGGGGACAAGAACTGGATTTGGGGTATTAATAAATTAAGATAGTGAAGCCATTGAGAACCTCTAAGTAGAGCTGCCTATTTTGTTGCCACTTGATATAAACTATATACTTAAGAAATGACTGGTTTAAAATATGTTATCTTAAAATAACAGACTTGGTGTGACTGTCCAGATCTCTCACTTTAAGATTGGACTAAAACTCCTTCTCTTTCAAGAAACTGCTTTTGTTTCAACTGAAAAATATCTGTGATGTCACAGTGTGGTAGACTGTATCAAAAATGGGTGTGTTAATATTTCTGCTCCCACATATTCTTTTTGTCACTCCCAAAAAGTAGAGCCTGTTAAGGAGAGTCCCTTTCCTTGAATTCAGGTGAGCCCCTGACTACCACTGCAAATGGAATGAGGTAGAAAAGAGGTTATGTGATTTCCAAGGCGAGGTTCTAAAAGTGAAGCAGCTTCTGCCTGCTTCTCTCTCTCTCTCATCTTCTCTATCTCCTGTCTCTCTCCTCATCCTCTCTCTCTTTCTCCCTTTCTCTCTCACATCCTCTCTTCTCTCTCCTTCTCTTTCTCTCTCTCTCTCTCTCTCCCCCTTTCTCCCTTTCTGTTTTTCCATGCAGCTTGTAAGAGGTCCGAGGATTCCTAGCTATGCCAATGTTTGAGGTCTTCCTGAAAGTTTGAGCTTTTGGTTGATTACAACCTCCTCCCTTCCTGTGGATGCTGAGTGGAGTAGAGACAAACAGTCTCAGTGAAACACTACTTAGATTCCAACTTTGTAAGTCAGATAAATGCTGCTGATGTTTTAGGCCACTAATGTTGAGGGTAGTTTGTTATGCAACCGTAGATAACTAGAACATTCAGTAACCCAGCTGACCATTCTATTTAGCCTCCATCAGTTTGTATTGTTTTCATTACTCTTGCATAATCAGTAGACAGGGGCTTTCCCAATGGGTCAGTGGTAAAGAATCTGCCTGCAACGCAGGAGATGGGAGACCCGAGTTTGATCCCTGGGTTGGGAAGATCCCATGGAGAAGGAAATGGCAACACACTACAGTATCCTTGCCTGGAAAATCCCATGGACAGAGGAGCCTGGTGGGTGCTACAGTCCATGGGGTCACAAAGAGTCAGACATAGCAGCCACTAAGCATGCACGTATACAACCACTAGATAATACATGCCATAAAAACCTGTTTGTGTGAGATCTGCATAAATCCTTGGCATTGGATATAATGCTGTGTATATGTGGAAAACTAGTGGTATTACTTGATACATAGAGTTTGCCAGTATGNCGGGAGACCCGAGTTTGATCCCTGGGTTGGGAAGATCCCATGGAGAAGGAAATGGCAACACACTACAGTATCCTTGCCTGGAAAATCCCATGGACAGAGGAGCCTGGTGGGTGCTACAGTCCATGGGGTCACAAAGAGTCAGACATAGCAGCCACTAAGCATGCACGTATACAACCACTAGATAATACATGCCATAAAAACCTGTTTGTGTGAGATCTGCATAAATCCTTGGCATTGGATATAATGCTGTGTATATGTGGAAAACTAGTGGTATTACTTGATACATAGAGTTTGCCAGTATGGTCCTCTGTAACTTTGAATCTTGATTATATGTAAATCTTAATGGATTATGTTATTAGTTACAGCGATTTGGGCTACAAGTAACAGAAAATTCAACTCAAATTGGCTGAGTTATCCCATTTAATAAAAAGCTAAGAGGTAGGATGTCTCAGATTTGGCTTCATTGAACTTGATGTGTTTGCTAGGTTTTAGACTTGCCTCCTCAAAGTTACAAAAAGACTTTTGGGGTTATAAGTACCACTTGCAGACAGGAAAATACTCAGTTAAAGAAGATTTGCTTTCCTCCTGTATATCTCTCTTATTTTTGCAGAAGCCTGTGGCAGACTTCTCTTCAGATGCCACTGATCAGTGTCAGTCTAGTGATCTTGGAAGTACCTTGAGAAATCAGGCAGTTTCATGTAAAATCTTCAGGATTCTACTAGAGATCATTTTGTATCATAGCAGTTCCCTAAAAGTTAGGGAACTTTTGAAGATAAAATCAGATCGTGTAAAGCTTAATTACCTTTAGGGTTGGACAGGAAGAACATTTTCTTAAGAGCTAAAAATGCAAAGTACAATTGAATCATTAATGTGCATAAACTGGAGACAGAGATTCTACTGACTTCAGGGTGCTAGAACAACTTTTCTCTTAGTTATAAAATCTTTGTTTTAGACTATAAAGAGGAACTAGGATACTCTATCAAAAAAGCAAACAGTGATGATACAGCTGAAATATATGGCTGTTAAGCAATCGCACTGATGGAGAGGTTATTCCTTAAAATTGCCTGTCATGACATAACTATTACCTAAATAGTTAAGCACGTTTCAACCCTGGGGAGATTGAGAATTCAGTGCCAAAAACTTTAAGATAATCAAACAATGATGTTATATAATTGACATTTTATATAGTTTTTAAGAAACTGAGTTCAGTAGACTTACTCTTAGAAATCACCTTGGTTATTCTGATCTAAAAATATAATTATCAATTTTGATCTGTGTTTTACACTAAAATCTTGCTAGATTTATCTATAATATTGAAGCATTTATGAGAATATATGACTCATCATACTAATGTTTAATTTATTAAATATAAAAGTTATTTTTGAACTTAAGGATTTTTTAATAAGTAAAATAATTTAAATGTTTTACAATTTGAATAAATTTAATTTATGTATGTGTGTTAGTTGCTCAGTTGTGTGTGACTCTTTGTGACCCCATGGACTGCAGCCTGTCAGGCTCTTCTGTCCATAGAATTTTCTAGGCAACAATACTGGAGTGGGCTGCTATTCCCTTCTCCAGGGGATCTTCCTGAGCCAGGGATGAAACCTGGGCCTCTTGCATTGCGGGCATATTCTTCACTGTCTGAGCCACCACAGAAGCCCACATTTAATTTATAAACACAGATTAAAATGTTTGAAGTTGCTTAACTAAGTTTGTAAACGGTGCCAAACATTAAACAAATGGCCTCTAAACCCAATTATTAAAACCAGCAATATTAATATAATTATAATAAATCTATAAGCTGAGAGCTTGAGAACTAGATTTTTAAATATGTGACTTGAATAAAATTGAAATTTTAAAAAATCAAAGTAAATGTAGTTACTTTGTAGCAAATAGTTTTTTCTGATGAGAAAAATTACCCTCAAGTCAATAAGAAACTTATCTTTACACCAAGGACTGATTTACACGTTCGCTCCTAAACCAATTTTTGGCAAGTGTAATGTGTCCACAGTGAGTCAGACTTATCATTTCATCACAGAGGCCTGGGAAAGCACCTCCCTATTCTGGTTTCCTAGCTTTTGCAAAATCAGCCCATCCGTCATAAGCAGAACTTCAAGCCATGTTAGCGGGAAGATCTTTAACAAAGAAATTCTTTAATTTTATTTCTGAGTATTAACACTATGACTCTTTGTAGATCCTCAGTGTTTTGGACAAATGTAACTCTTTGATAATTCCTGGGTTGCTTTCATGACAGCTATTTTGATTTTCAAATGTAGTTGTTTTGAGGTTTAAATATTAAATGTTTCTTTCCCCAACTCACTGAGTATTTGAGGTTTCCCTGCCAATCATGAGGGAAGTATGGAAAGGAGTGTTGGAATGTGCCAATATACGTGAGAGGCTATGATTGCCTTTAGGGCTTCCCTGGTAGCTCAACAGTAAAGAACCTGAGTGCAATGCAGGAGATGTGAGTTCAATCCCTGGGTTAGGAAGGTCCCTGGAGAAGGAAATGGCAACTCACTCCAGTATTCTTGCCTGGGAAATCCCATGGATAGAGGAACCTGGCAATTTACAGCCCACGTGGTCACAAAGAGTCAGACGTGACTTGGGGACTAAACAACAGGAACTGAGGTGTGGGGATTCTCATTTGCTGGCAGGTGAACTCTTTCCCCCTTACTTTCTGCCAAGCATTCTTATACATTGAAGTTTTTCTTTGAAACTTGAATCTGTAGTCTTTTACAATAAGGTTGAACAAATTCACAGTTCTGCTGGAAAGGAAGAAGATAGGTGAGGGGGTAAGAAGGCATGACAGTGTCTGCCATAATCTTTGAGAAAGATAAGCTTTTATCCTTTGACATTGTTTATTTGACTGTAACTATATAAGGGTTTTAATGATATATTTATATTAATGGTTAAGGCAGTTAAATTCCTATTTCCTAAAAGAAGGGCTAAATAATGTTTTATAATAAACACTTCTATTTTAGGAGCAAAGTCATTTGGATATTTAATTATTGCTAATGGGGCAACTTTACCAGGCAATCCATTCTAGGAAAAAGAGATGCTCAAGTATTTATTGGTAGAATTACTTGGATATGACAAACGGGAAATAAGTTTAAAAAGAAACACAGAATGAAATTTAAAAAGAAACACAGAATGGTAAGAACTTCACAGGCTAACTAATGATATAATTTACTAATGATATAAAGTATTTTTTGTTATATCCAATTAATAAATTTTTCTTCGGTGCTTACAAAAAGTACAAAAAAAATCATAGTTACAATTTTATTATCTGCCAGGATACAGAATCTATAAATTTAAAAAGATAACTCATGATATGAGATTGAATGTGGTAATCATCATATTAGCCTTCTAGGCACATAGTATAGAGGAATTCTAGGAAAAGAAAACACTTTCAGCTGAAGTGACAAGGGATGGATTACAGTGTAAGCCTCTTTCCAAAGCTCTTGATTACTAGATAACTGCCTCCTAGACATATGCATTTGGATCTGGCATCAGTTAGGAAGCCATATCTCAGAAATTATAGGTAACAAACAACCCAGAGTAGAGTTACTTAAAACAGCCAATGTTCATGACTAACAGATTTAGTGTTTGGTATCTAGCAAGCAGTGTTTTTTAAATTTTTGACTGGTTAAACAAGTGAATATAGAATGAATTTAGACAGTATTGGATGTGAATGGACCCTGAAAGATGCTGGGATTGGAAATTGTTGAAAAATCATCTAAGAACTTGGTGAGCATAGATACACAGCTAGAGAAGTCCGCAAACCATCACGGGGGACTGCATGGGCGAATTTGGCTAGAAAACAGGACTGACCGTGGAAAATAGGGAGAGTTAAGTAAAAATCAAGTTGAGGTCCAGTTAAGATGTTATGACTTTTGTCCTGCATGGTTGAGGTGGACAGTTCTTGATAAAATTGTGTGGTAGGAAAATTATTCAGGCAGTAGTGTGAGATATGAATTTAAGGAATGAGGCCAATTGTAAAGATAGTTAAATTGTTTAAAAAAAAAAAAAGATGATTCAGTCTGAGTTAAGATAGTAGCCATGAAACGAGAAAGGCACATCCAAGTGAAATATAGTGGAAAANAGGAAAATTATTCAGGCAGTGGTGTGAGATATGAATTTAAGGAATGAGGCCAATTGTAAAGATAGTTAAATTGTTTAAAAAAAAAAGATGATTCAGTCTGAATTAAGATAGTAGCTATGAAAGGAGAAAGGCACATCCAAGTGAAATATAGTGGAAAACTGAGTCTCAACAAGTTGCATCAGAGTTTTAGCAGGAGTGAAAACTATATGAAACTTTGACCCTTGATGATAAGGTGAAGGGTATTATTACAGAGAAAAAGGAGGATTATTAATGTGGGAGGAAACTAGCACAGATTCAGATTTAAATATTTTGGATTTGAGAATGATAATATGGTGACTGCAGCCATGAAATTAAANGTGTTTCTTCAACAGGTTCTTTAGAAAGCACTCATAAACTACAAAAATATATATCTAGGTGAGGAACTGGGTTTTTTCGGGGGGTTCCAAAATCACTGCAGATGGTGATTGCAGCCATGAA
Organism: Neotragus pygmaeus; assembly: GCA_006410875.1. Taxonomy (NCBI): domain Eukaryota; kingdom Metazoa; phylum Chordata; class Mammalia; order Artiodactyla; family Bovidae; genus Neotragus; species Neotragus pygmaeus. The sequence goes on along the minus strand of SJYV01018870.1, from coordinate 315,527 downwards.
ATTAAGACGCTTACTCACTGGAAGAAAAGTTATGACAAACCTAGAGAGCATATTCAAAAGCAGAGACATTACTTTGCCAACAAAGGTCTATCTAGTCAAGGCTATGGTTTTTCCAGTGGTCATGTATGGATGTGAGAGTTGGACTGTGAAGAAAGCTGAGCGCTGAAGAATTGATGCTTTTGAACTGTGGTGTTGGAAAAGACTCTTGAGCGTCCCTTGGACTGCAAGGAGATCCAACCAGTCCATTTAGAAGGAGATCAGCTCTGGGATTACTTTGGAAGGAATGATGCTAAAGTTGAAACTCAAGTACTTTGGCCACCTGAGGCGAAGAGTTGATTCATTGGAAAAGACTCTGATGCTGGGACGGATTGGGGGCAGGAGGAGAAGGGGACGACAGAGGATGAGATGGCTGGATGGCATCACTGACTCGATGGACCTGAGTCTGAGTGAACTCCGGGAGTTGGTGATGGACAGGGAGGCCTGGCGTACTGTGATTCATGGGGTCGCAAAGAGTTGGACACAACTGAGCAACTGAACTGAACTGAACTGAAGAACTTACCTTCCAAATAAGAAAGTCCCATGTAAATCTGTCACTATTTTTCTAAATATATCTGGTCTATAATTATGCTCTTAAATTTTTTTTTTAGAACTACCCATTTCTAAAGTTTAAGACCCTACTGGGTTATTACTTATTTATATGTTTTTACAGAAAGGCAACAAGCCCTTCAGGTCTTAGTTATTTGAAGCTGCCACTTCAGAAATATCATTATAAAGTAACTTAAAGGGAAAGAACAAAATTTTAAAGAAAAAACAAAAAACAAACAAAAAACCAGAATAGGAATATTTGAATGAACTGATATGTGAGAAGAGATTAACAGTGCACGCTTAAGTGGAGGAAACATCATTACAAAGCCAGGTAGAATGAAAGCAAGATCCTGATCCTCCCTAGAATTAGGTTATTATCTGAGAATAGAAATAAAGGATTTTGCACACAAAAAATTGAAATCATGATCAAACCCAGATAAGTTAAAATGTTTCAGACAACCACAGCATGGCAAAAATCTGAATACTGTCCATACAGATCAGGTACATACTAGTTCAGGATGGTTTGGAAGGCCACATTTTTTGCATGGTTCATCATCATCTGCTAGGATGGCTTCTTCACTTTCCTTTTCTTCCTCCTCTTCTGAAGCTGCAGATGATTTTTCACTGTCAGACCCTTCACTTTCATCATTGCTGGAATATTTCCACCTGCCACGTGTTCGAGAACCAGTCCATCGAACTTTGCCTTTGGGCTTTACCTTGCGTAAAATAGAAGATTAGGACAATTTAATCTAATAACAATGTAAAAAATACAACTACATGCTTCCAATTACATATGCATTGTGGAATATTTAGTGAATATACAAAGAAGAAAAGAAAAATTACTGTAGTTTCATCAACAGATATACACTACTAAATTTTGGTATATATTTCATTATTGTTTTCTACTTTTTGGGAGGGGAGAATTATAATGAACATTCTATCTTATTAACTATTTGCCCTAGTGATAAAATATTCTAACATCGTGAGTGTGTGTGTATGTATATTTTATATATATAATATGCCCTCATACAGCTATATCTAATCCACAACTACACAGACATTTAGGTAGTTTTCCATTTTTTCACCTTCATAAACAATGTATTCTTGCAAAACATAAAATTTTTACACAAACCTCTGTGGTTAGGATAAATTCCTGGAAGAGGATTCTGGGTCAAAGGGCATGCACTTTTCAAAGGCTCCATAATTGAACACTGACTATATTCTCACACATTGTTACATTTCTCATATCAGAGAAATGGATCACAACTGCATAAAAATTTCTGACAAACTTAAAAAATGTATTATTCAGAGACTAGCATTATAATGTTGGGAACTGCTTTCTATTGATTGGCTTCACAATATTTTAAAGTCATAATTCAGTTCACTCCTACAGTTTAAGTCCTCACCAAGGACCAAAATAACTCTAACAACAGGAGGAAATTTTTAAAAATAAAAATTTAGTATTTTAAGGAACTAAGGACCACTTACAATTAAGAACAATGTTATCACTTAAATAAATCAAAAACAAAAGGAGCACTTTTTTTTTTTTAAGTAGCACTTTAACTACAACAAATTTCCCATAGGCTGGCTAAAGACTTGTACAAGATTTTGCTTAAAACAAGAGGGTCATAGAAGAAAAAAAAAAATTCTGGCTCTAAGACTAATAACTGAAATGGGGAAACAGAGACTCTCTCAAACACTGGCAATGAGAGGGTACATTGATGGGGCCTTTTTAGAAAGTAAAGAAGCAAAAGTTATCAAAACTTAAAATACATATGTCCCTTGACCCAGTAATTCCAATTCTAGGATTCTATTCTAAAGAAATACTCACTCATGTCCAAAAGGATCTTCAATGCAGCATTGCCTGTAATAGTGAAAAATTGGGAACAACCTAAATGTCAATCAATCAGGGAGCAGTTAAAGAAACTGAGGCACATCCACACTACGGAATACTATGTGGCCATCAATAACGGAAAGTAGACTCTTATCTACTGATACGGAAAGTGCTAAGACACACATTGTTAAGTGAAAAACTCACAGAAAAATGAATTTATCTTTTAAGTGCATGGGAAATATTTACAAACACAGACAGGAATATATGGAAAAAAGACCAAAAGAGATGCAGGCCAAACCATTAATAGTGTTTGTGAGAAATTTTCATTTTTCAAGTGTTACAAGTCAGGTATTACTTGTAGAACTTACAAATAGAATATATTTCTATACTGCCTATAATAGAGAAAAAGTTTAAAAGATGATATAGTCTGAAATTTAATGTCTGGAGATAACTGGTAAGACATCTCAGATATAGGAAGAAAGGCTTTTTTTGTTGTTGCTGTTTTATTTTTGAATGAGTTGTTTTAGCCAAAAGTAAAAAGCTATGAACACTTAAAAGTCAAATATTTCTAATAAAAACTAAAGCTCAGAGTAGGAGAAATTTTACCTTGGTTACTTTAGAATTTGTATCCTTCTCTGCTTTCTTCAAATTTTCTTTTTTGTCTGTCTTTTGCAAAGCTGCTGACTCTTCTTCTACTTCATCTTCTTCCCCTCTTTTTTTATCAGCTTTCTGATCTCTGATTTCAGCCACTTTCGCTGTGGGTCTAGATATTCTTGGAGACCTCCTCAAAGTACGGCCAACATTTGTTTTCTCTTCTTCCTTTTCTGTCTTCTCTTGCTTGGTTTCTGGCTCTACAATTTTGGGAGGAGAATCTGACTTCTTTTTCCGACTAGATATCCTAATTGTTAATTTGATGCCTTCTTTCTGCCTTTCTGAGGTTATCTCTGTGTTTTCTGAGGCAGTGTTTTCTTCTTCAGGAATCAACTTATATCTCAATCTGCTTTTCTGCACAGAACCCTTTGTCTCAGAAGGATCGCCTGTGCCAGAGGACTGGGCCTTGTCCAGATTACCCACTTCTACCTTCGTTGATTCAGAATCCACTTTTAAAATTTCTGGGTCTACTTTCTCCAGGGACTGACCTTCAAGTGAACTTGAATTCTGACACTCAACTTCTGAGGCTAGTTTCTCACAGTGGACAGTCACGTTAGATGACGGATAAGTTTCAGTTGCCTCAGGAGACCCGGCCTTTACTGATTCTACAGTTGTCTTTGGAACCTCCTCCGGTATTGGACTCAATCTTTGTGTGTCCTTATCAAGAAAAGTCTTTTTGGACTTTTCAAGACACTCTAGGACTGGTGGGCGCTTATCCTTCTTACTTTTGGGAGACTTCTCTTCAACTCTCATACTATAGCATTCAGTGGTAGATAAAGCAGTTTTTAAAGAGAGATCCTTTGCTATTTCAGCAGTCTCAAGAGAGGTTTCCATTTCTGAAGGACCAGTTTCCTCTATGTGCTCTTTCTGACTCTGGGTCTCTAAGACTGATATTGAATTATCTGTATCTTTCCCTAAAGGGACCACTTCTTTCTCAAGATCACTTATTTTTACACTTGCAATGACAGAATTTACAGACTCTGCTCCGTTTCCCTCCATGATGACACTTCTATCCTTAGAGGGGCTGCAACTATCTTCCTTTGTATCATAAAACTTTGTCTCCATCTGTTCTGTCTTAAAATGTGGAGTTACCTTTTCATCACTAACTTCTCCATTTACCAGCTGTTTCCCTTCATGACCCAAAGCAGTGATTGTAGAGATCCTTTTACAAGTCTCTTCCTCTTGCTTTATTTCATCTTTCAAAAACTCTTTTGTTGGAGTAACTGATTTACACAAAGGTCCTTTGATTGGACTATCAAAATCATCACTCAGTTTAATTTCTCGTTTTTTTAGTGGAATCTTGGCCTGCTGGTCATTTTTAAGTTTCTCGGTTTCTTCAGTAGACTTCTCAGTACTTTCTTGAGAAGATTTAACATTGCCAACAAAGTCTAGCCTCTCAGGCTCTAACTTCTCCAAACTACCCTTGATATCTCTAGGATCTGCTTTACATTCTTTCATTTCCACTTTTACAGGTTTGACATTTTCCTTGAAGGAATCACTTTCTTCTTTGATAATCTTTTTTTCTTCGCATTCTGGCAAAGGTTTTTCTAGCTTCACTATGACTGGCAGCTTTACAAGTTCCTTTTCATCTTCTTTTTCTATTTTCACAGTAGTCTCTTCAAGAGCACTGGGTGTAGAACATTTTTCTGAATCTATTGGCTGCTCTTCGCTTTTCATTTTTGCACTTCCTTTCTGTTCCTCTAAAAATAAGAAAAAGATTACATGAATCTAAGGATTCAAGATTATAAAATGTACAAGGCATAACATAAAATATATTTCAATTCAAAGTTTCTCTCTTAGAAGAGGTAGCTTTTGTCATGGGACATTTGACAATAAAAGATGAAAGCAGACAGTAAAGAAAATACCAAACTCTGAAGTATACCAAACTTTTAGACATTAAAAAACTGTCATTTAGAAAGATTTCTGCTTTATACTTTTAACTTCAATGCTCTCAATGAAATGCAAATATTTATACAGCTCAAATAATTTATTCAAACTCAAGTGATGGCTCAAAACTATGAAACTAAGAATACATCATAATAAAACATTTCCAAAAGACCATAGTTGTTTTAAAAACTGACAACTGTTCTCTGCAAGTTACAGAGCACTTCATTTCATTGAGAAAACATGCAAAAGGCAGTGGGGAAATGGTTTATGTTTTAATCAGGTTAGAAAAGTAACAATTCTGTACAGTAAACGGAAAATCTGCCCACAATCTGAATACCTACAATTAGTATTTTATTTGAGGTTACTTTTTCTAGTTTTATGTGTTTTTGACAAAGTTGGAATCATGCTGCCCCATTTTCCTCACTGAAACATTAGCTCATTTTCTTACAACATTTATGAAATGTCAGAATTGGACTTAACTGTGTAACACTCCTTAATGTGATTATATTACATTTACTTTATCAAATGCCATCAATAAACATTTCAGAATATAATATATTACAAAGAAACTATATTTACCTGTTAACTCCTCTTTTTACCTTATTGGCTAATATTTACAATTTTTACAGAGTACCTAACAGTGCAAATTTAAGTATAACGGAAGTTATATTTAGTAAATACCATAATCTTTGAATGAGATTACAGACAAGGCATATATGTTTTAAACTTGTGCTGAGGGAATCTGAGCCATGTTTTCAGAATTCATTAAGTACTAATTTTACCTATAAGAATAGCAAGGAAATATAAGAAAGCCTTCCTCAGTGATCAGTGCAAAGAAATAGAGGTAAACAACAAAATGAGAAAGACTAGAGAGCTCTTTGAGAAAATTAGAGATACAAAGAGAACATTTCATGCAAAGATGGGCTTGATAAATGACAGAAATGGTCCTTCTTATGGAACTAAATGGTTCTGTTATGGACCTAACAGAAGCAGAAGATATTAAGAACAGGTGGCAAGAATACACACAAGAACTGTACAAAAAAGAGCTTCAAAACCAAGATCATCATGATGGTGTGATCACTCACCTAGAGCCAGACATCCTGGAATGTGAAGTCAAGTGGACCTTAGAAAGCATCACTACGAACAAAGCTAGTGCAGGTTATGGAATTCCAGTTGAGCTATTTCAAATCCTGAAAGATGATGCTATGAACGTGCTGCATTCAATATGCCAGCAAATTTGGAACACTCAGCAGTGGCCACAGGACTGGAAAAGGTCAGTTCTCATTCCAACCCCAAACAAAAGGCAATGCCAAAGAATGCTCAAACTTCTGCACAATTGCACTCATCTCACACGCGAGTAAGGTAATGCTCAAAATTCTCCAAACCAGGCTTCAGCAATATGTTAACCGTGAACTTCCAGATGTTCAAGCTGGTTTTAGAAAAGGCAGAGGAACCAGAGATCAAATTGCCAACATCTGCTGAATCATGAAAAAAGCAAGAGAGTTCCAGAAAAACATCTATTTCTGCTTCATTGACTATGCCAAAGCCTTTGACTGTGTGGATCACAATAAACTGTGGAAAATTCTGAAAGAGATGGCAATACCAGACCACCTGACCTGCCTCTTGAGAAACCTATATGCAGGTCAGGAAGCAACAGTTAACTGGACATTGAACAACAGACTGGTTCCAAATAGGAAAAGGAGTACGTCAAGGCTGTATATTGTCACCCTGCTTATTTAACTTATATGCAGAGTACATCATGAGAAACGTTAGGCTAGAAGAAGCACAAGCTGGAATCAAGATTGCCGGGAGAAATATCAAATACCTCGGATATGCAGATGACACCACCTTTATGGCAGAAAGTGAAGAGGAACTAAAAAGCCTCTTGATGAAAGTGAAAGAGGAGAGTGAAAAAGTTGGCTTAAAGCTCAACATTCAGAAAA
>SJYV01018870.1:250158-296950 GCA_006410875.1 Neotragus pygmaeus | reverse complement strand
TCCAGCCCAGCGTTTCTCATGATGTACTCTGCATAGAAGTTAAATAAGCAGGGTGACAATATACAGCCTTGATGGACTCCTTTTCCTATTTGGAACCAGTCTGTTGTTCCATGTCCAGTTCTAACTGTTGCTTCCTGACCTGCATATAGGTTTCTCAAGAGGCAGGTCAGGTGCTCTGGCTTTGGCATAGTCAATAAAGCAGAAATAGATGTTTTTCTGGAACTCTCTTGCTTTTTCCATGATCCAGCGGATGTTGGCAATTTGGTCTCTGGTTCCTCTGTCTTTTCTAAAACCAGCTTGAACATCTGAAAGTTCACGGTTCACGTATTGCTGAAGCCTGGCTTGGAGAATTTTGAGCATTACTTTACTAGCGTGTGAGATGAGTGCCACTGTGCGGTAGTTTGAGCATTCTTTGGCATTGCCTTACATAACAGTTAACAGATACTAAGGAATACTGCATTGAAGAAAGATTTACCAAATATACTTACTTAAAGACTAGTTAAAATACAAGAAAAAACTAAAAGTCCTAGAAGAAAATAAGCCATGATATGATCAGACAATTTACAAAAGATGAAATGTTCAAACTCTAATCAAAGAAATTAAAGTAATCAAAGAAATTAAAATTTAAAAAGCAATATGATTTTAATCAAACCAACTAGCAAAGTTCCTATTTATGATAACATTCAAAGTTTCTAAAAATATGGTGAAAGAAATGTGTTCATACACTGGTGGTGTTAGTATAAACTAGTATAACCGTTAATAATAAATATTTGTTAAGCGCTTAATTCATACTTCAAACTTTGTTCTTTACAGTTTTTAAAGCCATGGGAAAGTTCTCAAAGTAGAATGCTAAGTACAAAAGTAGGACACTGGACTTCCCTGGTCCAGTGGTTAAGAAGCCACCTTACAATGCAAGGGAGGCAGGCTTGATCCTAGGCTGGGGAACCAGAATCCCACATGCTGTGGAAAAACTAAGCCCTCAGGCCACAACAAAAGATGCCGTAAGGAAGACCCAACGCAGCCAAATAAATACGTAAATATATGTACTTTTAAAAGCTGGATATAAAACTGTATTTATCCTATCAATTCTAATAAATGAACAAATAAGCAACTGTGCCTAAAATGAAAACTGGAAAGAGACTGCAGTGGTGCTGTCATTTGGTCATGCAACACTAACTTTTACTTTTTTTGCTTTATACTTCTCCGAGTTTTCCACAGTGAACATGTACTATGTTTACAATCAGATAAATGATAAACAACCCAATTTTGGGTCACCACACTTTCTGGTTTAACTAGGACTGAGGGGTTTTCTAGGACCTGGGACTTGCTGTGTTAAAACTGAGACAGTCCTGCACAAATCAAGTATAGCTGGTTACACTATTCATGGTGCTGTGCTTAGTCACAGAGTTGAGTCTGACTCTTCGTGACCCCATGGACTGTAGCCCACCAGGCTCCTCTGTCCATGGGATTCTCCGGGCAAGAATACTGGAGTGGGTTGCCATGCCCTCCTCCAGGGGATCTTCCTAACCTAGGAATCGACCCCAGGTCTCCTGCATTGCAGGTGCATTCTTTACCATTTGAGACCCAGGGAAGCCTGGTGAGTTGTCACTAAAACTACCTATGTACATTTTAATTACATATGTCATTAACATGACATACGTACATAACTTATTTTCTTTTTTAATACTTATTTATTTTGCTGCACCGGGTCTTGGTTGCGGCGTATGAAATCTAGTTCCCTGACGAGGGATTGGGCCTCGGGCCCCTGCACTGAGAGCAGGAGTCTAGTCATTGAACCACCAGAGAAGTAAGTTCCTGTATACAGCTCTTTTGAAAATGGTACTGCTAAGTATCTTTCAAACCATTTCTCCTCACTTAGTATATCAACCTGAGTAAAATACACTGACCATTTTTCAAGATGGTCAATTAGAGCTTAAGCAACAAATGACAGCAGAGCAAGCAAATCTAATCTTGTGTTATACATTCAAAATTAATTCACAATAAACAGGCACAATGCATGTACCATAAGCAGAGCTCTGTGTCAGCTACTGAGGATACAGAAAGAAAAACTCAACACCATCCAGTAACCTTACTGTTTTTCTTCACTCAATACCATCCAGTAACTTTACTGTTTTTCTTCTAGCAACAGCTATTTCACTCCTTTTTACTCTCCTCAATACTCTAATCTTTCGGCCATGTCTCCATTTTCAGATGATCCTGTCTTCAATTTCAGACAGAAAACAGAAGTCGTGAGACAGAAGCTCTTTACATCTTTAGACCTGTAAACCCATACCTGTTAAAAGAGAGACACTATTTTAAGCTAAGGTCAATCCTCCCACCTATAGTTTGATCCCATGCCCTCCAGCCTAAGAAGGAAGAGGTTTTGTTTTTTACCAAAATGGCTAAAGCCCTCACTTTAATTTTTTTTATTTAACTGGAGGCTAATTACTAAACAATGTCACCATGCCAATTGTTTTAACGTGATCTCATTGGACACAATATGGAGACCAGAAGAAAATCAAGGGCAGAAATAAGAACAGTAAGGGGATCATATCAAGAGAATAATAAAAGCTCTTTAAGGTCACGTCACCTTATTCAGATTAAAAGCTAAAACTCTCAACATACCTGTATGGCTCATTCTCTCAGATTCTTCAGTTCTTATTCAAGTATCACCTTTTCATTGACTCCTTTTTTGATATCCCTCTTCCCAGTCTAAAATTATACCATGTCTTTCCCCCCAAATTATTCTACCGCCATAGCTATCCCTGTTATCATTTAACATACCAAGTAATTTATTCATTAACCTTCTTCATTATCTCCCTATACTACTATGTAAGCACCATGAAGGTTAAAATTTGATTGGTTTTCTTCAAAGTTTTATTCTTAGTCCCAAGAACAGTGTATGACACACAGCATGTTCTCAATAGGTATTTACTGACTGAAAATGAATGAAATATTACAGGTGAAATATTATCCATACCTAAGAAAGGAATTTATTCCTGCAATTGAATTTTTTCTTGGCAAAATAATTTCACCATTTTTAAGACAATGACAGACTTCAGTTCCCAAAAGGGGCTCAAAATACTGAAATTTAAAAACTTTTTTATTCTATACTGGAATATAATTGATTTACAATGTTGTGTTAGATTAAGGTGTATAGGAAAGTGATTCAGTAACACATATATATATGTATCTAACTATTCTTTTTCAGACTATTTTCCCTTTTAGGTTATTATAGAATATTGAGTTCCCTAAGCTATACAATAGGTCCCTTCTGATTAGCTATTTTATATATGGTAATATATATATTAATACCAAACTCCTAATATATCCTCCACCTCCAACCTGTCCCCTTTGTTAACCAGAAGCTTCTTTTTTGAGAATCTGCTTCTGTTTTATAAGTTCATTTTTGCATTTTTTTTAAGATTTCATATATAAGTGATATTACATAGTATTTGTCCTTTTCTTTCTGACTTACTTCACTTAGTATGATAATAACTAGGTCCATCCATGTTACCATTTTTCATTCTTTACTGTGCCTGAGTAATAGTCCATTGTATATACTGCCTCTTCGTCATCCGTTTTTTGTCAATGGACTTTCAGGGCTGCCTCTACATCCTGACTATTGTAAATAGTGCTGCTATCAACATCGGGGTGCATGTATCTTTTTAAATAATGGTTTTCTCCCAATATATGCCCAGGAGTGAGAATACTGCATCAGACAGTATTATTTTTTTAAAGGAACCCCCATATTGTTCTCCATAGTAGCCGTACCAATTCACACTGTCACCAACAGTGCAGGAGTGTTCCCTTTACTCCATACTTTCTCCAGCATTGTTTGATATTGAGCAACAGGAGCTATTTGTACAGCTGGAGATTAATCCCTCGTTAGTTACCCATCTTTTGCAAATATTGCACCCCCCACCCATTCTGTGGGTTGTCTTTTCATTCTCTTTATGGCTTCCTTTGCTGTGTAAACTCTTTAATTAGGTCGCATTTGTTTATTTTTGTTTTTCTTTTCCTTTTTAGGCCACGCTGGATGGCATGCAGGACCTTAGTTCCCTGATCAGGGATTGAATCCAAGATGTGTATAAGAGACAGGCTTGATCCTAGGCTGGGGAACCAGAATCCCACATGCTGTGGAAAAACTAAGCCCTCAGGCCACAACAAAAGATGCCGTAAGGAAGACCCAACGCAGCCAAATAAATACGTAAATATATGTACTTTTAAAANGACCCCCAAGAGTGGAATTGCAGAGTCTTAACCACTCAACTATCAAGGATGACCCTGTTTTTATTTTCATTACTCTAGAACTCCGGGAGTTGGTGATGGACAGGGAGGCCTGGTGTGCTGCAATTCATAGGGTCGCAAACAGTTGGACACAACTGAGAGACTGAACTGAACTGAACTCAGTCGTCTGAACCCGACTCTTTGTGACCCCATGAGTCACAGCACGCCAGGCCTCCCTGTCCATCACCAACTCCCAGAGTTCACTCAAACACATCCATCGAGTTGGTGATGCCATCCAGCCATCTCATCCTCTGTCGTCCCCTCTTCCTCCTGCCCCCAATCCCNCAATCTTGATTCCAGCTTGTGCTTCTTCCAGCCCAGCGTTTCTCATGATGTACTCTGCATAGAAGTAAATAAGCAGGGTGACAATATACAGCCTTGATGGACTCCTTTTCCTATTTGGAACCAGTCTGTTGTTCCATGTCCAGTTCTAACTGTTGCTTCCTGACCTGCATATAGGTTTCTCAAGAGGCAGGCCAGGTGCTCTGGTATTCCCATCTCTTTCAGAATTTTCCAGTTTCTTGTGATCTACACAGTCAAAGGCTTTGGCAAAGTCAATAAAGCAGAAATAGATGTTTTTCTGGAACTCTCTTGCTTTTTCCATGATCCAGCAGATGTTGGCAATTTGATCTCTGGTCCCTCTGCCTTTTCTAAAACCAGCTTGAACATCTGCAAGTTCATGGTTCACGTATTGCTGAAGCCTGGCTTGGAGAATTTTGAGCATTACTTTACTAGCGTGTGAGATGAGTGCAATTGCGCGGTAGTTTGAGCATTCTTTGGCATTGCCTTTCTTTGGGATTTGAATTACTCTAGGAGGTGGATCCAAATTAATAATCCTGTGGTTTATATCAAAAAGTGTCCTGCCTATTTTTTTTCCCCTAAGAGTTCTATATTATCTGGTCTTACATTTAGTTCTTTAATCTATCTTGATTTTATTTTCCTGTGTGGTGTTAGGGAGTGTTCTAATTTCATTATTTTTCACATAGCTGTTCAGTTTTTCCAGTACTACTCATTGAAGACACTGTCTTTCACCATTGTCTACTCTCGCTTCCTTTTTTGTAGATTAATTGACCACAGGTGCGTGGGCTTATTTCTGGGTTTTCTATCCTGTCCCTTTGATCTATATTTCTGTTTTTGTGCCAGGACTACACTACTTTCCGACTGCAGCTTTATAGGATAGTCTGACATCAGGGAGGCTGATATCCCTAGATCCATTAGGCAAAGACTGCTTTGTCTACTTGAAGTGTTTTATATTTCCAGACAAAAAAAATTTTTTGTTCTAGTTGTTAAAAATGCCATTGGTAATTTGACAGTGAGATTGCCTTGGGCAGCATAGTTATTTTGGGTAGTACAGTCATTTTGACAATATCAGTTCTTCCAGTCCAAGAACACAGTGTAATAATCCTTCCATCTGTTTTGTGGCATCTTTGATTACTGTCATCAGTGTCTCATAGTTTTCAGAGTACAGGTCTTTTGCCTTCTTAGGTAGATTTATTTCTACCTAAGGAATAAAGTATTTTTTTCCTTTTGATCCAATGATAAAGGAGATTGTTTCCTTCATTTCTCTTTCTGATCTTGTCACTGTACAGAAAGCAACAGATTTCTGTGTATTCACTGATGAACTGTAGTAGTTTTCTGGGCTCAAAATACTGAAATTATCATTTGATATATTACTACCATGCATCAAATGGACAAATAGGAGCTATCTTCACAATTCTGTGTCAGTCACTCAGTCATGTCTAACTCTTTGTGACCCCATGGACTGTAGTCCGCCAGGCTCCTCTGTCCATGGAATTCTCCAGGCAAGAATTCTGGAGTGGGTTGCTCTTCCCTTCTCCAGGGGATCTTCCTGATCCAGAGATCAAACCCAGGTCTCCTGCATTGCAGGCATATTCGTTACTGTCTGAGCCACCAGGGAACTATCATTTTATCCCATGTTAAAGGGATACACATTGGTGCCAATCCTTCTGTAACTTATTTAAAAATTACATGGCAGATATCTGACAAAGGCATCAAGAAATTTTTTATAATTAAGTATAACAAAATAAAGCCAGAGAAAACAAATGAACCACGCAATAATTAGAAGGGAAACAGGAAATAGAACCCTGTTAGCATCCCAAGAGTCACACACAAGCCTTTGCCCAACAATAATACCCTCTCTAACAATTATAACTATTACCTCAAGTTTTATATTATATTAAGAGTTAATCACTTCCTTATTTGGATTTATAGTTTAGTTTTACCTGTTTATTATTTCCTTTTTTAGGTCTCTTTAATCTACTCTTGCTCTTCCATCCTTTTTTTTTTTTTTTTTCAATTTATTTGCGTCACCAAATCAAGCAATTTGATGGTGATACAAGTCTGTAATATCTGGATTTTTCTGAGTGCATTCCCATATGCCTTTGTTCTTTTTCTCCTGTAAATCACCATTTTAATCTACAGGCTTCAGCAGATTCATGTTTACCACAGAATACAGAATTTCTGTGGTAAAATTACTTTGGTGGTGGTATGTTCTTTATCAAGAGGCATTACTGTTTAATCATCCTTTCGTGTTGTTAAAGAGATGTTACTGCTCAATAAATAAAACCTTTCCTTATTAGGGAATGCAAAGTGATGATATTCCCATTCTGTCAATCTTTCATCAATTATTATAAATTATATAAAAATAAGCTTTACTTACGGTGGTATAGTTCATACTGAAAAGGCAGGATGAAAGCTCAATTCTTTCTGCTTAACAGTTTTCAAATTAATCATTTGGTCCCCACTGGTATCCTTCAAATTTTTCTATTAGTATCATGATGAAATCTGTATCAAGATTTAAGACTTATTCAGTGGGGCTTCCCTGGTAGCTCAGTGGTAATGAGTCCCTTTGACTGCCACTGTAGGAAGCACAGGTTCAATCCCTGGTCCGGGAAGATCCCATATACTACAGAGCAACTAAGCCTATGCATCACAAGTATTGAGCCTATGCTCTGAAACAAGAGAAGCCACCACAATGAAAACTCTGCGTACTGCAAATAGAGAGTAGCTCCCTACTCTCTGCAAGTAACGAATGCCCATGCAGCAACAAAGACCCAGCACAGGCAAAAATAAATCAAGTTATATATATATATATCAAACATATACTCTTCAACGTATTTTAATCCACTATAGCTATTATCCTTATGATGCTTGTCCCATCTAAGACAGTGGAAACCTCTTTAAGTTGGTTCTTGAGGTTTTGTTGGCGTGACTTTGTAAGAGTCTTTAATGACGGGATGTTTCTTGGCTCACGATACCCAAGAACTGGAATAAGCCACTTTTCCAAGAAGTCTTGATTTACTTTAATGGGAAATTGTACTTCAAGACCACAATCTGGGTCTCACCACTAGATGTTCACCACTACTGAGTTGGCCGTTGTTTCTAGGTCTTTTCAGTAGACAAGAGTTAGAAAATAATAAAAATAATCTTTGGGTTTCATAACAATATTTCCTTAACTTTCTTACATCTTATTTCTTTTTCCCCACACTGAGAATCTTGGTTTTTAAGAATATCACAAATGATACAATTAGAATATCAATTACATTTCACACATATTATACATCTTTTCAGAATACCAACACCACACCAAAGTAATTTAATAGAAAGTCCACAAGTTTTTGTATGTACTCTTCCCAGTCTTTCTCCATTTGTTTTGTCTTATAGCTCCACTGTTAAAACACAAAGTTATTAAAGACTATATGTTCTTTGCTCTATCTGCCATTTAGATTTAGTTACATGTAGTGAAGTGAAAGTTGCTCAGTGGTGTCCAGCTCTTTGCGACCCCATGGACTATACAGTCCATGGAATTCTCCAGGCCAGAATACTGGAGTGAGTAGCTGTTCCCTTCTCCAGGGGATCTTTCCAAATTCTTAAATTAATGCTCACCCAACATTCTTTTTCAAATCTTTATTATGAAATTGTTTTAGACATACAGATATCTTACAAAAATAGTTCAAGGACACCGTCACCTTGTTTCTCATAAGTTAACAAACTTGTGCCCTCATAGCACAGTCTCAAAACCGGTAAATTAACATTAGTAAAACACTATTAAACAGATTTGATTAAATTTCACCAGATCCCCCCATCCCCTGCCAGGTCCGTTCTGTTTTGAGGACACATGTCTCATTTTGTTCTTGGATTTCTTTAGTCCCCTCCAATCTGTGACCATTCCTCATTCTTTCCTGACCTTGACAGTTATTTTGCAGAATACCTCTCAATCTGGTCTCGTCTGATGTTTTCTCAAGATTAGATTAAGATATACATTTTTGATGAAAATTCCACAAAAGAGATGCTATGCATTATACCAGAGGGTACATAATGATGTAAATACCTTGATCATTTGGTTAAGGTGGTGTCAGCTGGTGATTCCACTGTAGAGTTAACCATTTCCCTCTTTGTAATAGGTAAATGTCACAGGAAAGACGCTTGGAGATTATGCTAATATACTGTTTCTCCACAAATTTGTACCCACTCATTTTAATGTCTGTCAGATCTCACTTGTGACACTCACTCCTGTAGTATTTCCCTAATGGTAAATTTCTATTTCTCTCATTCATTCCACACTGCAGGAAAGTACAGTCCCTGACATGTAGAAGAAATTGACAGTCACCTGCACGGAAAAGTGATCCCTCCTCCATGTATTTATTTACCCAATCATGAACCTACAGAAATGTGAAGTCATAGATTTAAAATCTATCGCTGCATAAATCTGTGGCTAGAACAGTTCTGCTTTCACCACTCCTTCCAGTCGGCACTGGGTCCTACTGGGATGCCCCAATTATTTTCTGAGTACATCCTTAATTTCTGGCATTTTAAAATATTCTAGCTTATCTTGCATTTTTCTTGCCCATCCCCTAAAGCAACTGTCTCTATGGGGCACTAGTTCCTTTTAGTAGAAAATGGTATTTTGAAATGAAAATCTAGAGGCTAAGAGTGCTCATTGTTACTGGGTTATCATTGTTCTCAGATTCCTCTCATGAACAGAGGTAGGAAATATGTGTGTGTGTGTGTGTGTGTGTATACATATATATATAAAGCCATACAAATAAATACATTTATATTTATTACCATATCACCCACCACTGAGGCTTTGTTAGTCTTTTTGGCTATCTGAAGCTCATTCACTAGAAGATTCCTATAAAAAGACTCATAGAAAATAGACCTTAGATATTGACAGCAGTTTACATGTAGTTTCTATCTAGAAGTCATTTTGGCTAGACATAAAATCCCTGGTTCACATTTTTTCCCTTACATATGTTATGGCATTTTCTTCTGGCATAAGGCATTGCTTTCAAATATAGTGATGGCAGTCTGATATTTTCTCTGTAAGTCACCTGGTCTTTCTGTCAAGATGGCCAAAGTACTTTCTTCAAAGCCAAAGGGTTTTACTAGAATATGTCTTGATGCTGGTTTTTTTGGGTTGATTTTCCAAGGTCTTTAGTGTCTTTAAAATATGTAGTCTTACATTCTTTTTTTTATTTCAAGAAGTTATGGGAGGGGACATGGGTAAACCTATGGTTGATTCATGACAGTCTGATATTGGTGTTTGGTAGAAACAATGTTTGGTATTTGGTAGAAATCAATGCAATAATGTAAAGCAATTAACTTTCAATTAAAAATAAAGAAATTTTAAAAAAGAAGTTACGTTAAACATAGTCTTTAGCATTTTTGTCTGTTTCCTTGCTTTGGTTTTCTTTTCTATGGACCTCTGTAGGATTTTTATTGCATATCTTTAACTCTTTATCTCTTTTTCTCAAATCTTCATTGACTTGCTTTTGTTTTTATTTTTAAAAACACACAACATTCCATCTGCTGGGTTTTTTTTCAGAATAACAAAAAATATTGTTCTAAAACATAAGATTTACAGAAATTTTCAGACAAGCCATACAAAATAGTCACAAGCTTTTCCTTGAAGGGAAGATTCTACACTTGACAGCAAGGTCACAATGTTTAGTGAGGGCTGTGATGTCTGTTTAATGTCTGTTTGGTTCAAACAATCAAGCCTGTCCATCTACAGCATCTAAATAAAGTTAGACTTGGCTAGAGAGCATATTCTAAAGAAATGGTTAGCTGCTTTTAACCAATGCACCTAGATCACCATAAAAAAGGGGAAAGTAGCCCATAAAATTAAAATAAAACTACCTTCCGCCCCTCCTACCAATAAAATAAAATAAAATGCAAAAAACACCCACACACCTGCAGCTAACCTTGACAACTACCTTCACTCACAGTGCTTTATACTTAAACCATGATGGGGAAATGAATAAAAGCAGAGAGAGGCCTCCGCTTTCAAATGTTTTGCAACATTCTAGGCAATACTTCTGGCCTCTGCTCATGCTTTACAACAGTGAATCAGGACAAGACACAGATTTGCTAATGTGCATTTAATCACCAAAGGTATGAAGATGCCTGGGTTTTCATTCTGTAGTTTCTAAGACTGTGTCCATTAAATGCAAACAAAAAGGAAGAAGTCTTGGCAGAACAGAAGTGATACACACTTGACAATTCAATCAATTTAAATTATTATTCATGGCATATAGCCAGTCCATGCTCTAGCTGTTTCTAGGGCTTGGGCTTCATTGGTCTTCCACTGCTCCGCTACATCATTTGCTAATGGATCATCTGGAATGGGAGCACTTAACAAAGCCTAGATCGATAGCAGAACTGTGCGAATCTGCAGTGCTGGGGACCACTTATCTTTCAAAATATCTAAACATATTCTTCCCAACTTGTCTACATTAGGATGATAAATTTCTGTCATGAAATGTACTTTAAGGGCTGCCATTGGGTATTCTTCTGGAAGGAATAGTTCAAGCTTCAAAACTCCTCCCTCAAAGGGGGAATCCTCAGGGCTGGCAATGACCACATGAAAATAATGGGTGTTGCTCTCATCTGGTTTTGCTTTAATGCCGGGAACTGGTTCTGCCAGCAAAATGCTGGGTTTCCTTAATAATCCTGTGTGGCAGCCCAGCCATCTTGTCAGATCTGAATTCGGCCTCTGATCTGGTCTCTGGCTCTACTCCCCTCACGCATGGGTCATCTGCTGTTTTTTAAGGGCACTGATTCTTATGTTTGTTGACTCAGATATTATTTACAGATTTTTTTTTAAGTCGTTAACTCTGCCACCTATACATTTAGTGTTTTCATATGTTTAGTGAGAATGTCTTTTGGTTAAGTTTTCATTTCTGCAGTGATGTTAATATGCTTCTTATTTTCTTTCATTATTATAATTCTATGGGATTTGGTCTTGATCTTTTTTAGTTACTCATTTTTATGTCAAGTAGATAGTTTTTCTAATTTTACTGCTATCAAGCTCTGCATTTTTCATACTAAAAATTAAAGTGATTTACTTTATGAGATTATACAACTCTAGACCTCTCCTATACTTTCATTTGAATCTTTTTTTTTTAACTTGTCTCTACTGTTCCTATTCTATTTAATTTAGATCCTATTCCCAGCAGACTGCATGAGCTCTGTGTGGAGTTTAGTTCTAGAAGGGATCTTCAGCTGGAGATGTTTGAGAAGCCATAATGCCCAGAGTACCCAAGTTCTGTTAAGATCTTAGTTTTTTTTTTTGAAGTTCTTGATTATTGGCATTTATTTCTTTTTTTAAATTTAATTTAATTTATTTATTTTTTTAATTTTACTTTACAATACTCTATTGGCTTTGCCATACATCGACATGAATCCACCACAGGTTACACGAGGACAGTTTTTTACTTTTGCTATCAATATGTTCCTATTACAGGGGAATCTGTAGACAGTCAAAAACCATGCCACTGACACTTTCCAAAAATTATGAATGACAACTTAAATTTTCACCTGTTGATTCTAATCATAACAAATTTAATCAGAAAAGAAAATTTCAACCGTTTCTCTAACCATGAAAGGGTTTTCTTTTCTTCTTCCTTTCTTCTTTNATTTTTTTAATTTTACTTTACAATACTCTATTGGCTTTGCCATACATCGACATGAATCCACCACAGGTTACACGAGGACAGTTTTTTACTTTTGCTATCAATATGTTCCTATTACAGGGGAATCTGTAGACAGTCAAAAACCATGCCACTGACACTTTCCAAAAATTATGAATGACAACTTAAATTTTCACCTGTTGATTCTAATCATAACAAATTTAATCAGAAAAGAAAATTTCAACCGTTTCTCTAACCATGAAAGGGTTTTCTTTTCTTCTTCCTTTCTTCTTTGCTTTCTAAAGGAGGTGATCATTTCACAACAAATACAAATGTCAAATCATTATGTTGTATGCCTGGAACAAATCTAAAATTGTATGTCAATTATACTTCAATTTTTAAAAATCTGAAAATTCAAAAGTGGGTTTAGACTACTTTAAAAATTATTAAGTTTTACTGATATAGGTCACAAACTGAATTTTAGGATATAGAAAAGAATTTGCCAAATGAGAAATACAGCTCATGATTAAAACCACCAAAGATATTTGAAATCATATAATCACTAGTAAAAGCAGAATAATCAGGATTTTTGCTAAAAGAAATATTGGTATGTACAAACATTATACCCTACATTAAAAGGCAAAATTACTTGGTTTTATGCAATACTTGCAGCTAGGGATGACTTTATGATTAGTCTCCTCAAAGCAGCAAACAAGGTAAGAACATACTATTTTCAGGTTCTAATCAAAACAGTAAAGGAAAACTAAAAGTAGAGGAAGAAAGGACAATAAAGAGAGCAAACTCTGTACCCTGTTATTAAAAGGCATGTTATCAAGAAAAAGTATTAACCAAACGACGTCAGACAAAACTTCAATTGGTTTCTCTGCTTCTAGAAAAGTTAGGACTTGCTTCTGATCTTCTTTAAAGGTTAGGATTTAATCTGTTCAGTTAACCATATTTAAAAAGTCAATCAGGAAATCAAGCTTAATAACTATAGTTATCATAGACTTAAGAATTTGCTAAGGGCGACTCAAAACTAAAAAAGATTGGTTAATCCACAACACACACACACGAAATTGATTTAAAAATTGGCTTACTTAAAAAAGGAGTTAAATATTTTCCCAAACAACACAGAAACACATACCAATAAGAACACGAAAAAGTCTTCAACATCACTGGTCATTTTGAAAATGCAAATCAAAAACCATAAATACCACTTCACATCATTAGAATGTCTATTATTTTTTTAAAAATAACAAGTGGTGTATAGGATGTGAAAAAATTGGAATCCTTATGTAGAACTGATAGGAATGTAAAATGGTGCAGCAGTTGTAGAAAACGATATGGCAAATCCTCAAAAAATTAAAAATAGAACTATCATCTGATCCAAAAATTCTACTCCAGGGATATACCCCAAAGAAGTGCAAGCAGATATTTGTACACCCACTTTCATAGCAACATTAATTATAATAGACAAAAGGTAGAAGAAACCTAAGTGTCCAGTGACAGATGAATAGATAAAATGTGGTAGACACACACAAGAGAACATCAGCATTAAAAAAGAAAAATTCTGATACATGGTATAATACGGAGGAATACTGAAGACATTAAGCTCAGTGAAATAAGGCAATTACAAACGGACAAATATTGCATGATTTCTCTGAAGTGAGGTTCCTAGAGTTAGTCAAATTCACAGTCAGAAAGTAGAATGATGGATGCCTGTGGCTAAGGGGAGGGGGGAAAAGGGTAGTTAGTGTTCAATGGGTACAGAGTTTCAGTTGGAGGATGTAAGTCTGGAGATGAATGGAGGAGACAGATGCGCAACAATACAAATGAACTTAATGCCACAGAACTGTATACTTAAAAAGATAAAATTTTATGTTATATATATTTTACCACAATAATTTTTTAAAAGTTCACAAATATTCTCTGTATTCTTAAATTAGTAAAAGATATCATGTCTGGATGGCTGGAACACTTTTATGTAAATTTTTTAAATGTTCAGTATAAAAAAACCAAAGTACTCAATAGTTTTTTGACTCTTTTTCATTAAATGATAGAAAAATCTACTTCCTTTAACAGGAAGAGTTAAAACTCTTCAAATTGAGGGAAATTCAACTGATGTAGGTGGGAAGAAGAGTGGAAAAGAGAAGAAATTACAAAACAAAGAAAAACAAAACACACAAAAAAAAACCTTGTTTAGTTGTTTCTTCCTCCTTTTTAGTCTCCTCCTCTTCTAAGCTGGGACTTTCCCGGGAAGAGCTGTCCTGTTGGCTGGAGTTCTTCAATAGTACAGGATCAATCTGTGCTTTCAGGAGTGCAAGAGTCTCAGCCAACTCGTTTCGATTTCTAAAAAAAAAAAAGGAAAAACAGAAGGCAGCATAAAAATCTTTCTCCTGTTCTAAGCTTTGTGGTTGCCAATAAGGACGGGGAAAAATTAGAGTCTGAGATTAGCAGATGCAAACTAATTTATAAAGGATGGATAGACAACAAAGTCCTACAACGTAGCACAAGAACTATATTTAATATCCTATGATAAAGCATAATAGAAAAGAATATGAATATAAGAATATTCATATGGATAACTGAATTACCTTGCTATACAGAAGAAATTAACACAACACTGTAAATCAACTATACTTCAATAAATTAAAAAAAAAATTTCTTCAGTTCTAAAATGATTTCAGAATAACCGCTATTAGAAATTAACATTTAAAAAAGAAAAACATATTAAGAACATCCAAAACACTATTACAGCTAACCCTAATGAACCTTACATTTTAAAACTGAGTATTAGGAATGAATGCATATTAAAATAAACTGTTCACCAACAAGGAATCTTAGACTATGCTTTTATTAGAATGGCAATTCAAATCTTTTTGGTTAAAAAGAACAGTAGGAACAAAACTAAACAAAAGCCAGAGTTTGATAATTTGTTTAAATACGATGCAATCTCTCAGGCGTACAAAACCAAAGTAAATTCAATTTGAATAAAAATATAAGAAAATCTCCAATAAATAAGATACCAATCTACAAATTATCTATTTTTACTACCAAACCCAGAAGTATATATAATACAGTCAATTTTAATGCCACATACAATTAACAAAACAATAATTTAATCATATATAATTATTTATAACAATATAATTTAAATTTTTTTCTTTCTCAGAAAAACAGTGTGTAACAGCAGAAATAAAAAGGAAACCTTGTACTAAGACTTGGGAAATACAGTTCTAGATCTGCCACTAAGTTAATGAATCAGCACCAAGATCTCCACATCTGTGTCATCAAAGGACTGTGCATGCACCTCTTAATTCTATGTAGTTAGTATCAAGATGAAATTATCTGTTCTATCTTTCATGCCACATATGTCCTCTATCCTCTGTTTTCACCTCTATTTCCAATTCCACCGCCATTCTAGCTAAACACTACTGCTTGAAAGTGGGGGCTGTCTTATGAAGTAGGCTCTAAAAAATACTTAATGAATAAATAGAATCCCTGTTCCCAAAGGACTGTGCATGCACCTCTTAATTCTATGTAGTTAGTATCAAGATGAAATTATCTGTTCTATCTGTCATGCCACATATGTCCTCTATCCTCTGTTTTCACCTCTATTTCCAATTCCACCGCCATTCTAGCTAAACACTACTGCTTNAAAGCAGAGAGAGGCCTCCGCTTTCAAATGTTTTGCAACATTCTAGGCAATACTTCTGGCCTCTGCTCATGCTTTACAACAGTGAATCAGGACAAGACACAGATTTGCTAATGTGCATTTAATCACCAAAGGTATGAAGATGCCTGGGTTTTCATTCTGTAGTTTCTAAGACTGTGTCCATTAAATGCAAACAAAAAGGAAGAAGTCTTGGCAGAACAGAAGTGATACACACTTGACAATTCAATCAATTTAAATTATTATTCATGGCATATAGCCAGTCCATGCTCTAGCTGTTTCTAGGGCTTGGGCTTCATTGGTCTTCCACTGCTCCGCTACATCATTTGCTAATGGATCATCTGGAATGGGAGCACTTAACAAAGCCTAGATCGATAGCAGAACTGTGCGAATCTGCAGTGCTGGGGACCACTTATCTTTCAAAATATCTAAACATATTCTTCCCAACTTGTCTACATTAGGATGATAAATTTCTGTCATGAAATGTACTTTAAGGGCTGCCATTGGGTATTCTTCTGGAAGGAATAGTTCAAGCTTCAAAACTCCTCCCTCAAAGGGGGAATCCTCAGGGCTGGCAATGACCACATGAAAATAATGGGTGTTGCTCTCATCTGGTTTTGCTTTAATGCCGGGAACTGGTTCTGCCAGCAAAATGCTGGGTTTCCTTAATAATCCTGTGTGGCAGCCCAGCCATCTTGTCAGATCTGAATTCGGCCTCTGATCTGGTCTCTGGCTCTACTCCCCTCACGCATGGGTCATCTGCTGTTTTTTAAGGGCACTGATTCTTATGTTTGTTGACTCAGATATTATTTACAGATTTTTTTTTAAGTCGTTAACTCTGCCACCTATACATTTAGTGTTTTCATATGTTTAGTGAGAATGTCTTTTGGTTAAGTTTTCATTTCTGCAGTGATGTTAATATGCTTCTTATTTTCTTTCATTATTATAATTCTATGGGATTTGGTCTTGATCTTTTTTAGTTACTCATTTTTATGTCAAGTAGATAGTTTTTCTAATTTTACTGCTATCAAGCTCTGCATTTTTCATACTAAAAATTAAAGTGATTTACTTTATGAGATTATACAACTCTAGACCTCTCCTATACTTTCATTTGAATCTTTTTTTTTTAACTTGTCTCTACTGTTCCTATTCTATTTAATTTAGATCCTATTCCCAGCAGACTGCATGAGCTCTGTGTGGAGTTTAGTTCTAGAAGGGATCTTCAGCTGGAGATGTTTGAGAAGCCATAATGCCCAGAGTACCCAAGTTCTGTTAAGATCTTAGTTTTTTTTTTTGAAGTTCTTGATTATTGGCATTTATTTCTTTTTTTAAATTTAATTTAATTTATTTATTTTTTTAATTTTACTTTACAATACTCTATTGGCTTTGCCATACATCGACATGAATCCACCACAGGTTACACGAGGACAGTTTTTTACTTTTGCTATCAATATGTTCCTATTACAGGGGAATCTGTAGACAGTCAAAAACCATGCCACTGACACTTTCCAAAAATTATGAATGACAACTTAAATTTTCACCTGTTGATTCTAATCATAACAAATTTAATCAGAAAAGAAAATTTCAACCGTTTCTCTAACCATGAAAGGGTTTTCTTTTCTTCTTCCTTTCTTCTTTGCTTTCTAAAGGAGGTGATCATTTCACAACAAATACAAATGTCAAATCATTATGTTGTATGCCTGGAACAAATCTAAAATTGTATGTCAATTATACTTCAATTTTTAAAAATCTGAAAATTCAAAAGTGGGTTTAGACTACTTTAAAAATTATTAAGTTTTACTGATATAGGTCACAAACTGAATTTTAGGATATAGAAAAGAATTTGCCAAATGAGAAATACAGCTCATGATTAAAACCACCAAAGATATTTGAAATCATATAATCACTAGTAAAAGCAGAATAATCAGGATTTTTGCTAAAAGAAATATTGGTATGTACAAACATTATACCCTACATTAAAAGGCAAAATTACTTGGTTTTATGCAATACTTGCAGCTAGGGATGACTTTATGATTAGTCTCCTCAAAGCAGCAAACAAGGTAAGAACATACTATTTTCAGGTTCTAATCAAAACAGTAAAGGAAAACTAAAAGTAGAGGAAGAAAGGACAATAAAGAGAGCAAACTCTGTACCCTGTTATTAAAAGGCATGTTATCAAGAAAAAGTATTAACCAAACGACGTCAGACAAAACTTCAATTGGTTTCTCTGCTTCTAGAAAAGTTAGGACTTGCTTCTGATCTTCTTTAAAGGTTAGGATTTAATCTGTTCAGTTAACCATATTTAAAAAGTCAATCAGGAAATCAAGCTTAATAACTATAGTTATCATAGACTTAAGAATTTGCTAAGGGCGACTCAAAACTAAAAAAGATTGGTTAATCCACAACACACACACACGAAATTGATTTAAAAATTGGCTTACTTAAAAAAGGAGTTAAATATTTTCCCAAACAACACAGAAACACATACCAATAAGAACACGAAAAAGTCTTCAACATCACTGGTCATTTTGAAAATGCAAATCAAAAACCATAAATACCACTTCACATCATTAGAATGTCTATTATTTTTTTAAAAATAACAAGTGGTGTATAGGATGTGAAAAAATTGGAATCCTTATGTAGAACTGATAGGAATGTAAAATGGTGCAGCAGTTGTAGAAAACGATATGGCAAATCCTCAAAAAATTAAAAATAGAACTATCATCTGATCCAAAAATTCTACTCCAGGGATATACCCCAAAGAAGTGCAAGCAGATATTTGTACACCCACTTTCATAGCAACATTAATTATAATAGACAAAAGGTAGAAGAAACCTAAGTGTCCAGTGACAGATGAATAGATAAAATGTGGTAGACACACACAAGAGAACATCAGCATTAAAAAAGAAAAATTCTGATACATGGTATAATACGGAGGAATACTGAAGACATTAAGCTCAGTGAAATAAGGCAATTACAAACGGACAAATATTGCATGATTTCTCTGAAGTGAGGTTCCTAGAGTTAGTCAAATTCACAGTCAGAAAGTAGAATGATGGATGCCTGTGGCTAAGGGGAGGGGGGAAAAGGGTAGTTAGTGTTCAATGGGTACAGAGTTTCAGTTGGAGGATGTAAGTCTGGAGATGAATGGAGGAGACAGATGCGCAACAATACAAATGAACTTAATGCCACAGAACTGTATACTTAAAAAGATAAAATTTTATGTTATATATATTTTACCACAATAATTTTTTAAAAGTTCACAAATATTCTCTGTATTCTTAAATTAGTAAAAGATATCATGTCTGGATGGCTGGAACACTTTTATGTAAATTTTTTAAATGTTCAGTATAAAAAAACCAAAGTACTCAATAGTTTTTTGACTCTTTTTCATTAAATGATAGAAAAATCTACTTCCTTTAACAGGAAGAGTTAAAACTCTTCAAATTGAGGGAAATTCAACTGATGTAGGTGGGAAGAAGAGTGGAAAAGAGAAGAAATTACAAAACAAAGAAAAACAAAACACACAAAAAAAAACCTTGTTTAGTTGTTTCTTCCTCCTTTTTAGTCTCCTCCTCTTCTAAGCTGGGACTTTCCCGGGAAGAGCTGTCCTGTTGGCTGGAGTTCTTCAATAGTACAGGATCAATCTGTGCTTTCAGGAGTGCAAGAGTCTCAGCCAACTCGTTTCGATTTCTAAAAAAAAAAATGGAAAAACAGAAGGCAGCATAAAAATCTTTCTCCTGTTCTAAGCTTTGTGGTTGCCAATAAGGACGGGGAAAAATTAGAGTCTGAGATTAGCAGATGCAAACTAATTTATAAAGGATGGATAGACAACAAAGTCCTACAACGTAGCACAAGAACTATATTTAATATCCTATGATAAAGCATAATAGAAAAGAATATGAATATAAGAATATTCATATGGATAACTGAATTACCTTGCTATACAGAAGAAATTAACACAACACTGTAAATCAACTATACTTCAATAAATTAAAAAAAAAATTTCTTCAGTTCTAAAATGATTTCAGAATAACCGCTATTAGAAATTAACATTTAAAAAAGAAAAACATATTAAGAACATCCAAAACACTATTACAGCTAACCCTAATGAACCTTACATTTTAAAACTGAGTATTAGGAATGAATGCATATTAAAATAAACTGTTCACCAACAAGGAATCTTAGACTATGCTTTTATTAGAATGGCAATTCAAATCTTTTTGGTTAAAAAGAACAGTAGGAACAAAACTAAACAAAAGCCAGAGTTTGATAATTTGTTTAAATACGATGCAATCTCTCAGGCGTACAAAACCAAAGTAAATTCAATTTGAATAAAAATATAAGAAAAATCTCCAATAAATAAGATACCAATCTACAAATTATCTATTTTTACTACCAAACCCAGAAGTATATATAATACAGTCAATTTTAATGCCACATACAATTAACAAAACAATAATTTAATCATATATAATTATTTATAACAATATAATTTAAATTTTTTTCTTTCTCAGAAAAACAGTGTGTAACAGCAGAAATAAAAAGGAAACCTTGTACTAAGACTTGGGAAATACAGTTCTAGATCTGCCACTAAGTTAATGAATCAGCACCAAGATCTCCACATCTGTGTCATCAAAGGACTGTGCATGCACCTCTTAATTCTATGTAGTTAGTATCAAGATGAAATTATCTGTTCTATCTGTCATGCCACATATGTCCTCTATCCTCTGTTTTCACCTCTATTTCCAATTCCACCGCCATTCTAGCTAAACACTACTGCTTGAAAGTAGGGACTGTCTTATGAAGTAGGCTCTAAAAAATACTTAATGAATAAATAGAATCCCTGTTCCTAAACCAAATGGCTATGTACCATTCACTATACCTTCTTTTAAAGGCTTTGAAGATTAGAAGCATGCCAATACTTGCTAGAAAATCCATGTCAATTACTTTCAGTACTCTAAGCAACAAAAAAATGTGCAGAACAGTTGATTAAAGAACTCTCCTAAAGGCTTTTAACCTGTCTTATTACATTAAAATGCAAACCTAATAAAGCCATTATCTTATAAAAACAGAAAACTACCCATCTGAATTTCTCCTGTTTCAATCTTACAATTAGATTTAGTATGTTAAATAATTTTTAAAAGCCCGAAATTGGAATGGAGGAAATTTTAATATATATAGATTAAAATTATATCCAATTTCTTACCACTTTTTACAGAACTTTTTATTTTTAATGTAATTTTAAAGTGTTACATTCCATTTACAATTACAAAATAGTGGTTTTACTCTCCATGTTTTACAACACATTTTGAACCTATCTTACACCCAATAGTTTGTACCTCCCCCTACCACTGGTAACCACTTGTTTGCTCTCCATATCTGCTAGTCTGCCTCTTTTTCACTTTATTCACTAGTTGGCTGTATTTTTTAAATTCCACATATAAGTGATATCATTGAGTATTTGTCCTTCCTCTGACTTCACTTTGCATAATGCCCTTCAAATCCACCCACGTTGCTGCAAATGGAAAATTTTCCTTCTCTTTACGGCTGAGTAGTATTCCACTGTGTATATATACCCCAAAGGATTTATGTATATGAATTTTGTGTTCTGTAACTTTTCTAAATTCACTGAACTCTAGTAGTTTTCTGGTAGCATTTTTAGGATTTTTCTATGAACAGCATCACATAATTTGCAAACAGTGTGGCAGTTTAATTTCTTCACTGTAAATCTGGATTCATTTATTTTTCCTCTCTGATTGCTGTGGTAAGGATTTCCAAAACTGTGTTGAATAAAAGTGGCGAGAGTGGTCATCATTGTCTTGTTCTTGACCTTAGAGGAAATGCTTTCAGCTTTTCACCAATAAGTATGATGCTAGCTGTGGGTTTGTCACGTATGGAGTTTATGATGTTAAGATGTTCCTTCTATGTCCACTTTCTAGAGTGTTTTTATCATAAATTGACATTGAATTTTATCAAAAGCATTCTGTATCTATTAAGATGATCATATGGCTTTTATTCTTTGTTAATGTGGTTCATGTATCATGTTGGTTGATTGATTTACATATACTGAAGAACACTTGCATCCCTGGAATAAATCCCAGTTGATCATGGTGTAGGATCCTCAAAATGTTTATTTGCTTGTTTGTTTTGACTGTGCCATGAGACATATGAGACCTTAATTCCTTGACTAGGGACTGAACCCATGCTCCCTGCAGTAGAAGTGTGGAGTCTTAACCACCAGTGGTTGCACTCAGTTTGCTAGTATTTTGTTGAGGATTTCTCAATGTTTGTGATTGATCCTGGCCTTTTTTTTTTTTTTTTAATGATACCTGTGTCTGGTTTTTGTATCAGGATGATATTGGCCTAACAGAATGAGTTTGGAAATGCTCCTTCCTCTGCAATTTTCTGCAATAGTTTCAGAAGCATAGGTGTTAACATTGCTCTGTTTGGTGGAATTCATAACTGGCTCACTTTGCTGTATACAAGAAACTAACACAGCATTATAAAACAACTATACTCCATTAAAAATTAATTAAAACACAACAAACAACCAAAAAATGGTTTGGTAAAATTTACATGTGAAGCCATCCAGTGGTCTTCTACAGGACCTTATAAAGGAGTCTGTGGATTCTAACAATTCAGTTGTTTTGCCCTTCCCCTCCATTGCTTTATTTTCTTTAAAACATTTCTTCACTCAGACATATTAAATCATACTCTCTTATGATCTCAGGTGTTTACACTTCTGTTCTCTTCAGTCCAAAGTGTGTTTTGGACTAACTCCAATTATTCTTTCAAAGACAGGCAGATGTGCAACCGAAACTACCACAGCATTGTTAATTGGCTATACCCCAATACAAAATCAAAGATTAAAGTTTCAAAGACAAGAAGAAAATGGGAAAACAATGTGATACACCCATGGAATAGAATATTATTTAGTTATGAAAAGGAATGTAGTACTGATTCTTCATAGATGAACCTTGAAATATTATGCTATCTCAAAGAAGGCCACATATGGTATGATTCTATGTATATAAAATGTCTGGAATAGGCAATTTAGAGAAACAAAGTAGGCTGGCAGCTGCCACAGGCTGGGGAAAGGGAGAATGGTGAGAAACTGCCAGTCTACAGGGTGTGGGGATCCTTTGTGGGGTGAGGAAAATGCCCTGGAGTTAGATCATAGTGATAGTCACATAACTTCATGAATATACTAAAAATCACTGAATTGTATTTTTTTTTAAGTGATGGTGGCTTGGAGATACATG
Source organism: Neotragus pygmaeus (assembly GCA_006410875.1). Lineage (NCBI taxonomy): Eukaryota > Metazoa > Chordata > Mammalia > Artiodactyla > Bovidae > Neotragus > Neotragus pygmaeus. The sequence continues at coordinate 273,788 of SJYV01018870.1, read as the reverse complement.
TAAGGAAAAAGAAACATGTAAACACCGGATAATTTTGCATAGAGAGCTGACTGGATTTGCTGATAGAATGTATGTGAAGTGAGAGAAAAAGAAAATCTGCCTCCAAAGTTTTGGATCCAAGCAAACACGAATGCTATTAACTGTGATAAGAGAAACATACCCAAGTGGAAAGGTTGGAAGCTCAAGTTGTGGGCAGACTGACTGATTTTGACAGATTCTAAATTATCTGTACCTACAGTTAACCTAGACTTGAGTGAAATGGAACGTATCACTCTAATTATTATAATACGGAATATGACTTTTCTTAAGGAATGTTCAGAATTAGAATTGGTAGGGATACACAAAAGCAACTGTTCAGAAGCAACTGATCTGGTAGCACAATTCAAAAAAACAAAGCCAAGCACAGGCATCGTCTTCTGCCAAGTATGGGTTAGATATTTTGATCCTCCATATTACACTGGAGAGTAATCTCCATCACAGATCACATTTACGACACTACATTATCATTTCCTATTTCCCTGTATCTTTCTCCAACAATATGGAAAGCTCAGGAATAACATTAAGTCTTTTCCCTTTCAGAGCCCAGGACAGTGACACAGCAAGTCTTTAGCAGATGTCTGTAATATATAATTCCACTATTCACCAATAATATTCCACTTTTCTCATATAATTTCATATCATTGAGCAGATAAAAGGGAAGAAGACTGAGTAGAACAGTATCTAAGAGGGTCAAGAAGCTGAAAGAAGATATTAATGCATGATATTGACAGGAGTATATTAATAACAGAAGTTAACATTAGTGAGTGATTTTATGCTCCAGGCACTACTCCAAAATCACAACATGAATTAGTTCATGTAATTCTAATATAACCTGATTAAACAAGTACTATTGTTACCCCCATTTTTTAGACTAAGAAAGTGAGAACATGCAGAAAGATACAATGATCTGCCTATGATCAGAGTTAATTAGTCTATATTAAAGGCAGAACTGAATTATAGAAAGTCTGACTTCAGAAACCATATTTTCAAACTCTGTGCTATATTAGTCCCAGAAATGCCTTGACAGATTTCCTAATTATGTGTACATGAAAACTCTGTACACTGTTTGGGAAACAGCTTTTTGAAAATGATTATGAAACAATTATTAGTATTTAAAATATTTTTAATGAGGTATAATTTACATCCTTTGAAATGAACAGATCTTAGGTGTTCAGCAAATCAGTTCTGACAAAAGCATACACTTGTGTAATCCATAGCCCAATCGAAAAAAGGAATATTACTATCACCCCCAAACCCCTCCTGCCCTGTCCTACTCAATTCCTCTGCTCCACCAAAAGCAAAATAGAATCAGTTTCGAACACTGTAAGCACACATCAGTTAATTCCAGAACTTAAATAAAATGGTATGTACTTTTTGACTTCTCACACATGATAATTTCTTAGGAACAAAGCCACAGAGTTGCATGCATTATAGCTTGTTTCTTTTTATTGCTAAGTAATAATCCATATATGAGGACTATTATGAACAAAGATGCTACGAACATTATTATACAAGGCCTTTCAAAACATCATATAGTTGAAATCATACAGTTAATTTCAGATTGCCTTCTCTTATTAACCCGATTTAAATTTCCTCTATCTTTTAATTGCTTGATAACACATTTGCTTTTTAGATGACAATATTCCATTGTCTGGATACACTGTAGCTAATCAGTTCACCTAATGAAGAACATCTTGGCTGTTCTCAGGATTTGGCAAGTTTGAGTACCCTGCTACAAACATTCCTGTGCANTTGCTTGATAACACATTTGCTTTTTAGATGACAATATTCCATTGTCTGGATACACTGTAGCTAATCAGTTCACCTAATGAAGAACATCTTGGCTGTTCTCAGGATTTGGCAAGTTTGAGTACCCTGCTACAAACATTCCTGTGCAGGTTTTTATAAGGGCATAACTTTCAACTTCTTTGGGCAAATGCCAAAGAGGATGACTGCTGGTTCATATGATAATGTTTAATTTTGCAAGAAGCCACCAAACAATCTTTCTGATTGTGTCAATCTGCATTCCCATCAGCAATGAATCTAAAGTTCCTACTGCTCTATATGCTCACCACCATTTGGTGTTATCGCTGTTCTCAATTTTGTTGTTGTTTAGTCTTTAAGTCATGCCCAACTCTTTTGCGACCCTGTGGACCAGAGCCCGCCAGGCTCCTCTGTCCATGGGATTTTCCAGGCAAGCATACTGAAGTGGGCTGCCATTTCCTCCTCCAGGGGATTTTCCTGACCCAGGGATGGAACCCACGTCTCCTGCATTGCAGGCGAATGCGAAACTTGTTCTCGATTTTAGCCACTGTAGTAGGTGTCTAGCAATACCTCACTGTTGTCTTAATTTCCATTTCCCTGATGACATTGGGCATGGTGCATCTTTTCCTGTGCTGATTTGCCATCTGTTTGATAAGGTCATTGGTCCACTCTAAATCAGGTTGTTTGTTTTCTTATTGTTGGACTTTAAAAGTTATTTCTATAGCAATTTAAATAGCAGTGTTCTATCAGATATGTCTTTGGTAAATAATTTTCCCCAACTCTGTGATTTATATTTGCATTATGTTGACACTGTCTTTCACAGAGCAGAAATTTTTAATTTTAATCAAGTCTAGCATCATCAATCTTTCTTTGATGGAGTACACCTTTGCTACTGTAACAAAACCTACAACAAACCTGAACTCATCTAGATTTTCTTCTATGTTTTCTTCTTGGGAGTTTTATAGTTTTGTATTTTATATGTAGGTCTGTGATTTACTGTGAGTTAATTTTTGTAAAAGTTGTAAAGGTGTGGGTCTAGATTCAGCTTTTTGAATGTGGACATGCAGTTGTTCCAAGACAGTTTATAAAGACTATCTTTTCTCCACTGTATTTCTTTCGCTCCTTGGTCAAACATAAGTTGACTATATTTGGGTGCATCTAATTCAATGGTCCCTATTCTGTCTCAGTGATCTACCTGTCTATTCTCTTGCCAATACTAGATTCTTCATTATGGTAGATTTACAGAAAGGCACAGACTCAGGTAAGGTCAGTACTTCAACTCTGTTCTTTTATAACACTGTGTATTATAGGTCTTTTGCCTATAAATTTAATAGTCGATTTACTGATATCAATAAAATAACTTGCTGGAATTTTGATTGGGACTACCTGGAAAATCCCATGGATGGAGGAGCCTGATAGGCTGCGGTCCATGGGGTCGCTAAGAGTCGGGCACGACTGAGCGACTTCACTTTGACTTTTCACTTTCATGCATTGNCAAATCAGTTCTGACAAAAGCATACACTTGTGTAATCCATAGCCCAATCGAAAAAAGGAATATTACTATCACCCCCAAACCCCTCCTGCCCTGTCCTACTCAATTCCTCTGCTCCACCAAAAGCAAAATAGAATCAGTTTCGAACACTGTAAGCACACATCAGTTAATTCCAGAACTTAAATAAAATGGTATGTACTTTTTGACTTCTCACACATGATAATTTCTTAGGAACAAAGCCACAGAGTTGCATGCATTATAGCTTGTTTCTTTTTATTGCTAAGTAATAATCCATATATGAGGACTATTATGAACAAAGATGCTACGAACATTATTATACAAGGCCTTTCAAAACATCATATAGTTAATTTCAGATTGCCTTCTCTTATTAACCCGATTTAAATTTCCTCTATCTTTTAATTGCTTGATAACACATTTGCTTTTTAGATGACAATATTCCATTGTCTGGATACACTGTAGCTAATCAGTTCACCTAATGAAGAACATCTTGGCTGTTCTCAGGATTTGGCAAGTTTGAGTACCCTGCTACAAACATTCCTGTGCAGGTTTTTATAAGGGCATAACTTTCAACTTCTTTGGGCAAATGCCAAAGAGGATGACTGCTGGTTCATATGATAATGTTTAATTTTGCAAGAAGCCACCAAACAATCTTTCTGATTGTGTCAATCTGCATTCCCATCAGCAATGAATCTAAAGTTCCTACTGCTCTATATGCTCACCACCATTTGGTGTTATCGCTGTTCTCAATTTTGTTGTTGTTTAGTCTTTAAGTCATGCCCAACTCTTTTGCGACCCTGTGGACCAGAGCCCGCCAGGCTCCTCTGTCCATGGGATTTTCCAGGCAAGCATACTGAAGTGGGCTGCCATTTCCTCCTCCAGGGGATTTTCCTGACCCAGGGATGGAACCCACGTCTCCTGCATTGCAGGCGAATGCGAAACTTGTTCTCGATTTTAGCCACTGTAGTAGGTGTCTAGCAATACCTCACTGTTGTCTTAATTTCCATTTCCCTGATGACATTGGGCATGGTGCATCTTTTCCTGTGCTGATTTGCCATCTGTTTGATAAGGTCATTGGTCCACTCTAAATCAGGTTGTTTGTTTTCTTATTGTTGGACTTTAAAAGTTATTTCTATAGCAATTTAAATAGCAGTGTTCTATCAGATATGTCTTTGGTAAATAATTTTCTCCCACTCTGTGATTTATATTTGCATTATGTTGACACTGTCTTTCACAGAGCAGAAATTTTTAATTTTAATCAAGTCTAGCATCATCAATCTTTCTTTGATGGAGTACACCTTTGCTACTGTAACAAAACCTACAACAAACCTGAACTCATCTAGATTTTCTTCTATGTTTTCTTCTTGGGAGTTTTATAGTTTTGTATTTTATATGTAGGTCTGTGATTTACTGTGAGTTAATTTTTGTAAAAGTTGTAAAGGTGTGGGTCTAGATTCAGCTTTTTGAATGTGGACATGCAGTTGTTCCAAGACAGTTTATAAAGACTATCTTTTCTCCACTGTATTTCTTTCGCTCCTTGGTCAAACATAAGTTGACTATATTTGGGTGCATCTAATTCAATGGTCCCTATTCTGTCTCAGTGATCTACCTGTCTATTCTCTTGCCAATACTAGATTCTTCATTATGGTAGATTTACAGAAAGGCACAGACTCAGGTAAGGTCAGTACTTCAACTCTGTTCTTTTATAACACTGTGTATTATAGGTCTTTTGCCTATAAATTTGATAGTCGACTTACTGATATCCATAAAATAACTTGCTGGAATTTTGATTGGGACTACCTGGAAAATCCCATGGATGGAGGAGCCTGATAGGCTGCGGTCCATGGGGTCGCTAAGAGTCGGGCACGACTGAGCGACTTCACTTTGACTTTTCACTTTCATGCATTGGAGAAGGCAATGGCACCCCACTCCAGTACTCTTGCCTGGAAAATCCCATGGATCGAGGAACCTGGTAGGCTGCAGTCCACGGGGTCACTGAGAGTTGGACATGACTCAGTGACTTCGCTTTCACTTTTCACTTTCTTGCATTGGAGAAGGAAATGGCAACCCACTCCAGTGTTCTCGCCTGGAGAATCCCAGGGACGGGGGAGCCTGGTGGGCTGCCGTCTATGGGGTCACACAGAGTCGGACGCGACTGAAGTGACTTAGCAGCAGTAGCAGCAGCAGTGACTCTACAGAGTCAGATCAGACTCTACTGATATCATGACAATATTAAGTGTTCTTATATATTTAAACATGGAATAATGGAATATCTCTCCATTTATTCTTTTTTTTATTTCTTTCATTAGATTTTCCTTCCTCATATAGATTTGTGCATACTCTTGTTAGATTTACACCTAGGTATTTCAGCTTTAGGAGCACTGATGTAAGTGGTACTGTGCTTTTAATTTCAGATAACATACATTCGCTGATGGTATATATCAAAGTGATTGACCTTTGTCTATTAACTTTTTTGTCCTGCAAAACTGCTACAATAATAAACTAGTTCCAGGAGATTTTTTTGGTTGATTCTTTCAGATTTTCTACAAAGAAGATGATGTCATTTGCAAACAAGTTTTATTTCTCTGTTCCCAATGTGTATGTCTTTTATTTCTGTTTTTTACTGCACTAGTTAGAACTTCCAATATGATGTTAAAAAGGAATAGAGAGAGTAGATATCCTTGCTTTGTTCCTAATCATAGTAGGAAAAACTTCAAGTTTCTCTTCATTAAATAGATGCAACATGTAGGTTTTTGGTAGCTTTTTAAAAAAATAAAACACTCAACTAACAAATCTTTTAGATGATCCTCCACTTTTATTGAAAGTCAAGTATTGGAAAACTTCCAATTTTGTGTAGGATTTATTTTCTGCCTTCATGCTGCTAAGTCATGTCAGTCGTGTCCAATTCTGTGTGACCCCATAGATGGCAACCCACCAGGCTCCCCCGACCCCGGGATTCTCCAGGCAAGAATACTGGAATGGGTTGCCATTTCCTTCTCCAATGTATGAAAGTGAAAAGTCAAAGTGAAATCACTCAGTCGTGTCTGACTCTTAGCAACCCCATGGACAGCAGCCTACCAGGCTCCTCCCTCCATGGGATTTTCCAGGCAAGAGTACTGGAGTGGGGTGCCATTGCTTTTCTGCCTCCATAGGAAATCAGTATTTTTTTTAGCAGTCACACAGGATATTAGTTCCTGAACAGGGATTGAACCTTGGCCCACAGCAGTGTAAGTGCAGAGTCCTAACCACCGGATTGCCAGATAATTTCCAATATGCTTTTTTAATCAAGGACATTTCTGTCTCTTCCAATGTTACTAAAGACTTCTAATCATCAAACAGTGTTGATGTCTATCAAATGGTTTTTCTGTTATGTATTGACATGATCATGTGATATTTTCTTCAGCCTGCTGATGTGTAAAAATTGATTTTCAAATATTGAACCAGTCTTATATACCTGAGATAACTCTTACTTGGTCATATTATAAATAAATAAATAAACATATATATATATATATGTATATATATATATGTATATATATATGTATATATATTATGCATTGTTGGATTTGATTTGCTAATATTTTTTGAAAAGTTCTGTATTTATGTTCCTTAGAGATGCTAGTCTATAATTTTTTTCTTGTAATATCTTTTCCTGGTTTTGGTAAGGCTGGCCTCGTTCAATGAATTCAGAATTATCCTCCCTTCTTCTATCTTCTGAAAAAGACTGAAACCTACAAGTTTAGAAAATGTTTTTTGATAGCATCTATCAGTCTTCCAACAATTATTTCTCTGCAATATAAAACAAACAAATGTTCTCACCTCCATAAACTCAGTTCTACTACCCCATAATTTATATCCACTGATGCAGGTTGAGCCCTTGAAAGAAATACTCTTACACAAATCAATTCTTTAAATGTTTACAGATAATTGTATCTCCCTACATTTATGCTAGATCAAGTATTTTCAATTTATTAAATCATTTTCTTTGTGGTTCCTTCCATAAAGAACTCATTCTACTATACTGATATTCTTCTTAAGAGTTTGACATCCAATTCTAAATACTATACTCCAGGAAGAATCTTATCAGTGACAAATGGAATGATGCCCTACATTGTATTTTAAATCTAATGTATTTTAGTGACCACTAAGATCTCAATTTTGAGGAAAGAATAATAGGGCTTCCCTAGTGACTCAGTGGTAAAGAATCCACTTGCCAATGTAGAAGATGCGAGTTCGATCTCTGGGTCAGGAAGATTCCTTGGAAAAGGAAATAGCAACCCACTCTAATATTCTTGCCTGAGAAATTCCATGGACAGAGGAGGCTGGTGGACTACAGTCCAAGGGGTCACAAAAGAGTGTCAGACTTAGTGAATAAACAACAAAGAATAGTAACACAATGCTTTTCATACTCAACCTTCACAAAAATGAGAGAGACCTATATGAATGAAAAAGCTCATTACATTTGTCCAAAATAGTACCAGCATGTTAAGTTAAAGTTAACTGAAATGCCATGTCACAGAACATATCAAGAACTTAATCAAAACTACGATACTTCCCTAGAAAATACACACATTAAATACAACTAAGAGCTACTGCTTACAATAAGGAATTCCACAGGTGCATGAAGATCATCCAGAGATCCGAGAGCTGTACTATTCACCGCTACATCCCCCATTGCTCAGCACAGTGCCTACTACACAAAAAGGTAGGCAATTCAAATCTATGACTTTAATGAAATAAAGGAACAGTAGTGTGACAATCAGTTGTTTAGAATCTGTCTTTAATTACCGGAAATGAGACTCAATACACCCAAAGTGGTATTAATGATCCCAAATATTACTACATATTTGGAAAAAGCTGGCTGGCAAATGTGCCCTTTTCTCTTCCTGCAGATAAACATTTCTCTAATGAAGTATATTAAGTTTCAATCTTTGGGGTTAGAAGTTGTAAGAAAATGCAGTAATTTAAAAGGTTAGGAGAAGGAACAAATTTTTATCGAGCATGTACTACAGTCCTAGTATGACTTCTCTTATAGTCCTCAGAACAGCTTTACTGGGGAAGTATCATCAACTTCATTTTAGGAAAGAGTATGGACAGGGAGGCCTGGCATGCTGTGATTCATGGGGTCGCAAAGAGTGGGACACGACTGAGTGACTGAACTGAACAGAACTGATGAGAGTAATTAAGCAATCTTCCTATAGATGATAAGCAGAGGAAACTAGAGTCACTTATTAGCTATAAAATCTATGGTTTTCTCTTACATCATGCATTGGGGTATTATCTACTTAAAACATCATATACTAGCAGTTGTTTAAAAGCACTAATAATAATAATTTTTCTCTGTCATAAGTTTTTCTTCCACAAAGCAGTTATCTCAAACAACTATGCAAGTTTAATAAAGAAAGCAGCAGAATGGTGGTAAAACATCATGAACAGAACCTTATTTAATGTGTACTCACAGGGGGAGATGGTAAGCACATCTTATTTCAGGACCACTTTATTTATTTTAATTTAGTAAGTTAACTATATGGAAAACCATATTACATGGTTTATATTATATTTTATATAATATATGATATTATATCATATATGATATATATTATGTATGATGATATAATATCATATATTATATAATAATATACTTCATCATAGTATGATGAAACAATGGTTAAAAAACAATTCCCCAAGAGCTCATTCAAAGTTTATTCTTAGGGAATAAAAGTTCAGCTTCCATGACCCAAACAAATAACATGAATTTCTAGAATTTTCTCTTGAAAACATTAATAAACAACCAAAATCTGCTAAACAAAACAAAAATCTGCTAAAATCTAAGCAAAAACAAAGATGACTTAAAGTTAAAAGAGTCTTCATAAGCCACTGGACATGTATCCATTAGTTCTCCCTACTCTAGTTATAAATCCTATAATATCTTTAAAATTAACATAAATTGTGGAAATTAATACAATAAATTCTAAATAATTAATTTGCAAAAACAGAAAATTGGAGACACAAAGATTCTGAATAACAATCCGAGAGTCACTAATCAATTTTTTTTAAGTTTTATTTCAAACCTTTATATTAAATTAAATGTTTCCATTCAAATATATTTATCAATACAAACATAAGAAATCAAGATTTTTCAAAAAGGATTAGGATAGAAAAGCATAATGTTCCTCAGATTTCTTCAGATCTCACGAAATAAATGTATGCACAGGAAAAACTGAAAATGCAGTATATTTTCTCATGAAAATATGTGTCACATGAATCAGACAAATTTAAGAAGAATAAACAAATAATGCCTAATAGAAAGCTATATAGCTAAATAAAAATCAATTTATGTTTATCTGGGAATTCCCTGACATTGCAGTGGTTAGGATGCTGTGCTTGCACTGCTAAGGGCTTGGGTTCAATCCCTGGTTAGGAAACTAAGATCCTACAAGCTATGCAACACAGTAAAAAGATATATATATATAATATACTTGAGTTTTTCTTATATTTCTTTCTAACAATGGTTTTCTCTGTGTATATTACCCATGCATTATTATTTTTTTGTTTCTAGCTCCCTAAAGTACTAGGTATATTTCCTGATGTGGACCACATTGCTAAATGTATCTATTTATTTGACAAATAATTAAGTGCTTCCAATGGGTATTGTGCTGGGCACTAGGCTAGGTCCTAGAAACTCCTAACTCCATAAATGGAAAATAATCACCAAGCCTCAGAGATTATATTCTGGTAGAGAAGAGATCAAAGTAAGAAACATGCAAATAAATGTAAAAAAATTTCCAATAAAAGATACCTCACAATGCATTTCCATGAAGAGCCATCTTGATCATCTTGTTCTTCTATGTACATTCTGACATTGTGATCTTGATCCAACTGGTACCAGTACATGAGGCCATCTTTGTCACGGCCAATTGGCTGGAGACGCATGGTATCAGCATCCTCCTCATTGATAATATTCTTGAATTTGAGATTGTCATCAAATTGACACTCACAGAGGTACTGGAAAATAGTCACAACATGATTTAAAATACCCCATAAATGTTTCTCCATCACAATAAATGTGTTATGTTCAACCATGAAACTGATTCAGGCATAAGAAGAGAAAGAGTATGTTTGTCCATCTTTTACTTTCCTCTCTCCTCTTTTGTACACTTATTTTACAATAAGCAATTTTAAAAGACAAATTTCTAATTTAACACACAATTTTAATATTACATAAATTTATAGTTTTAACACAACCAGTGACCTGAAAATTAAGTTATATTCTAAAGCACTGAGTGTTTGTATTAATGTCTCCCAAATCGGTTCATGGTATAAATTTTTCAATGACTTTCTCTTAAAGCTTTTAGATGAACTTTATTCTTGAAATGGCTGTCTATTTTTGAAAGCTTGAGACATACATAATTTTTACCAAAGGCAGTCTTACTGATAACTGCCTCTGGAGAATTTTCTTTAAAAAAAAAAAAAAAATCATACTGCCAGCACCAAAATGGATGAACTAACTTTTTATTAAAATTTTTATATATGATTAGTGTAGATAAGATTTCTTCCCTGAATCTTTGATTAGTAAATCAGTGAAAGATTAACCACAGTTTACCATATTTGTTAGCTATGATTTTGAAGGCTGCCAACAATGCATAAAGTTAATCNAGAGACAGGTGTAGATAAGATTTCTTCCCTGAATCTTTGATTAGTAAATCAGTGAAAGATTAACCACAGTTTACCATATTTGTTAGCTATGATTTTGAAGGCTGCCAACAATGCATAAAGTTAATCTGGGGTAACTGTTTGCAATTATCCCTAAGCGACTGAACTGAACTGAAATGAAGTACAGGCAGAGATCATTAAACCTAGATAAAAGCGTGTATTGAAAAACAACCAAAAACAGTAATTTAAAGAAGAGTTTTATCACCAAAAAATAAATTAAAAAATGAAAATTCTATTGTCCTTTTCCACTAACAATAAAAATTTCTACTTTCTAGTTGCTCCCCAATTCAACCAGAAGGAATCAAAGTGATTTAATTAAAATAATTTTAACAAATAATAAATTTATTACCTTTAAGAGTGCTAACTTGCATTCAACACTCATTTCAAGATAGCCTTTCTTCTCCATCTCCCATGCCCAGGTGCTATTAAACTCTTGGCATATCTGTCAAGAGAAAGTTAAAGTCTTAATACAGAAAAGCAATTTTTATTTACATTGGTAGTTTTGTTGTACAACTATGTTAACTGTTTCGTTAATACATAAAGGGAAAAGTTTATGCCAAACACAGTCCAATCCAATCACACTCTGAAATATCTATTTAAATATATCAAAAACGTTGACTACTACTACTAAATGATGACTGCATTCAAGGTAAGCAGTGACCTCTGCAGCTGTCTCCTTTGTTCTCAAGAATTTTATATACACTTTTGTGGCACAGTTTCCCAAATGCAAGTAATTATCTGATTCCACCTCTCCAAATAGCCTAGTTCCTCCAGGACAAGGACAATAATTCATTTCTATGCCTAGACTAGAAGCAAGCTAAAAATAACATGCCAAATTGTAGACACATTTTTATTCAAGTAACTCTCCAACTCGAAGTCCTCCTAATTATGGGTAAAGATTTCACTGCTTGGCTTCTGTAATGTGGCATTAACTTAAATTTCTAGGTTTCTCTTTCCACACAAACATTTCAAGCAAACCAGAGACAATTTAACAGTATGAAGAAAGAAGATCTGGATAACCATTACATTTATCAGGAGAAATGTCATGGATTCTATGACCTCTGTGAGCCAGTTTCCTCTGCAATAAAAGGGAAGCAGTAGTAATATTGATCTTAAAGGTTGTGAAGTAGACATGAAAAATGATATAAAGTACCTACAAACTTCACACTCTTTTTCCAATCCAAGAAGCAAAGAGTATAATGAAGGCCCAGGGAGAAGAACCAACAAAAGGCACAAGATTATCTGGTTGGGAAACTGGCTAGAAAGGCTGGGAGGAGAAAAACAAAAAGGCAAGTAAGACTGCTTACATAACCATCTCAATTTACGAATAAGGTTAAGTTGGCCCTCCTGGGAGGGGTTACTCTTTTCCTCTCCTGTACCAGTGTCATCTCCTTTTTTTTTTTTTTTTTAAACCAACTTGTGTAATAGAATCACAGGAGATCATTGTTAGGGTAGAAAAAATATAAGCAAGCAGTATGGCCAGGAACCCTATAATGGAAGATCTTTAAAGGCAAAAAGAAGAAAGAGCTCTCCATTCTCTGGAATACTATACTTCCTTTGACTGCTACAACACTGTATTTTGCAGAGAAAAAATATGGAGACATATAGAGTGAAGGAAATTTTCCTGGAATACCACACAGGGCAATGGCCAAAAAGCAGAAGATGACCAGTGTCCTTAGTCACTAGGGAAATGTAACTCAAAATCACACTGCAATACTACTTCATTCATGTTAGGATAGCATAACCAAAAAGAAGGAAAATAGCAAATGATAGGAATGTAAACTAGTATAGCCACTTTGTTAAAAAAAGAAAAAGAAAAAAAAAAGGTTAGCAGTTCCTCAAAAAGTTAACACTGAGTTACCACATGACTTAGCAATTCCATTCCTTGGTATGTACATATAAAAAAATGAAAACATATGCTATATAAATGTTCATCTCAATATTATTTATAATAGCCAAAGGGTGGGATCAACCCAAATTTACATCAACTGATGAATGATAAAATAATATGTGGAGTATAAATACAATGGAATTTTATGCATCCATGAAAAGGAATGAAGTATTGCTATACTGTACAGCATGGATGAATATTAAAAACATGACGCTAGGTAAAAAAAATCCAATATAAAAGGTCACAGATTTTGGAGTGTTTGTATACAGAATTTCCACAAGAGTCAAATCCATGTAGACAAAATTGCTAGTGGGTAGGTAGAGGGAGGAACAGTTGTAGCTAATGGGCTTCCTTTCAGAGTAACTTTAAAAATGCTCTACAATTAAGACAGTATTCTACTATTAAGATAGCTCACATACTTGTGAATACGCTTAAAAAACTGAATTGCATATTTTTAAAAGGTGACTTTCATGGTATGTCAATAATATCTCAATCAAACAAAAAAATCAGAGGGACAGTCAACAACACAGACTAAAGCTTATGACTTGGCTGAAGCATTTCTTGAGTGCTCTACTGTATACCATACCCCTAAAATACTTTGAAGGCTAAAGCTGAGTGTGAGGAAGCTCAACTTCACCCAGAGGGACTGAGAATGACACAGCTCCAAAGCATAGCCAACAACCTAGTTACCAACGCACAGTCAATGGCTCACGGCGTCACTGATAGCAAATACAGCTGAACAACTATTGATTATCATTTACTGTGTGAAAGGGAAGGAGAGAGAGAGAGTGAAGTAGATATAGAGATAATTAAGATACAGGCCCAGAGAAGGCGATGGCAAAATCCCAGGGGAGCCTGGCAGGCTGCAGTCCATGGGGTCACGAAGAGTCGGACACCCTTTCACTTTTCACTTTCTTGCATTGGAGAAGGAAATGGCAACCCACTCCAATGTTCTTGTCTGGAGAATCCCAGGGACGGGGGAGCCTGGTTGGCTGCCGTCTGTGGGGTCACACAGAGTCAGACACGACTGAAGTGACTTAGCAGCAGCAGCAGCAGCAAGATACAGGCCTCTGCATCTGCACTACTTAGCTTCAATTTACTGACCTTCATTTACAATGTTTAGGGTGTAAAACCTCTGCTGTGCTGATATTCAGAGATAAACATGCTATTCATTTTCATTTTCTTTTTTTAAATATAAATTTATTTATTTTAATTGGAGGCTAATTTCTTTACAATATTGTATGTTATGCCATACATCAGTTTCTTTAAGCAATGTGGACTTATACTATGCTATTTGAAGACCTCCCCTCAAGGCCCATTACTCAGATTTGCCAAACAGCCATAACCTGTTTTTACTACCTTCCCAGGGATGCAGTGGTAAAAAAATACCCCTACCATTGCAAGAGACACAAGAATGTGGGTTTGATCCCCAGGTTGGGAAGATCCCTTGGAGTAGAAAATGGCAACCCATTCCAGTATTCATGCCTGGAAAATTCCATGGACAGAGAAGTCTGGCAGGATACAGTCCATGGAGTCTCAAAGAGTGGGACAGGACTGAGCAACTGAGCACAGCACATTGTTACCACAAAGGAAATACTGCAAATAAAAAAAGTACTATAAATGACACTTAAATAATTCTTATGCAGGACTACATAATCTCATCACGGGTCAGCAAACTTCCAAGAGACAAACAAAATAATTTAGGTTTTGTGATCACATGGCCTCTTTTTCAACTATTAAACTCTGTTACAGTGCAAAAGCAGTCATGTTGCTAAGTCATGTTCAGAAGCTAAGTCACGTCCAACTCTGCAAATCCATGGACTGCAGCATGCCAGGCTTCCCTGTCCTTCACCATCTCCCAAAGTTAGCTCAAACTCATGTCCATTGAGGTGGTGATGCCATTCATCATCTCACCCTCTGTCATCTCCTTTCTCCTCCTGCCTTCAATCTTTCCCAGCATCAGGGTCTTTAACAATGAACTGTTTCTTTGCATTAAGTGGCCAAAGTATTGGAGCTTCAGCTTCAGTATCCGTCCTTCCAATGAATATTCAGGACTGATTTCCTTTAGGATGGACTGGTTGGATCGCCTTGCAGTCCAAGGGACTCTCAAGAGTCTTTTCCAACACCACAATTTGAAAGCATCAATTCTTTGGTGCTCAGCCTTGTTTACGCTCCAACTCTCACATCGGTACATGACTACTGGATAAACCATAGCTTTGACTATATGAACCTTTGTCAACAAAGTAATGTCTTTGTTTTTTAATATGCTGTCTAGGTTTGTCACAGCTTTCCTTCCAAGGTTCATTTCATGGCTTCAGTCACCATCTGCAGTGATTTTGGAGCCCAAAAAATAAATTCTGTCACTGTTTCCATTGTTTTCTCATCTATTTGCCATGAAGTGATGGGACCAGATGCCATGATCTTAGTTTTCTGAATGTTGAGTTTTAAGCCAGCTTTTTCACTCTCATCAAGAGGCTCTTTAGTTCATCTTCACTTTCTGCCACTAGAGTGGTATCATCTGCATATCTGAGGCTGTTCATATTTCTCCCTGCAATATTAATTCCAGCTTGTGCTTCATCTAGCCTGGCATTTCCCATGATGTACTCTGCTCACATGTTAAATAAACAGAGTGACAATATACAGCTTTGATGTACTCCTTTCCCAATTTTGAACTAGTCCATTGTTTCATGGCTGGTTCTAATTGTTGCTTCTTGACCTGCATACAGATTTCTCAGAAAGCAGGTAAGGTGGTCTGGTATTTCCATTTCTTTAAGAATTTTCCACAGTTTGTTGTTATCCACACAGTCAGAAGTAGATGTTTTTCTGGAATTCTTTTGCCTTTTCTATGATCCAACAGATGCTGGCAATTTGATCTCTGGTTCCTTTGTCTTTTCTAAATTGAGCTTATCCAGCTGGAAGTTCTCAGTTCATGTACTGTTGATGCCTAGCTTGAAGGATTTGAGCATAACCTTGCTAGCATGTAAAATGAGTGCAACTGTGCAGCAGTTTTAACATTTAGCATTGCCCTTCTTTTCCAGTCCTGTGGCCATTGCTGAATTTTCCACATTTGCTGGCATGTTGAATGTAGCACTTTCACAGCATCATCTTTTAGGATTTGAAATAGCTCAGCTGGAATTCCATCACCTCCACTAGCTAGTTTGTACTAATGCTTCCTAAGGCCCACTTGACGTCACATTCCAGGAAAAGTAGTATTTTCTATTATACATAAATTAGTGAGCAATACCACTTTACAATACCACTTTATTTGTAAAGGAAATTTGAATTTCATATAATTTTCGTATGTCAACCATTCTCCCAAACATTTCAATATATGAAAACCATTCTTAGTTCTCAAGCCATACATAAACAGGCAGAAAGGCAAGATTTGACACAGGGGCCATAGTTTGCCTAGAGGAACAGAAACTAGCTTTGTTTTTAGAGACTGTCTAGACAGTTATTCTTAGGGCCTTAAAGCAAAGGTATTCCTACTAGATTGGTAACCCATATTAATTTCCCAGGTTTCATCTGATTCTAACCAAGCAGTCTATTTAATTTGGTTTTGCATGCAATTCCTTTTTAGAGAATGTTCCAATATCCATAAATTATCATTCCATAATACTGGTGTTAAGTTTGATTCTCTCTAAATGTGCTAATGAGTGATCATGTCTTCTTGTTTCCCCCTGTACGGTGCCTCAGGAACAGTCTTTCTGATACACACACAAAATCAGTGTTCCGTGCCTGCAAGGTTGAATGCCATTCAGCATGGGAGGTCTCTTGGCTGCCTGCCTGTTGTCATTCCAAAACTCCTTGTGTCTATTCTTCTTGACTTCTACAGAGAAAACACAAAGTTGAGGATGGAAAATAAGGGGTAGGGAGTGTGGGGGGCATTTAAAAGTTCACAGCAGCTGAACATGTATAAGAAAGGTGGTTTGACATGCCTATTCAGCAAAAACACAGCCTTTATCTCAGTGAGATTATTAACATATTAATCTTAGACTCATATACACAATGGAAGCACCAGTAATTCTTCTCTTTTAGGCAGTTTAGAAGGAAAAGTATTAAAAAGGAGGAAGGGTGTAGAAAAACCACAAAATCCTCAGCATGAACATCCAAATGTTGGCACTGAGAGACTAGACCACCACTTGAATGGCTTCTATGGGACACACCCCTGCTCTTTCATAGTTGTCTAGAAAACTCAAGGTTGCCAAAAGGATTTATTGTTTGTTCCAGCCAACATCTGATCAGGTCCTGGGGGACCTCTAAATCTCTCTTTTTTTCCTTTTTGTCACAACAAGCAGCTTGCAGGATCTTAGCTCCCTGACCAGGAATTGAACCTGCTCCATCCCAGTGAAAATGACAAGTATTAACCACTGGACTGCCAAGGAATTCCCCCTAACTACTTTTAAAACAAACAAACTTAAAATTGTAAATCTTTCCTCTAAACCTTTGAGAGGTGTTATCTATATGTCTATATATCTATATATATCTATATGTCTGTATGTTACAAGACAGGCGTGTCCTTCTCAAGGACCTGAAAGCCAATCCTTTTGTATGTAATCATCAGACTGCAGAAGTTGCAGGCACAAAAGGCCTAATCAAGCTGACTTTGACCAACTTTCATAACTGGCTTTTGTGATTTTTTATTTCCCTAACTCAGTTCAACTCCTTTACTCTCTCATAAGCATCTCCCCAACTCCCTCATCCTACCTTTAAAATGCCAGCCACCTCTGGGCAAACTGAAATTGAGTTCAACCTCCATCTACTAGAGTTAGTTATTGAATAAATCTGTCAGTACAGCCTTTAACCAGTGTTTGGTTTTCTTTACCTTTGATGAGGGAGTCCCTTAATATCATTCATATGGAAATCTTTATTTTACAATTTAAAAACATGAAGTATAAAGAGATTCATTTATCCAGTGATTCCACAAATATTTATTGAGTACTTGTTCTATGGCAGGAACTAATCAAAGAGCTGGGACACCATGGTAAAGAAAACAACCAAACTGCCACCATGGAGTTTATATTCTAGGAGGTATTCAAATGGGTGAAAATAAGAAAGTATCAAGTGGAGACAAAATAGAACACTGTGATAGAGAAAAGGTTTAGTGCTCAGGCAAGGCCTCATTTAAAAAGCTGACATTTGACATAAAATGTTGAGATATGACTGATAAACAGAAATCAGCCATAAAAAGACCTGGTAGAGGAGTGTTTCAGACGGAAGAAACAAGCTGGCACAAAGGTCTGACATATCTAAAAACAGAGAAAAGGATCACTGTAAACGAAGCAGAGTAAGGGGGAGAACAGAAAAAGAAAAGGAAACCAAAGGCCAAATGATGAAAACCAGGGTAAGAAGTTAAAATCTAATTTCAAATGCGATGGGAAGATTTTTTACATTTTGGAGAGTGGGTAGTATAGGTGGTTTAGAATATTGTGTTAAATGCTGCAGAGGGTGTTGGGAAAAGAAAACCCTCCTACACTGCTGGTGGGACTGTGGCTTATACAGCCACTATGAAAAATGTAAAGAGGTTCCTAAAAAAGAAAAGAGAGAGAGTTGCCATATGATCTGGCAATCCCACTCCTGGGCATCTATGCAAAGGAAATTCTAATTATAAAAGATGCACCCCTATGTGCACAGAAGCACTATTTACAACAGCCAAGACAAGGAAGTAACTAAATGTCCATCAGGAGATTGATAAAGAATGTGGCATATATTATATACACAATACAATGGAGTATCACTCACACATAACAAAGAATAAAATGTCATTTTGCAGCAACATGGATGGGCCCAGAGATTATCATACTAAGTGAAATTAGGAACAGAAAGACAAATACCATACGATACATCACTTATATGTGGAATCTAAAATTTGACAAAAAATGAACTCACCTACAAAACAGAAAGAGACTCACAGACACAGAAAACAAACTTATGGTTACCAAAGGGGATAGCATGCATGCTCAGTCCTGTCCGACTCTCCCAACTCCATGGACTGTAGCCTGTCCAGCTCCTTTGTCCATGGGATTTTCCAGGCAAGAATACTGGAGTGGTCATTTCCTTCTCTAGGGGATCTTTCTGACCCAGAGATGGAACCCATGTCTCCTGTATTGGCAGGCGGATTCTTTTTTTATAGATGAATATTCTTTTTTTTTAATTAATTGACTTTTTAGTTGAAGGATAATTGCTTTACAGAAATTGTGTTGGTTTCTGCCAAACATCGACATGAGTCAGCCATAGGTACACATACGTCCCCTCCCTCCCATCTCCCTTCCCATCCCACCCCTCTTGAGTCCCCTGAGACACAGAGCCAATTNTTTCACTTTTCACTTTCATGCATTGGAGAAGGAAATGGCCACCCACTCCAGTGTTCTTGCCTGGAGAATCCCAGGGATGCGGGAGCCTGGTGGGCTGCCGTCTATGGGGTTGCACAGAGTCGGACACGACTGAAGCAACTTAGCAGCAGCAGCAGCAGCTGCTGGAAGGAAGGAAGAAAGGAAGTGACTTAGCAGCAGGAAGTACAAGTGTGTGGAAACTTCCAGAAAGCAGTAATCCCACGAGGGAAGATGTCAAGGCTGGGAGGGAACAGCTCTGGGGGTAATGAACAGGGTCCCATGACTGGAGTCAGGGTGCTAAAGGGAGCTTGGCCAGAAGCAGCTGGAGAGGAAGTCTGACAAGGATGAGCCAGGAATGGTTTCCAGGTCAGCATGAAGCTCAGTATCAAGTCGCTTCAGTACAGACATGGCTGACTGTGCACTGAGGGGTCCACGTAGAATTGCTGTAGATCTCTTGTTCTGCTGCCTCTACCAAAGTTGAGCTTGAGAAAAATGGGTGAGGGCAACATGATACTAAATCCTCAACAGCCATTTCCAGCAGAGTTTTCTGAGTTAGCACTCTCTTTTAAATTATATTTGGGTCTCAGCAAGGAGATTTTTTCTCCGGGAGGGTGAGATGCTGTTACAGGACTCAGTTCTGTTGGTTTTCATCTAAAGAGAGCTTCTGAGGGCCATTGGTACATCAGATTCCTAGGTCAGGGCTGTTTTCTCATCTCTGAGTCAGTAATGAGCTGAGAACTCCCCTTCCCTGTGTAAAAGTTCTATCTGTACAACTTATATGAATCCTGACAGTTAGTGGGAATGGCTTGCTTAGTGTACTAATCATGCTTTCCCAGCACTCTTGGGGTTAGTGTCAATAATTACTGTGAATTGAGTGTACTGTAGGTCATTCAGTTTTCACAAGAATCCTGTGAGGTGGTCAAGGTTATTATCCCCATTTCCCAGATGAAGAAACAGACTTGGAAGGATAAGTAACTCACATGAAGCTATGCACCCAGAAGGTCATATAGTTGCATTCCCTGACATCCCAGGCTTTACAATTTCAGGAAGCCACACCTGCTATGATTCCCTTTAATCCCTGATTCATAGAACTCTAAGTTACTGTCCCTCCCCAGCTCTGTCTGGACTTCCTGGGGAACACCGGTGTGCTCACCAAATGCCTTCTGAGTTCTTCCCACCTCTAGGTGTCATCTGCCCCTGGAACACTCCTTACTCTTCTGAATGTTGTCTTTATAGACTCAGGATCAGCTTCCCTCAAGATGCTTCCCTTCTCCAGGAACCTACTTTTCCCCAAGTGTGAAAAGAGCCTTCCTGTCTTTCCTCTGTTGATTGAAATGTAGGGTATGACAGGTGGCAATTCTGCACAAACATTTTATACCCAATGTAAGTGATGACTACCCTAAGGCCACAAGCCCAGGCCCCTTCACAGAGACCCACTACTGCCCTGCTCTTTCTCTTGATACTGGCCCTCCTTGTTAGGGTAGAAGCCAGCCTCTCTGCCTTGCCCCCATCTGCTACCTGTTACTAGGTCTACCCCAAAGGAAGTATCCTTGAGCATGATGGCCCAACCCAAGATCTAATTAAGCCATATCCTGAGACCTGCAGCCAGGAGGCAGTTTTCCCTCACTCAATTCCAAGGTCTTATTTTTTAACCCGGTGATTAACCTTTTGCAAGGATGAATGACAATGAGAAATTAACTTCCTTTGAGAAAAGCCCAACCCAACCCACAAGGATATGATCTTGCCCTCTGACCTTTAAAGGTATCTGAACCCAAGTTAGAAATCAAGATCTCCAAAGTCTAACTTTAAAGAAAAATTACCATCTGTGGACTATCAAAAGTCCAAACCAAACCATTCCTTTCTCCTCTTCTCCAGCAACGTGTTGACCAGACTAGCACAGGCTTTCTGTCATTTTCAGGGTCTCCTCCAAGAAATGCCTCCTGAGAACAAGGGATATTATACCAAGAAAGACAGCCTAATCCAGCCGTTGTGAAAGAGGTATTTCTTTAAAGGAAGTGTTTCAGCAGAGGTGTAACTCTGTCCACCCTCCCCACCTTCATCATTCTTGTTCAGGATAGCTTGTTAACATTGTTATGCAGAGACTTAGCTCTTTGGAAATCTATTTCCTTTGCTTTCCTTAATCACAGGGCTAGTGCCCAATAATTAATCTAAGAACCTACATCTAGCAACAAAGAAAATCACGGGTGAACCTTAGAAACCACAGCTGTGTTCCAGCTTTGATCCTTTTTACCAAGACAATGTAAACTCCAGGACCAATTCTCAGTTGGAGGATCAAGCTTAGAATGTCTTGGCTTTCTCTTCCCTCAAGAGAGGAAATCTCTGAAAGGAGGGCATTTCTAAAGCAGATGGTCTTAAAGTGATGGTTGCTCACATCCCTGCATTCTATGTGCCATACACCATACCACACATACTCTCTTGTTTTTCAACAAAGAGAGTGAAACTCGGAGACGTTAAGTGGTTTTCCCAAGATCCCATAGCTGATAACTTGGATATCCAGTAGATGAACCCAGTCAGTCTGGCTCCAGCCCCCTTAACTGCAGCCTACAGATGGGGAGTGAGAACCCAGACTGGGGAGGAGGGTCACTGAAGATTCACTCTTGCTCCATGGTCGACTGTGATACCATGACATTCTCCTGGTGCAGACAGAGAAGTCCAAGTCCTTCCGTGGTTCTTAGAGATAGCTCTGTGATGAGTCCTTCATTTCCCCACTCTCAAGGAGAATCACTGAGTGTGGTCCCTTTGGTCCACTTCTCGACATTGCTATTTCTTCTGGGTCTGGCTCATCCCCCAAGGCTGCAGATGCTCATTCCTGACAGCTAAGTGGGTCCTGCCATCACTGCAGTTTCCTGTCAACAATGTCTTTCTGGAGCCTGCAGGAGTAAGTTGGGGGAAGGAACTGTTAAGCAGGAAGGGGAGAAAGGAATTCAACTCCATAGAAGTTGCCAGCTTGATTCATTTCTATCTTGCTTTCTCAATAGTCTTTTCTCATTCCCATGGAGCTCTCCAAGGGTTCTCTTTTCCTCTTAGTTTACCAAACATCCTGACTATTTGTTTTGGATACTGAGGTGGAGTCTGTCAGCTTTTTATGGTATTTATTAATCAGGCCCATCAACACTGTTTAGTAGACACTCCTTTCATCTTGGTATTGGTTGAGTAAGTGTATTGCTGTGCTTAGTCGCTCCGTCGTGTCTCACTCTTTGCGACCCCAGGACTGTAGCATGCCAGGCTCCTCTGTCCATAGGGATTCTCCAGGCAAGAATACTGGAGTGGCCCGCCATGCCCTCCTCCAGAAGATCTTCCCAACCCAGGGATCCAACCCAGTTGTCCCACATTGCAGGCAGATTCACTGCCATCTGAGCCACCAGGGAAGCCCAAGTAAGTGCCCCTTTACTTAATATCTTTTACACAAGAGGTAACTTTGAATGAATTCGTGTCATAGATGAATTAAATCTCAGTACACAAAATACCATTGCAAGTGTGATTATTAAGCCATGGTCGATAATGTTTGAGATTCTTAGAAAACTGGAGATGGGCACAAAACAGGAGACCAACAGATGTTGAATATTTTTCTTGTAGGAAAGATAGATGGTATGTGGGAATTACAGACTGATAATTGTGACACCTGTTACCAGCAAAACACCAGAATGAACTAATAAACAGATTCTGCACACTCAATTACTATGCATACACATGGGTTCTCAAGGAATGAATAGCTCACACCAAATGCATGCGTGCTAAGTCACTTCAGTCATGTCCAGCTCTTTGTGACCCTATAAACTGTAGCCTGTCAGGCTTGTCTGGCAATGGGATTCTCCGGATAAGAATACTCTAGTGGGTTGCCATGCTCTTCTCCAGGGGATCTTCCCTATCCAGGGATTGAACCCATGTCTCTCTCTCTTTTTTTAATTAATTAATTATTTTAGTTGGAGGCTAATTACTTTACAATACTGTGGTGGTTTTTGCTATACCATTGACATGAGTCAGCCATGGGTGTGCATGTGTTCCCCATCCTGAACCCCCCTCCCACCTCCCTCCCCATCCCATCCCTCAGGGTCGTCCCAGTGCACTGGCCCTCAGTGCCTTGTCTCATGCATTGAACCTGAACTGGTAATCTAGTTCACATAGAGTAATATACATGTTTCAATGCTATTCTCTCAACTTATCCCACCCTCACCTTCTCCCACAGAGTCCAAAAGTCTGTTCTTTATATCTGTGTCTCTTTTGCTGTCTCACATATAGGGTCATTGTTACCATCTCTCTAAATTCCATATATATGCGTTAATATATTGTATTGGTGTTTTTCTTTCTGACTTACTTCACTTTGTATAATAGGCTCCAATCCCATCCACCTCATTAAAAC
>SJYV01018870.1:192457-248951 GCA_006410875.1 Neotragus pygmaeus | reverse complement strand
GAAATAGAAAAGGCACCCCCTTCCTCAGACACTTTACTGCCATCTGCTGGAAATTATTATAACAAATATATAAATCTACAATCTGTTGTAAACAGAGCCCCCTAGAGTTGTGCAGTATGTAAACTTGCAATATATTAGAGCACCCCTGTGTGAGTCTGATATGATCCAGTTCTGTAAAATGGCAGTCAAAGAAGTAGTTTAGGACTTCAGAACAGGACCTGTATGTCCCAAGTAAGGAAAGTGAAAAATCTCACTGTATTCTGTATTAGACCATGGCTGGAATTCACGGTTAAATTCTAAGTTTCATGGTTTAAGACTTTTAAAAAGACCAAAGAAAATTGGGCAAGAGGAAGAACAGTTGATGAGGTAAGTCAAAATATACTAAAAAAAAAGGAACTGGAAATGTAGAGCCTGAGGAAGAAAGCCCGAGAAGTGAACTAGAGAGTCCTCTACAGTTAACCAAAGGGTGTAAACAGACAGATATCAGGTTAAATCTGTATTTCTCCAAAGGACAAAACTGAATCCAATGAGTGGAACCATAGAATCTTGAGATATCAAGGCTCAATGGTCAATTAACCAGCTTTTACAAATAATGTCTGCATTCCTTCTACAGTGCTTCCCAGGAGTCACCCCACTAGGGCCCCTTCGGTCAATCCTAAAGACTTTCTTCATTACACTAAACTCTGTCTCCTTGGACTCCCATCCATCTTTCCAGTCTCCTCAGCTGCTCTCTGATGACAAACAGGTTTCAGAGAGTCAGATTTGCTTTACCTAAGGAAGATTTTCTACCAGGGTCTCCAATTAAGGTCTTCAAATGTTTATCAGGATCAAATTCCTCATCTTGAAAAACAAAAGCGTTTTATCTCATCTCCAAGTTCTTTCCTAGTATCCAAGTGGAGTATGGTCTCTGGGTTGCAGAATCAAGAGTATGACGTTCAAACATAGAACTATTTCCTGACAGATTTTCCTTCTCAATTCCTAAACCGCCTTGTACACATTTGCATAATTTGACACTTGAATTGACCTTAATTAATCAGTCCCCAATTGACAAACCTTCAGGTTATTTTCAATTTTTACTATTTCAAACCATACATATAAACATCCATATATATATAACTTGTAGGCACTTATGTAAATATTTTTATAGGTTTGTATGTGTGTGTACTCAGTCACTCAGTCATGTCTGACTATTTGCAACCCCATGGACTGTAACCTGCCAGGCTCCTCTGTCCATGGAATTTTCCAGGCAAGAATACTGGACCAGTAGCCATTTTCTGCTCCAGGGGACCTTCCTGACCCAGGGATCAAACACACATCTCTTGCATCTCCCGCATTGGCAGGCAGGTTCTTTACCACTGAGCCACCTAGGAAGCCCATTTTTATAGGCTAAGTTTTCAGAAATGGAATTGCTGACTATAAGGGACAGACACTACAAATTTAGTCTCCTTAACAATTCACATCAATATTCTTAATCCTTTCTATCAAACTGATAAATATTTTAATTTGAATTACTTTGATTATTAGCACACTTGTGCATCTTTTCTTACATTTACTGAATTATTTTTCATAATCTTTCCCTTTATTCTGAGTTATCAATATTTTGTTAAAACTTATTTATATATCCTGATTTATATATTAATATTAATATATATGAGTATTAATGATTTTTCTGGTATATGTATTACAAATGTTATTTGCAGTTTTGCATTTATCTTTTAAAGTCTATTTAGGTCTTTCACTGGACAGAGAGGTTTAATAAAATCTGACATTGTTTCATTTTATAACTTTTAGATTTTAAGTTATGCTTAGAGAGGTATTTCAAATTAAAAGATTATGCAAGTATTCTCCAAGATGCTTTACATTTAATTACTTAATAAAATTTATTTTTGTATATGGTGTCAAGTAGCTATGTTGTTGTTGTTCAGTCAGTAAGTCACATCCTACTCCTTGCAACCCCATGGACTGTAGCACACCAGGCTTCCCTGTCCTTCACTATCTCTCAGAGCTTGCTCAAACTCATGTCCATTGAGTGGATGATGACATCCAACCATCTCATCCTCTGTCACCCTCTTCTCCTCTTGCCCTCAATCCTTCCCAGCATCAGTCTTTTCCACTATATCGGCTCTTTGCCTCAGGTGCTNATCTCTCAGAGCTTGCTCAAACTCATGTCCATTGAGTGGATGATGACATCCAACCATCTCATCCTCTGTCACCCTCTTCTCCTCTTGCCCTCAATCCTTCCCAGCATCAGTCTTTTCCACTATATCGGCTCTTTGCCTCAGGTGCTCAAAGTATTGGAGCTTCAGCTTCAGCATCAGTCCTTCCAATGCATATTCAGGACTGATCTCCTTTAGGATTGACTGGTTGGATCTCCTTGCCATCCAAAGGATGCTCAAGAGTCTTATCTAGCACCACAGTTCAAAAGCGTCAGTTCTTCAGCACTCAGCTTTCTTTATGGTCCAAATTTCACATCCATACATGACTATTGGTAAACTATAGCTTTGACTCTACAGACCTTTGTTGGGAAAGCATGTCCCTGCTTTTTAAAATGCTGTCTAGGTTTTTCATAGCTTTTCTTCCAAGGAGCAAGCATCTTTTAATTTCATAGCAGCATGTCTGCATTGATTTTGGAGCCCAAGAAAATGAAATCTGACACTGTTTCCACCTTTCTCCCATCTATTTACCATGAAGGGATAAGACTGGATGCCACCATCCTCGTTTTTTTGAATGTTGAGCTTTAAGTCAGCTTTTTCACTCTCTTCTTAGACACTATTTTTTCCTTTATTATTATTACTTTTTCTTAATTGGAGCATAATTGCTTTACAATGTTGTGTTTGTCTCTTCTGTACCACAATGTGAAACTGCTGTATGTATACATGTATCCCTTCCTTCATGAGTCTCGGCCCCCAGCCCACCCATCTAGGTCATCACAGAGCACGGAGCTGAGGTCCCTGTGCTGTTCATTAGCTTCCCACTATGTCAGTAATGGGAATCGTGTCAACAGCTACTCCCTCAGTTTGTCCCACTCTTTTCTTCCCTCCCTGTGCCCGCAAGTCTGTTCTCTACCTATGTGTCTCTATTCATGTTGTGTAAACAATTCATCTGTACCAGATTTCTAGTTTCCATTATATATGCATTAATAACAATAGCTGCTTGTATCTTTCTGACTTACTTCACTCTGTATAACAGATTCTAGGTTCATCCACATCACTACAAGTGAATGGATAGCTACATATTTAAGCATCATTTATTTAAAAGATTCTTCCCTTACTAATATGATTTCAACCTTTTCACACTTAGTTCTTTTATATGTGTATGTACATCCATCTATTTTTATAGTCTCTACTGTCTTTGATAAATCAACTTTTTCTGTATATCTGTCATACAATTTTTAAATCTACCCATCCAAAAACTTATTGTCTCTACATTTATTAATTCAAATTACTATACTCCTTTAAAAGTATATAATTTGTTTCATATACATCATATACATTTCTTATTAAACTTGTTACTAGTTAAGCATATTCTTTGAATGACTCTTTAAAAAACTTTTATTTTCTAACAGATTGTTGTTGATATTTAGGAAACCCACCTGAATTTTGAGGAATTTCATCAAGCTCAGAATTTAACTTTTGTCACATAATACTCTGCCATCTATTGAGATCATAATTTTTCTTTAATCTGTTAACATAAATTATTGAATTATCTAATACTGAATCACCCTTGAATGTCTGGAATGCTTTGTTGCTGTTCAGTCACTAAGTTGTATTATCCAGCTCTTTGCAACCCCATGGACTGTCGCATGCCAGGATTTCCTGTCCTTCACTCTCTCCCAGAGTCTGTTCAAATTCATGTCCATCAAGTCAGTGATGCCATCCAACCATCTCATCCTCTGTCATCCCCTTTTCCTCCTGCTCTCAATCTTTCCCAGCATCAGAATCTTTTCCAATGAGTTGGCTCTTTATATCAGGTGGCCAAAGTATTGGAGCTTCAGCTTCACCATCAGTCCTTCCAATGAATATTCAGGGTTGATTTTCTTTAGGCTTGACTGATTTGATCTCCTTGTAGTCTACTGGAGTCTCAAGAGTCTTCTTCAGCATGACAATTCGAAAGCATTGATTCTTCAGCACTCAGCCTTCTTTATGGTCCAGCTTTCACATCTATGCATGAGCATGACTACTGGTAAAACTACAGCTTTGTCTCTACAGACCTTTGTAGGCAAAGTCATGTTTTTGCTTCTTAATGCACTGTCTAGGTTTGCCATAGCTTTTCTCCCAAGGAGCAATCATCTTTTAATTTCATGGCTTCAGTCACCATTTGCAGTGATTTTGGAGCCCAAGAAAATAAAATCTATCACTATTTCCACATTTTCCCCATCCATTTGCCATGAAGTGATGGGACTGGATGACATAATCTTAGTTTTTTGAATGTTGAGTTTCAAGCCACCTTTTTCTCTCTCCTCTTTCATCAAGAGGCTCTTTAGTTCCTCTTTGGTTTCTGCCATTAGGATGGTATCATTCACATATCTGAGGTTGCTCTTATTTCTGCCAGCAAACTTGATTCCAGCTTGTGATTCATCCAGCCTGGCATTTTTCATGAAGTACTCTGCATGTAAGTAAAATAATCAGGGTGACAATATACAGTCTTGATGTACTCCTTCCCCAATTTTGAACCAGTGCATTATTCCATGTTCAGTTATAACTGTTACTTCTTGACCTACATATAGGTTTCTCAGCTCAGTTTAGTCGCTCAGTCATTTCCAACTCTTTGCGACCCCATGGTCTGCAGCACATCAGGCTTCCTTGTCCATCACCAGCTCCTGGAGCTTACTCAAATTCATGTCCATTATGTCAGTGATGCCATCCAACCATCTATCTCATCCTCTGTCATCTCCTTCTCCTCCCACCCTCAATCTTTCTCAGCATCAGGGTCTTTTCCAATGAGTCAGTTCTTCGCATCAGGTAGCCAAAGTATTGANTTGCTTTACAGAAATTGTGTTGGTTTCTGCCAAACATCGACATGAGTCAGCCATAGGTACACATACGTCCCCTCCCTCCCATCTCCCTTCCCATCCCACCCCTCTTGAGTCCCCTGAGACACAGAGCCAATTCCCACTGGTTATCTATTTTACATATGGTAATCTAAGTTTCCGTGTTACTCTCTCCATACATCTCACCCTCTCCTTCCTCTCCTGGTCCCATGTCCCTATGTCTGTTCTCTATGTCTGTGTAGCCACTTGGAAGCCCAAAGGGGTTAGCAGGTTAGCAGTTATTTTAATTAACTCCTAATTTAGGAGTTTGGGATTAGCAGATACAAACTGCTATATATAAAATAACAGCAAGGCCCTACTGTGTATCACAGGAAACTATATTTAATATCCTGCCATGGACCATAATATGAAGACTAAGATAACCAAAAGAATATGAAGACTATGGCTGAATCACTTTGTTATCTGCCAGAAACAATACAAAACTACAAATGATCCATATTTTAATTTAAAAAAAAANTAATATCCTGCCATGGACCATAATATGAAGACTAAGATAACCAAAAGAATATGAAGACTATGGCTGAATCACTTTGTTATCTGCCAGAAACAATACAAAACTACAAATGATCCATATTTTAATTTAAAAAAAAAATACTGTTAGTTCTGGGTATATGCCTATACCAAGGAATGGGATTGCTGGAGATATGGTATCGATTTTCAGTTTGAAAGGAACCTCCTTACTGTTTCCCATGGTGGCTGCATCAATTTACACCCCGCCTGCCCCCCACCCCACAGTGTAGGAGGATTTTAATATGATGAGATGATTTTTAATGGGGGAAAAAATTACATCAGATGTATGTTTCAAAAATGGCAGCTGTGTGTAAAATAGATTGTAGAGGGGAAAGAACAGAAACTACAAAACTTTTAAGGCAAGAGACAATGATGACACGGACTATGGTGTGGTTGGTAGTGGGAACAGAACGAAGCAAACAGCTGTATTTTGAAGGGAGAATTTTAAGGACTTTTGAAAGAACAGATGAGGAAGGTGACTGAAAAGGAAAATCAAAGGTGACATTTAAATTCCTTGACTTGAACAAATGGAAGGATAAAAGTGCTTTTAATGAAGGTATAAAGGAACACTTGAGGAAAAAGAGACGTCTTATACCTACAGAGTTTGAAGTACCTATTATATACATCTAAGAAATGTCCTTCTCAAATTTAGTGACTGAACTGAATCTAAGTCAAATCTGAAGCTATGACTCCTGGTTCAGATCTTCCCACTGCATCCAATACAGTTTTCACTAAAACCTTTCTTTTCAAATCTGAGTCAAGAAGAATTTTTTTGGCCCAGCTCTGAGAAGTCACCTTTTAATCCCTAGCGTGTGACAAAGCATAAGATACACAGCAGGTACAAAACAAATAAAACAAATATCTGATGAATAACGAAAGACATAGAAAAATGATGTTTTTTACCTTAATTTTAAAAATTATTTTAAATTATCCATCGATAACTTCTGACTAGAATAGCAACAGCTAACATTTATTGTGTGTTTACCACATGCCAAGTTCTATTCCAACCGCCTTAAAATATTAATTCACTCAATTCTCATACGTCTCTACATGGATGTACTATTATCCTTAGGAGGTTCTGTGCTTTAGCCAAGAAATAAGAGAAATAGGAATTAGTATCTCTAGTAATTTATAGTGAAATCAGTAATATATTTAAGATACCAATTAGGTCAGTTATCACCAACCATACTACGGACAAAGGCTAGAATGAGAATTAGAAGTCATGTAGTTTTGTTATTACACTCAAATTAAACCTCACCAAGTATCCCTGACCAAATATGTAAATACGTCCAACTATTTTATACCTAATATTCTTTCCAGAGGACTAAATGAAACATTTACTGAGCACATTTAGTATTAGGAAAGCAAAGATGAATTAACAGTCTCTGCGCTGAGAAGTTCAGAATTCAGAGAAAGTCATGAAAACAAGTAATTTGAGGTGAGAAGCAGTCTCTGAGTCATCTACAAACTGAGAAACTGGTATGTCTATGAACTACTATGAAAGTAAAGGAGAGAAACCCTTCAGCCAATGGATGAAGGTGTAACACTTTTATTCAAGTGGTGACATTTATGCTAGGACCTAAAGGATGAATGAGGTTTTATCAGAAAAGGAGGTAAATAAATAGTATTTCAAGAAGAAACAGAACAGAATATGATAACCAATGGGGATGTGAATATTTTGGTATGTTCTGTCGATGTGAAGGCTCTTTATGCTGAGCCCTTCGAGTCCTAAATCATGAGTGGTGAGGGGTGGGTGGGAAGAGACAAGGCCATGAAAGTAGGTCATTGCTCATAAATACGAGGACTCAACAAGCATACAGAAGTACTGATGAAAAACAATTCTGTTGCACTATGGCAAGACAGGAGGATAGAATCCAAGGTCAAGGAGACCCACTAAAGCCTGTTTTGCAATAACTCACAGAAAAGGTGATGAAGCTTGGCCTAACCCTGCAGAGGATACTCAAGGGAAGGCAGATTCAGATTGTTAGTGCACATATCTTACAAAAGCAACAAGCTTTATGCTTAATACATTATACAGTAAATGTTTTACTCTTTATAATAGACCTTTCACAAATATTATTTCATTTGGGGTAGATGGTGCATAAAGCTACAAGATTTTTTACAACAAAACAAAGTCTGATCATCTTTCTATTTTCTATAGTATCTCCCAAGTTCATGACCTTACTGACAGTGGACACTAAATATTTATATTATCAGTAGTCCCTGATATAACTACAGAGTCAACTTACTATTTTGATGAGCTACCTGGGAATACTGACTGTAACAATGCATATTAAGAGTTATATATAGAATGGAAGATTCTTTCATTCCTTAAAATATATACTGGATATATTTCAATGGGAAGACTTCTCAAGCAACATGGTTTTAAAAATCAAAAGAATACCAAAACCCCAAGTGACTAGAGCACAGGCATGTATCAATTAATGGGTTTATTCCACAAAAAGGATAAAAAGTTCTTTACCAGTACTTTGCTGTATGTTAGACACTGTGATTGACATCAGGATAAGTAAGATGCTACAACTCTTACAAAAGGGCCTCAGCTGGACAAGGCAGCTGGAATCTGTTAACCTACAAATATGGCACATTTACACAGGTCAAAAATCTGAAAAGCTACTCTCAAAAGTAGTCTACTCTGAAGAGTAGTAAAAGGTACCTTGCAAGTATCTGGCAAAAATCCAGCAAGAAAAATCAAATTTCTATCATAGCTATTTTATACTCATAGATAAGAGTAACCATATACACCCAAGTGGAAAGGGTATAATTGGTAAATTCTTCTTTCCAAGAGATCTACTTTTTATCAATAATCTAAATAGGAAGGGAAGTAAGGTTTTAGTATAAAATTGAGATTCAAATCCAGGCTCTATCAACAGTGTGATCCTGTCGAGGTCAATCACCTCTCTCAATTCAGGGTCTTTGTCTGTAAAATGGAGGTTATCTTGCTAATAAAAGAGATGAGATTAGGAAGATGCCTATCAGATCCTCATGGTGCCACAGCTACATATATAAATGCAAACCTAAAGATGGATCCAGAAAAACACGACAAGAACCAACTGGAACACAAGAAGAAAATAAAGAGAATTAAGAGCTGTTAGGAAGTAGACTGGGCTTTCCTGGTGACTCAGTGGTAAAGAATCTGCCTGCAATGCAGGAGCCATAAAAACTGTGGGTTCAATCCCTGGGTCGGGAAGATCCCCTGGAGGAGGGCACAGCAACCCATTCCAGTATTCTTGCCTGGAGAATCCCAAGGACAGAGGAGCCTGGCAGGCTACAGTCCATAGAGTTGCAAAGATTCCAACACAACTGAAGCGACTTAGCAGTAGCAGGAAGTAAATCAGTGTTCTTCAAACTGTATATAATCATTGTTTCAAGATACTTTTGTTTCAAATATATTTAAAATACCCAATATTTAAATAAAATTATTGGTGACTGATTTAATTCTCTACTTTTATTTTCTGGGTAATTAACCCTATATATAGGCTTCCCTGGTAGCTCAGATGGTAAAGAATCTGCCTGCAATGTGGGAGACCTGGGTTCAATCTCTGAGTTGGGAAAAGCCCCTGGAGAAGGGAGAGCTACCCACTCCAGCATTCTTGCCCAACCATGGACACAGGAGCCTGGTGGGCTACAGTCCATGGGGTCGCAAAGAATGAACATGACCGAGCAACTTTCATTTACAGGCTTCCCTGATGGCTCAGGGGTAAAGAATCTGTCTGCCAATGTAGGAGATGCAAGAGATGTGGGTTTGATTTGTGAGTGAGGAAGATGCCCTGGAGGAGGAAATGCTAACCCACTCCAGGCATTCCTGCCTTGGAAATCCTATGGACAGAGGAGCATGGCAGGCTACAGTCCATGGGGTCGCAAGAGTCAGACATGACTTAGCAACTAAACAACAAACCCTATATTATACTGAATGGGCTGCCTTGTTAGGATCCAATATGATAGTAAACATGTTGAAGTGAAGATTACTGCCAGATCTAGAGAATATTCCCTGACTGTTGCATTTTTATATATTGTGGAAAAAAACACAAATTTAGTATGTAGAGAAATACTTTTGTATACAAACATAAAATTCACTATTTTAGTCATTAAATGTATAATTTAGTGGCATTAATCAATCACATTCACAATGTTATATAATCATTGATACTTCTTATTTCCAAGAGTTTTTTTTATTATCCAGACAAAAACTCTTTCTTTTGGTCACACCACTTGGCTGGTGGGATATTGGCTCCCCAACCAGGGACTGAACCCAGGCGCTCCACAGCAAAAGGGTGGAATCCCAATCACTGGATTGTCCGGGAATTCCCTTCAAACAGAAGATCTTTAAGCTTTAAGCAATTAACTCCGCATTCTCCTCCCACTCTGCAGCACCTCATAATCTCTAAGGACTGCCCATGTGGTAGCAAATATAAGAAGTTCTTTCCTTTTTAAGGATGAAAAATATTGCATTGTATGAATGTATCACATTTTGTTTACTGATGGACATTGGGTAGTGTCAACCTTTGGGCTATTATGAATTAAGCTACAATAAATACTGGCATCCAAGTGTCTGAGTCTGTTTTCGGTTCTTCTGAGTATACAGCTAGGTGCAGAACTGATGGGTCACACAGCAGTTATATGTTTAGCTTTTTTTTCACTGTACAGCATGGCATGTGGAACCTTCCTGACCAGGGATGGAACTCGTGGCCCCCGTATTGGAAGCACAGAGTCTTAACCACTGGACCACCAGGAAAGCCCTGTTTAGCTTTTTAAGGATGGGCCAAATGGTTTTCCACATCAGCGGGACCATTTTGTATTCCCATCAGTTTCAGCATCTCCACAAATTCATCAATATTTATTATTTTCCTTTAAGAGTTACCCTATTAGGTATAAAGTAATACTGAGTTTCTGATTTTCATTTCGTCCATGACTAATGATGTTGATTCTTTTCACATGCCAATTATCAATCGCTGCATATGTCTGAAGAAATGTCTACTCAAATATTTTACACATTCTTTAAACTGGGTTGGTCTTTTTGTTGTTTTTAGAAATTCCCTCTACAGTCTATGTATTTTCTTATCAGTCGTACAATTTGCAAATTATATTCTTCCATGATGTGGGTAGTCTTTTTACTTTCTTCGTAATATTATTTGATGGACAACAGTTTTTCATTTTGATAAAGTCAAATTCATGTATTGTTTCTCTTCTTGCTTACATGCTTTTGGTGTCAAAATTTAAGACTCTACTGCCAAGCTGAAGGTCATAAAGATCTATCCCTAAGTTTTATTCTAAGAGGATTATGGTTCTAGCTCTTTCAATTAGGCTGTTGACCCGTTTTGAGTTAATTTTTGCATATGGTATGAGGAAGGGTATTTACTGCATTTTACAACTTGTTAAATTTCAAGAAATATACATTTCATACTATAGGCAACAATCAAAAGAAAGAGTCGGACACGACTGAGCAAATGAACTGAACTAAACAATAAAGTTATCACTACAGCATATATATTCCATCCTTTCATTTTCAGCTCAGACAAGAATCAAGACATATACACATCATTAACATAATATTTTGAATGGATTCCTAAAGTTTTTTTTATACTTAGAAAATTTTAGGAGAGTCTAATTTTACTTCCCAGGTTTATCTGGTTAATAGCTAAAGTGATAACCTTAAATTGCTATTTTTATGTAACTTCTTTCAAAACACATTGATACTAGAGTTATAGCTAAAGGAGCAATACAGTGGAAAAGTTATGACTAATACAAGTGTGCACACTTGGTGGAAAAAAGAACTTCTGGAGGGGAAAAGCAGGTTTCTGAAGTCTACTTCAAGGGCACGCTTGCACAGATTTCCCAGCCATAATTAAGGCAATGATCCCTCTGACTGGAAAAGTCTTCAGATATATTATCAACACAAAACATTAACTGGACCACCAGAAGAAAAACTAAAGCAGATGCAACCCAACACTTCTGTATCTACAAAGTATAAATAATTTGGTCTAAGTTGCTGTCAATTCCAAAAGAATGCCAGACACAGAAAAGAAAAAAAGTAAACTTGTTACTGTTTTTCTGATAATTTATTTTTAATGTTTAAACAACATTTGCTGGGTTCCAACTATTTGATAAGTACTATGCTGAGAGAATTCATATATACTTTCACAAGAACTGACTAAACTTACATACCTAGTAATCAGCAGGGTTAAGGGTTTTTCCCCAATAAAAATCCAGTGCTCTTACTACATCATCACATGCAATTCATTCATGATGGTAAATTGTGGCTACTGACACACTGTGCATGAGTAAACATGTGTGCTTAGTTGTTCAGTCGTGTCCAACTCTTTGCAACCCCATGGACTGTAGCCCGCCAGGATCCTCTATCCATGGGGATTCTCCAAGAAAGACTACTGGAGTGGGTCGCCATGCCCTCCTCCAGGCGATCTTCCTGATCAAACCCAGCTGTCCCATACTGCAGGCGGATTCATTACCACCAGGGAAGCATGAGTAAATGGTACTCCTTAAAGAACATCTGCGAAGTTTAAAGTGTGAAAATGCTTTCCAATATACAGAGTGTTGGGCTTCCCTGGTACAGTGGTAAAGAACCTGCCTGCCAATGCAAGAGTCATGGGTTTGATCCCTGGGTGGGGAAGATCCCCTGGACAAGGAAATGGCAACCCACTCCAGTATTCTTGCCTGGGAAATCTCATGAATTGAGGAGCCTGGCGGACTACACTTCATGGGGTCTCAAAGAGTCTGACAAGACTTAGTTTACAACAACAACAATACAGAGTGTTATGTATTCATTTTGTGGCATAAGACAAACCTATATTCAATCCTTGCTTCATCATCTACTATTTATGGGACTTTGGGAGTTATTTATTCTCCATGATCTAGTTTGTGCTGTGAATTAAATGATATTGTATATAAAATAGCATAGGATCTAGTATACAAGTTCTCAAATATTAGCTCTTATCATTATTACAAAAATATAAGTTTTGGAGAAACTGAAACCCTCATAAATTGCTGATGAGAATGTAAATTAGTACAGTGACTATGGAAAACATTTTGGCAGTTCCTCAAAAAAAAATGCCATATGACACAGAAATTTTATACACTCCTAGGTACACAGAGAAGAGAAAAATTCATGGCTACATTAACACTTTTACATCAACATTCACAGCAGAATTCCTAATAGCCAAAAGGTGAAAAAATCCAAATGATCATGAATTGAAAATGGATACATAAAATTTACTAACCATACAATGGAAGAATGTTTTGCAATAAAAAGAAATGAAGTACTAATATATGCTATATATATAACATGAATAAACTTTCAAATATTACACTAAATGAAAGAAGACACAGGAGGCCACATATTTTATGATTTCATCCATAAGGAACGTTCAAAATACGCAAATTCGTAGAGACAGAAAGGAGATTGAGAGCTGGCCAGGATCTGAGCAGGAAGGGGTTGTGACTGGAACAGATTGCTAATGGGTACAGAGTTTCTGTTTGGGATGATGGAAATGTTCTGGAATTACATAGTGGTATGGTTGGACAACATACTGGATATACTAACAGTCAATGAATATATTTTAATATGGAAAATTTTATGTTGTATGAATTATACCACAATTTTAAAAAGAAAAGCACAACTTAATAAACAAGGCCAAAAAACTGAAAGATAACAACCTTAGCTTATTTTTGAAAAGAAACACAGCACTAGAAAAATATCTACCCCCTGTCAAAATATGTCCAAAATTACAAATGACAAAAGATGGTCCTTATGACTTCCTAATAGATGACAAACTGCCTAAGAAATAAAAGCAATGAGCCTTACTGAAACTGCCATTTAGATTTAAAGTATCTATTGACAAAATGGGCTTCCCTGTTGACTCAGACTATAAAGAATCTGCCTGCAATGCAGGACACCCAGATTCAATCCCCCAACCACTAATGACAAAGAAGCTTAAGTTGAACAGTTTTATGAAGACCTACAAGATCTTCTAGAACTAACACACACACACACAAAAAAAAGTCCTTTCATCACAGGGGACTGGAATGCAAAAGTAGGAAGTCAAGAGATACACTTGGAGTAACAGGCAAGTTTGGCCTTGGGAGTACAAAATGAAGCAGGGAAAAGGGTCTAACCATGTTTTGCCAAGAGAATGCACTGGTCATACCAAACACCCTCTTCCAACAACACAAGAGGCGACTTTATACATGGACATCACCAAATGGTCAATACCAAAATCAGATTGATTATACTCTTCCCAGTTGAAGATAGAGAAGCTCTATACAGTCAGCAAAAACAAGACCAGGAGCTGAGTGTGACTCAGATCATGAACTCCTTATTGCAAAATTCAGACTTAAACTGAAGAAAGTAGGGAACATCACTAGGCCATTTAGGTATGACCTAAATCAAATCCCTTATTAATTATACAGTGGAAATGACAAATAGATTAAAAGGATTAGATCTGATAGAATGCTTGAAGATCTATGGACAGAGCTTTGTGACACTATAAGAGTAGGTGAAAAAACAATTCCCAAGAAAAAGAAATGCAAAAAGGCAAAATGGTTGTCTGAGGAAGCCTTACAAATAGCTGAGAAAAGAAGAGAAACAAAAGGCAAACGAGAAAAGGAGATATACTCATCTGAATGTAGAGTTCCAAAGAACAGCAAGGAGAGATAAGAAAGCCTTCCTCAGTGATGAATACAAAGAAACAGAGGAAAACAACAGAATGGGAAAGACTAGAGATCTCTTCAAGAAAACTGGAGATATCAAGGGAATATTTCATGCAAAGATGGGCACAATAAAAGACAAAAACTGTATGGACCTAACAGAAGCAGAAGATATTAAGAAGAGGTGACAAGAATACACAGAACTATACAAAAAAGATCTTAATGACCTGGATAACAACAATGGTATGATCACTCAGCTCTCACCTAGAGCCAGACATCCTAGAGTGTGAAGTCAGATGGATCTTAGGAAGCATCACTATGAACAAAGCCATGGAGGTGATGGAATTCCAGTTGAGCTATTTCAATCCTAAAAGATGATGCTGTCGCAGTGCTGCACTCAATATGCCAGCAAATTTGGGAAACTCCACAGTGGCCACAGGACTGGAAAAGATCAGTTTTTATTCCAATCCCAAAGAAGGGCAATGCCAAAAATGTTATAACTACTCATTTTAAATGCTAGCAAGGTTATGCTCAAAATCCTTCAGGCTAGGCTTCAACAGTACATGACCAAGAACTTCCAGATGTATAAGCTCAATTTAGAAAAGGCAGAGGAACCAGAGATCAAATTGCCAGTATCTGTTGGATCACAGAAAAGGCAAGAAAATTCCAGAAAAACATCTGCTTCATTGACTACACTGAAGTCTTCGACTGTGTGGATGACAACAAACTGGAAAATTCTTAAAGAGATGGGAATACCAGACTACCTGACCTGCCTCCTGAGAAATCTGTATGCAGGTCAAGAAGCAACAGTTAGAACCAGACATGGAACAACAGACTGGTTCCAAATCGGGAAAGGAATATGTCAAGGCTGTACACTGTCACTCTGTTTATTAACTGATTTGTAGAGTACATCATGAGAATTGCTGGGCTGGATGAAGCACAAGCTGGAATGAAGATTGCCTGGAGAAATATTAATAACCTCAGATATGCAGATGATACCACTCTTATGAAAGCAAAGAGGAACTGTAGAGCCTCTTGAAGAGGGTGAAAGAAGAGACTGACAAAGCTAAATTAAAATTCAGCATTCAAAAAACTGAGATCATGGCATCCCATTCCATCACTTCATGCCATTTAGATGGGGAAACAATGGAAACAGTGACAGACTTTATTTTCTTGGGCTCCTAAACCACTGCAGACGGTAACTGCAGCCATGAAACGAAGAGACGACTGCTCCTTGGAAGGAAAGCTATGACAAACTTGGCGTATTAAAAAGCAGAGACATTACTTTGCCAACAAAGGTCCATCTAGTCAAAGCTGTGGTTTATCCAGTAGTCATGTACAGATGTGAGAGTTGGACCATAAAGAAGGCTGAGTGCCAGAGAATTGATGCTTTCAAAATGTGGTGTTGGAGAAGACTCTTGAGAGTCCCTTGGACTGCAAGATCTAACCAGTCCATCCTAAAGGAAATCAGTCCTGAATATTCATTGGAAGGACTAATCCTGAAACTGAAACTCCAATACTTTGGCCACCTGATGCGAAGAACTGACTGGAAAAGACCCTGATGCTGGGAAAGAATGGAGGCGAGAGGAGAAGGGGACGACAGAGGATGAGATGGTTGGATGGCATCACTGACTTGATGGACACGAGTGTGAGTGAACTCTGGGAAGTGAACAACAGGGAAGCCTGGCATGCTGCAATCCATCGGTTGCAGAGTCAGACACGACTGAGCAACTAAACAAGAAGAACCATTACCTAATTTAATCACGTTCCAAAGAGTTCTGAGATTATCTATTATCTTCCCTTTACTTTTGAGCGACAAATGAGGTCATTTTCTGTTGAGTGGTAGATAGACACCCCAGAAAAGACACATTAGGTTATTTTCTACTAAATGTCATTATCCCTCTAGTACTGAACACCAGGAAATACTCTGCTTATCCAATAAACCCATTTATTTTCATATTTTAACATTTCTTAAAATCAAGAGCCTTTTAAAATCTATTGATTACTACATTCCATGTGACAGTATTTGTTTTTTCACTGAAAAACTGTCTCTAAATCACTGGCATGGCATGCACTGAAGAAATCACAAAACTGAATACAAACAGCAGTAATAAATTACCATTTGTCTCTTAAAAATAATTCAGAGCTAAATGAAATCAACTCCTTTAAAGGATAATGTATTAAAAATTAGCTTTTCTATTACTTTTAGGGCCTCTTTACTGCTGCGTTTGGGCAGGAGGCAGGGTGGCAGGAAAGCAGAGGCACAGGTACTGAATCTGTTGAATGCACGTGTCTGTTTACTGACATGACGGTGTTCATTATCCATGGCTAAGATGTCTTAACTTGCTCACATGGTATCTAAAGTCATTAGCAATCACAGCAAACAGAAGTTTCATGGAAGCACATGAATTTACTGGCAGAGTTTTTTTATGACTCACCAAGTAAAAGCAAAGTGAAGCCCAACAAGGCCAAGGTCTATCCAACTAAGAAAGGGGTTAACATATCTTCTCAGAAC
Organism: Neotragus pygmaeus; assembly: GCA_006410875.1. Lineage (NCBI taxonomy): Eukaryota > Metazoa > Chordata > Mammalia > Artiodactyla > Bovidae > Neotragus > Neotragus pygmaeus. The sequence continues at coordinate 232,197 of SJYV01018870.1, read as the reverse complement.
GACTATTTTAAATTTCTACTAACTAGATTTCTTTATTTTTAGGAGGGTAACTTCACTTTAGAAGTCACCAGCTAGATTTTCAGGTTCTTTTACATACTGGATGATATTGGAGAATATATGTTAGCAAGTCCGGTATATAGCACAACAATGAATGCCCTTCTTGAGGTGAGTTGCTAGACACCTCTCTTTGACTCTATCAGGTATCAAGACTGACTGACTCTACTTTCCAAATGTTGATAGCTCTCACCTAAATCCTTTTCCTTCCATGTTGCTGCTGTTTAGTCACTCAGTCATGTCCACCTCTTTGCGATCCTATGGACTATAGCCCACCAAGCTCCTCTGTCCGTGGGATTTCCCAGGCAAGAATAGTGGAATGGGTTGCCATTTCCTTCTCCAGAGGATCTTCCTGATCCAGTGATCAAACCTGCAACTCAAGCACTGCAGGTGGATTCTTTACTGTCTCAGCCACCAGGGAAGCCCTTTCTTTCCATACTTACTGCCAAAACCTTAATTCAGGCCTTTTAATTGGTTGGTTGAATTATTACAGTAACTTTCTTTCACATGAACCCTAGGCTTCCATTCACTGCCATTCTCCATGTTATAGTGAAGCCAAACTATTGGTAAGTTCCTAACAAATTTCTGCTCATTCTACAGGTCTCAGTTCAACTATTTAAGAGAAACACAACAAGACATGGCAAACAGATGCCATTGCTGACTGATTTGGGGTAGCAGTGTAGTCTGCTAAACTAGGGTTGGCAGGAAAAGCTCAGATTGGTAACATCTGCTATGAGCCAAAGACCAAGGTCTAAGAGATAATGGATATCTGCTCTAGATTTAAACAGAATTTGCTGTCCATAATAAAAATGCACAACAGTACCACTTAGAGAAAGATAAAAGATCGAAAGCCATGTTAACGGGGAAGGTAAAATTTCCACTAGAACAATATCTAATGTAACCAATAAAGAGAACTAAGAAGTAAATACGGAGTTAATCTTATTAGCAGTCAAGTGAAAGAAAACTGAAATTTAAATGATTAAATCACCTAATGTTGATGTATAAAAGATGCAAAAAGCATTCAAGATGCTTATAATTTACAACAAAGACAAATATGAGGGGCAATACCAACAGTATTTTAAAGCACTGAATTCATGAAGCCCTGGCCTTGAATGCTGGCTCTCCCATTTCTAGCAATGGGAGATCTGTCTGGTTACTCAGTCTCTCAAAATCAATTAACTTTGTGCATAAAAGGAGGATAATATTTAATTCAAAAGTGAGCTATGTAAGGAAAGTATTAAACACAGTTCCTGGTACATAGTGTACATGCAATGAAAAAATATACGGGAATTTCTATAATGGAGTTACACATAAATCCATGGAGGAACATCTGGAATGTCTTCCTGCAAAAGGAAAGGTCTCAAGAAGAAAGTAATACTTGAGGTTATATTTAAAAGATAACTGTTTGACAGGCAAACAAGTTCATGGGAAGGCATCCTAGGCAGAAGATACAGTATATGCAAATATTCTAAGGAATGAAGAAAATCCCATGTTCTGTGAATGACACAGAATATGAGTCAAGTAGTAGGGTACACAGGAGAGACTGTCATTAGATATGGCTAAAGAAAATGGCTAAATCATTAAGAGTTTTGAATGCTATGACAGAGTTTAGATTTTTAAGAGAAAGAGAATCACTAAATAACTCTTACAGTGATATAATAGCTACTTTTAATACTTTACTTTTGGGTTTAATATGCCAGAATCATGGTTTGAGGTCATGACGCTGGTGGGGATATGAATACCTCATGGATTCAATATATACGAGAAGATCAAGGAATAAGATAATTTGGCTTTTGATTTATGTTGAGTTTGATTTTGCTTACAAGAAACAGTTCACTAGGCAGTCAGTAGGATATAAATGGAGATATTTGTAATCTAGTATAAAAGCCTGAAGTACAGCTAGAGCTTTGGGAGTCAGTGTTTGATAAAACTTTTTCTAATAATCAACTTTTAAGGAAACTGATTACTTAGACTCCATACATTTGTTCAGTCACTCCACATGCTTACAGCTGGGTAAATGCTGGTCCAAAAGACAGACATAGTTCTAATCTACTTATGAACCAGCAGACAACTATCTGAGAGATACTAATAAACAGGCAAAAGCAGCTCTGCAGCAAGTATAGATACGTTCTTTGTTCATCCTTGTCCTTTTTATCTATCCAGCAGATGAATGGCTGCTGGATAGATAACAAGTGGCTTTCTGGTATTCTAATTTTATAAAGAACAAAACTAAGAGAAATAGAGAAATAGATGGTTACTGTGCTTTCTAGGCCAGGTGTCAAAACTTCTTCCTATAAACGGCTGATGGTATTTTAGGCTTTGTTGATCATATAGTTCATTAAACAGACCACTGACCATTGCACTGTACACCTTGAAAGCAGTCATAGATCATAGGTAAATGAATAGCAGCAATGTCAAATACTAGTTTATTTACAAAACCAAGGAGCTACCTAGATTTGGCTATTGTGTGCCAGTTCCTCTGGACTATCAACAGTACTCTTAACAATGTAGAGAGAAGAATGGCTAAAATTCCTGATACAGCTTTTGGCCACAGAAAAACTTGTACTTTGATTTTTAAATTATATTTCTAGAAAAGCCATAACATAATTTTACATAAAGTTTATTATCAAATATTCATCAATTATACCCAGTATTGATACTATTATCAGGTTTCACATAAAATGTCCACTCCTGATGATTTAGAGAAGAAAAAATACACACAAATAATCATAACATTAAAACAACTTAAGGATTTCTTTTTTATTGCCCATAAAGAAAACTTCATTGCTTTTAGGGTTACAGAGTCAGAAAAACCTTGGTTGGTAACTTAGTTTTTTGTCCTTTGCAAAGTTATTTATAATCACAGTTCATTCCTTCAGCAAATAATTATTAAGCACCGATGTGTCAAGCACTGTACTATGCATGATGTTTATCAAGGGTGAGCAAACTTTTTTTGAAAAGGACATGATAGTAAATATTAGGTTTTACAGGACGAGAGGTTAAATCAAGGATCTTTTACTGCCACCTATGTTAAGGAGAAAAAACATTTCCGTAAATTTTTGATGAAATTTAAAATACAGTAACTATATGTGATATACCAGGGAGTATATCATATGTATTATGTTATGTGTAATATATAATAATTAATACATAACATTATTAATTGTATAATAATAAATATACAATTTTTGTAATTCAGATATACTAATAAGATGCAGAGAATTATTTGGGGGTGGATAATAGCTGACTTAATTGGAATTCAAAATAATCACTCTTTAAAGAAACTGATTATAAATGTTGTTTGTTAAAAAATATTCTTGATTCAAAAACCTTTATGAAAATAGGCAAGGGGCCATAATTTGAGGGCTTTTGATGTATATGAAAAATGTAAAGCTGAAACTCCAGTACTTTGGCCACCTCATGCGAAGAGTTGACTCACTGGAAAAGACTCTGATGCTGGGAGGGATTGGGGGCAGGAGGAGAAGGGGACGACAGAGGATGAGATGGCTGGATAGCATCACCAACTCGATGGACGTGAGTCTGAGTGAACTCCAGGAGTTGGTGATGGACAGAGAGGCCTGGAGTGCTGCAATTCATGGGATCGCAAAGAGTCAGACATGACTGAGCGACTGAACTGAACTGAAAGTGAAACAAGGTCTAGTTCTCATGAATTCTGATGAAGGATAGAGATTTTTTAAAAGGCAATTCCAGTTATGTAAAATGGAGATATCCATCTATGAAACTACTCCTGCTGAGTTTGCATTAAGACTTCACATACAGAAGGTACTTTCTCCTTTCTTTTTTTATAAAGGACTGTATATAAGGCCATAAAAATGTGAAACAAAGTGGCCTAGACAGCAACCAGCAGAATACAACTTAGATTCCATATAGTCATTACAGTAAAGACACTTCCATGTTGAGCATATCTTCATTTGTCTTTGTGATTCATATAAAGCCATCTATTTTTGCCTTCAGAATTTAAGAAACAACCTACCATGTCAGTAAACACATTAAGAGTTTTTGTGGTGTGGTAGAAGGAGAAGAGGAGAAGCAGACGATAGAGGATGAGATGGTTGGATAGCATCACCGACTCATTAGACATGCTGCTGCTGCTAAGTCGCTTCAGTCGTGTCCGACTCTGTGCGACCCCATAGACGGCAGCCCACCAGGCTCCGCCATCCCTGGGATTCTCCAGGCAAGAACACTGGAGTGGGTTGCCATTTCCTTCTCCAATGCATGAACGTGAAAAGTGAAAGTGAAGTCGCTCAGTCGTGTCCGACTCTTAGTGACCCCCATGGACTGTAGCCCACCACGCTCCTCCATCCATGGGATTTTCCAGGCAAGAGTACTGGAGTGGAGTGCCATTGCCTTCTCCATGAGTTTGAGCAAATTCTAGAAGACTGTGGAGGACAGGGAAGCCTGGCATGTTGCAATTCAGGGGATAGCAAAAAGTCAGACACAACTTAGCAACTGAACAACAAACTTCTATTAACTAAATTACATTAATATTAAGCTTTTATATATCTTAAAAATCAGGTAGGAATATAAGCTTTGATAATATCTTCAGCATATATCATCTTTAACAACAGTCTTCTTCTTGAAGCCAATGTCAGACATTAGTTTTGAGTCCATTCATACATTATTTCATTAAATTCTCACAATTCTGAAAGACAAATGTTAGCATCTAATAAGACTGCATTTTCCCCAGATTTACAGATCAATCAGCTTAGATTCAGACGAGTGATAAAAATTTCCAGACATCAACAGTGCTGAGAAACCAAGAAGGGAGCCCAGATTTTCTAACATCAGAAGTCTATTTAGGGGGGCTTCCCTGGTGGCTCAGTGGTAAAAGAATCTGCCTGCCAGTGCAGGAAACACGGGTTTGATCCCTGGTCTGGGAGAATTCCATATGACAGGACAATTGAGCCAGTACTCTAGAGCCGAGGAGCCACAACCACTGAAGCCCATGCACCCTAGAGCTCGTGCTCCACAAGAGAAGCCAGCGCAATCAGAACCCCATGTACCAAAACTCAGTTCAGTTCAGTCGCTCAGTCAAGTCTGACTCTTCACAACCCCATGGACTGCAGCAAGCCAGGCTTCCCTGTCCATCATCAACTCCCAGGGTTTACTAAAACTCATGTCCATCACGTTGGTGATGCCATCCAACCATCTCCACCTCTGTCGTCCCCTTCTCCTCCCGCCTTCAATCTTTCCCAGCATCAGGGTCTTTTCCACGAAGTACCAAAACTAGAGAGAGCTCATGTCCTGAAACAAACTCCCAGCAAAGTAAAAATAAAAAATATTTTAATTTTTTAAAAAGTTAATGGAATTTATAGTTATTTAAATAAAATAGTAGTAACATTACCATGTCAAAAAAGGAAAAGGGACAGGGTAGCAAAAGTCTTAAAAATGAGGGGGAAAAAAAGACAGTAAATATATATATGAAGTTAGCAAATCCCTGTAAATATCTAAATAGAAACATTAAAATTTTTAATACTAAAGAACGAAGTATGTTCTCCTACATAATGGAATGAAATTAGAAATCAAAAACAGGAGAACACTGGGGAAATTCAGAAATGTGGAAACAACATACTACTAAATAAACAATAGGTCAAAAAAGAAACCAGAAAGGAAAAGAGAAAATACTTAGAAATGAATGAAAGTGAAAAACAATGTGCCAATTTACAGGATGAAGCTAAGCAGGGATTAGATGGAACAGCTGAAAATAAATATATTGGAAAAAAAGGAATACCTCAAAGTGATAACCTAAACTTTCACTTTAAGAAAAGAACAACTAAACACAAAGCAAGTGCAAGGAAGAAAGTAATCAAACAGAAAAACAACAAAGAAATTCAATTAAAGCAAAAGTGGGTTCTTAAAAAGAAAATTTTACAAAGCTCTAACTAGACTGACCAGGAAAAGAGAGAAAACTAAATCAGTAAAAGAGGAAAGAAACGAGGAACATTATTACAGACTTTGCAAAAGTAAGAATAATTATAAGTGAATTCTATGAACAATTGTATGCCAATAAAACAAATAATCCCCTGGAGAAGGGAATGGCTACCCATTCCAGTATTCTGGCCTGGAGAATTCCATGGACAGAAGAGCCTGGTAGGCTACAGTCCCTGGGGTCACAAAGAGTTGGACATGACTGAGCAACTTCACTTCAAAACAGTTAATCTAATAATATGGACAATTTCCTGGAAAGGCACAAACACTGAACTTGACACAAGAAGAAGTACAAATCTGAATAAACCAGTAACTGTTAAACCAGAGACTGGTTTAACAAATGAACAAAAATTTCAACAAAGAAAAGCCCAAGCCCACATGGCTTCATTGCTAAATTCTAATACCTCACAAACATCCATTAAAAAAATGAAAGCAGAGGAAACATTACTCAATTCAACATTAGACCAGCATTGCCCAAATTTTAAAACCAGACAAAGATACCTCAAGAAAAAGAAAATCAATATCCCTTACGGATACAGGCACAAAAACCTTCAAAAATAAATTTAACAAACTAAAGCTAGCAACATATAAAATAGATTGTGGACCATGACCAAGTGGGATTGACTGCAGGATTGCAAGGTTTCAACATATGAAAACTAATCAATGTAACACACTACAGATCAATAAAGGACAAAATTCATGTGGTTATCTCAATAGATGCAGAAAAAAACACTTGACAAAATCCAACAGCTTTCATGACAGAAATACTCAACAAACCAGGAGGGAAAAGAGGATTTCCTCAATCTGATAAAGGACATCAATGAAAATCCCTCAAATAACATACATACATAATAAAAGCTAAAAGACCAAAAACTTTCTCCCTAGGATCAGGAACATGACAAAGATGTCTGCTCTCACCATTTCCATCCAACAGTGTATTAGAAGTTCCAGGAAAGCAATTACACAAGAAAAATAAATAAAGGGCATCCAGACTAAAGAGGAAGTAAATGTCTCCAGATGACATAATCGTGTATATAGAAAATCTTCAGAATTCACTACAGAAAAAGCTATTTGAGCTAATAAATGACTTTGGCAAAGTTACAACATACAAGATCAATACACAATCAATAGTTGTATTTCCACAACACTAAAAATGAATGATATGAAAATGAAATTAAGAAAATTCCATTTACAATACCATCAAAAATGGCAAAATGCTAAGGAATAAAGTCTAAGATCAGAATTCGAAAACTGCAAAAAAAACTTTTTTTAATTTTATTTATTTTTTGACCACGCCACATAGCACATGGGGTCCTAGTTCCAAATCATAACAGAACAAACAGATATCTATGTGCGAAAGAATATAGCTGAACTCCTATCTAAGAGTATATTCAAAAATTAAATGGGTTAGATCTAAATTAAAGAGCTAAAAGTATAAAAGCTCTCAAAATATAGGATTAGCTTTTCACGACCCTGTGTTGGGCAATGACTTCTTATATATGACAATGAAGCACTAGCCACAAAAGAAAAAAATTGGAGTTAATCTGAATTAAACCCTCCATGCATCAAAAGACATTACATAGAAACTGAAAAGATAACACACATAATTGGAGAAGATATTTGCAAACTGTAAATCTGTTAAGTGTCTAGTATGCAGTATATATTTTAAAAACTCAAAAACAAAGACAGTCAATTAAAAGATGGACAAGGATATGAACAGGCATTTTTCCAAAGAAGACACACAAGCACATGAGAAAAAGGCTCAACATTATTTAGACTTTAAGGGAAATGCAAACCAAAACCTCAATGAGGTAATACTTCATCTCCACTGGGATGAATAAAATCAATCATTCAATAATAATTGGTAAGGAGGGATGTGGAAAAGATGGAGCCCTTATAGGTTCTTAGGGGAAATGCAAAACATTGGAGCTGTTTTGCAAAGTCTGGTAGTTTCTCAAAAAGTTAAAGAATTACCATATGATGTACCAATTTTACCCTTAGATAAATACTCAAAAAACTGACCACATCTACCAAAACACTTGTTCACAAATGTTCATAGCAGTACTATTTATAATAGCTGAAAGACAGAAACAAGTCTAATATCATAAACCGATAATAGACTATTAATCAGGCTCAAAAAGGAACAAAGTTCTGATATATGCTACAACACAGATGAGGCTTAAAAACATTATGCTAAGTGAAAGAAGCCAAACACAAAGGCTACAAATTGTAATTCTATTTATATGAAACTTTCAGAATATGCAAATCCATAGAGTCAGAAAAGAGATAAGTGGTTGCTAAGGACTAGGGAAGGAGCTGTCTCTTATACACATCTAGATGTGTATAAGAGACAGGGGTGATAGTATCCACGGCAGAGGGCAGACCTTGTGAGATCAAATGAGTTAACAGAAATCGCCCAGCAGGCTGCCTGGTCCACCCAGGACCCCAGGACCACTTTCCTTTGCTTTTGTTCCTCTAGTACCAGCTCCCTCTCAGCTGGGGCTCTGCAAAGCCCAGGGCTGCCTGAGGCCAGGAAGGGCCAGGCCTGGAGGGCCCTGGGAACCGAGCTCAGAAGGGAGGGCCAGTGTTACCTCATTCGCTTGCCGTGTGTGACCAGGGATGCCTGATACTTCTGCACGCACTCCTCCTGGAACACCTGCAGGAGCCTTTTGGCTAAATGACTAAAATTCACCCTGAAAAGACAGGAACCGAGGCACAGAGATGAGCAGCCAGAGCCTCCGGAGCACAGGCCTAGACTCCCGGCGCCTCTGGCGCCCCAGTGCCCGTCCCCTCGGTCTAGAGCAGGGCCACCTCCCCAGGGGAGGCGACGGCGCTCGCTCACATGCATGGTGATGGCCAGAGCGGCCAGCACACAGCACACCCCAGCAGAGGGATGTGCGAGAAGGACCAGGGGTCTTGGGAAACACACACACGCTTGAGCTCAGCCACAGAGGGAAGGAGAGATGGTCGTGTGTATGTGTGTGTGTGGTCAGGGGTGCGGGCATGTAACTGGCAGAGTGAGTTCTCAAATAAGTATGAAGTCAGGGAGGCTTCCTGGAAGAAGAGAGTGTCCAGGAGACAGAGAAGCAGAGGGACATCCAAAGGAGAGCCTGGGCTAGAGCAGAGAGGCCAGAGCAGAAAGCGGTACGTGGTTAATCAGCGAGGGCAACGGGGGAGGAAAGCCCTCACACAATTGTGTTCATGCCAGGAGTCAATCCAGTCCCATCAAGACTGCTGCTGAGAAACGCGCCCCCCACCCGACCCCAGAGTTAGTGCCCCCCAGCTTTCCTCCTGCCCAGCTGGGGCCCGGGGCCCTTTACCGCCTCGTGTCTGGCACGGAGACTCACTGTCCCCTGGCGACACCNACCCTATATGCGAGACAGCAAAAGAGACAGAGGTATAAAGAACAGACTTTTGGACTCTGTGGGAGAAGGCAAGGGTGGGATGATTTGAGAGAATAGTGTTGAAACATGTGCATTACCATATGTGAAATAGATGACCAGTCCAAGTTCAATGCATGGAACAGGGCACTCAAAATCAGTGCAGTGGAACAACCCAGAGGGATGTGATGAGGAGGGTGGTGGGAGGGGGTTTCTGGATGCAGGGGACCCATGTACACCCGTGGCTGATTTGTGTCAATGTATGGCAAAAACCACCACAATATTATAATTAGCCTCCAATTATAATAAACAAATTAATTTTAAAAAACAAACAAAAAAATGACTATCATGGGCTTCCTTGGTGGCTCAGTGGTAAAGAATTCACCTGCCAAAACAGGAGACACAGGTTTAATCCCTGGTCCAGGAAGAACCCACATATCATGGAGCAACTAAGTTCATGAGCCACATCTATGAGCCTGTGCTCCAGAGCCCAGAAACTCCCAACTACTAAATCAATGTACCCCAACTGCTGAAGCCGGTGGGTCCCAGAACCTGTGCTCAGCAACAAGAGAAGCCACTGCAATGAGACAGTAGGCCCCACTTGCTATAACTAGAGAAAAGCCTGAGAAGCAATGAAAACCTATGAAGTGAAAGTGAAAGCTGCTCAGTCGTTTCCAACTCTTAGTGACCCTGTGGACTACACAGTCCATGGAATTCTCCAGGCCAGAATACTGGAGTGGGTAGCCTTTCCCTTCTCCAGGGGATCTTCCCAACCCAGGGATAGAACTCAGGTCTCCTGCACTGCAGGCAGATTCTTTACCAGCTAAGCCACAAGGGAAGCCCAACAAAGACCTAGCATAGACAATAAATAAAATGACTTTTTAAAAGATTACTGTACTGAAATTCTAGCACCTCTTTTCAAGGTCCAGATCTAGCTTCTTAATCCTTAATGAATATTTTGTTAAAGGTGAAACAGCAACTTCACTGGTACCTCCCTTCAACCACTGGCATTTTTTAAGACTTTAAATAGTTAAAAATCTGCTCCTTTATTATTCACAGCTTAATATAGTTCAGAGATATAATTCAATATTAGTTAATTAAGGCTTTTAGAAAATCCCACAGCACCAGATTTTTGAAATGCTAAGCCAACTTTTCAGGGTTTCAAACTTGTACAAAAAATATTGATTCATCTCAGAGTGGGCTTTTCAAAAGTTAAGACACTCCTACCACTCACTGAGAGTTGAGGGTCTAGTCTTTCTCTCCCTAAATCTGGGAGAACTGTGACTGCTTCAGCCAACAACGTACAGTGAAAGTGACCTCAGATTCCCAATCCACAGTGTCACTGAGGTGACTAAAATCATTATTGTTTTATGTCACTTGATTTGAAGTGATGTCCAAATTAAGTGACATAAAACAATATGCAGCAAAGATGACAGGAACAGCAAGTGTGATTTTTATAAGAAAAAGCAACTCTTGTTTCTTGATGGTTCTTCTTTTCATAGCACTCTACAATCATATATATACAGTACCCCCTGCAAAAGCAGACATGACAACACACGTATATGAAGTTTCATGTTTTGTATACAAATTTTTTTGTCAAGACAAGAAAATTCCAATTTTTCAATCACCTAAAAATATAATCTTAATATTCTAATACGTTAAGAGTTCAAATACCATACCATCTCCCCCAACACAAAAAAAATTGTGTGGATCTCAAAGTTTGGATGCAATTCCAGACAATTTTTCCTGAATGGCCTTGCCATTAATAGGGTTTATCCCAAAGCAACTGTTTTCTGATTACCCAGACTGTTCTCATTTACAATAGGTTTGGTCTAATGATAACTTAGAAGTCTTTCATATTGACCCAAGAATTTTTGAGTCAGTATTACATTTAAGTAAAAGACATTTTCACTTTTAGGTATAAGACAAATTTTGGCTCTGTCTATACATACTATGTGATCTCAAAGAAAAATGACAACTTTATTGGGCCCTGTCCATACTTTAATTAAGTTGATTAGGATGATTTTAAGGATCAACTGAGAGAAAACATGAAGAGTCCTGAGCACAGTGTTTGGCACAAAAGATATGTATCACCTCTAAAATCTTTAGGACTCTAGACCAGTGCATAGTTGCTGCAAAAGTAGTCATATGGATTTCTGGTTCATACTTTGCAACTTTAAGAACATGAATATAACATCAATTTATGCTAGATAGAATAGTATTTCAGAGAAGGTGATTTATAAATATTTACCTTGATCAAGTATTTTTCCCATCTGTCGGCTGTAACAGATTTGCCGATCTTTCTCATCAACTTCAAATGGAGTTCCACCAGTTCTTTAGGTACTTAAAAGGAAGAAAAAATACCGTTAGCCAGCAAAATAAAACATTTCTAATGAAATTATTGAAAAAAAAAACTTCCTGAAAAGATGATTACTTTTTCAAAATAGATGTTGATCTAGTTGTCTTTTAGACCTCTGAATCAGAAAAAACTAAACTAGGATAAGAAACAACTAAAAACCACTTTGTTAAAGATGGGCAAGAATATACACGTTTTCTTTCAAAACATCAACAACTGAGAGTGAACTCTAGAATTTCCTGATGGTCTAAGGCACCATGCTTCCACTGCAGCTTGATCCCTGGTTAGGGAACTAAGATCCCACATGCTGCACACAGCCAAAAAAAAGATAGGGGGAAAAAAGGGGGGGTGGTGAACTCTAAATGTAGACATTTGGGTGATAATGTATCAACGTAGGGTTCATTCATTTTACCAAATGTACCAAGATACTGCGGAATGTGGACAGTGAGAGAGGTTGTATTAATATATTTCTAGGGGAAGAGCGTATATATGAACTCTCTATACTTTGTGCTCAATTTCTTTGTGTAAACTCTAAAACTGCTCTAAAAAATAAAGCCTATTTAAAAAAAAATCAAGTAAAAGCAATTAACCATACAATTAAAATTTCTGCTATATGTTTCTCATATTTGGTTTCTTGACTGAGACTGCAAACCAAGACATGGATTCACAGAATTAGAAAAGGATCAATGAATATAAATTCTGATTCGTAGATATCTCAGAAATAGAGCCTAATGGTTTTCAAACTATTGCAGAAAACTACCCTTCTGATCTATTCCTTACGTAATGTGCTAAACTCCTCTAGAGCATCCCTATAAATCTTTGCTTGACAAGCTTTAGGGACAGAATATTTACTTAACCTTAGAAAATTCTAATTATTAGAAAGTTACCCTTATACAAAGTAAAACCTCTGCATACCTACATCTTTCTCCCCCTGGTTCTTGATCTTATTCTCTAGTTTCAAAGAAAATATTTTCAACTCCTCTTTTAATGGAACCCTCAAATATTTGAAGATAGCTGTATCTTCCCTAAAGTTTTCTCTTTCAACTATGTAAACAACCAGAGTTCCTCCAAATATCCTCTGGGCATGATCCTGATTATGTGGTATAGATGTATTAATTAGACCTGAGGGAAATAAAAGACACATACATTTAACATTTCCCAAATACTGCTAGTAACCTAGGAGAAATTACATTTATTCTATCTAAAAAGTTTCCAAACTCAAATATATTAGGAAAATGCTGTATCAAAAAATATATACTTATTTTTACTACAGAACTTCCTGAAGCCTTTACTGATTATAGTCTTACATACACAGTCCTGTATTCCTATCTTGGATATAGTGTGCAGCATTCTCTAATATATTTGATCATGGAATCTTTTTCTTGTATCTTTTTCTTGAAACACGTAACACCTTGCAGTATACAAGGGCTCTGAAGTACAGGTTGGAAGGTGACTAATTTTTTTTCAGTTATTCTTTCAGACTCTTTATTCTCCACTAAAGTCACTTCTAACTTGAAATGACTCTGAAGTATAAAAACATTTCCTCATTCAATAAGTGTCTGTGAGTCCACCTATATTAGTAAGCAAGAAATAGTAGCTACCTTTAATAAACCTATTTGAAGGGAATCTTCTCAGAGGGGTTAACAGTGGGTGAGCTGGAGGTACAGGGAAGAAGCAAGGAGGGATGACTAGAGACAAGTAAACTGACAACTAAACTAAGCCAAGGATCCCCTGGAGAAGGCAATGGCACCCCACTCCAGTACTCTTGTCTGGAAAATCCCATGGACGGAGGAGCCTGGTCAGCTACAGTCCATGGGGTCACAAAGAGTCAGACACGACTGAGTGACAGCACGTTTAAGACCAGAATGTATGGGATTGAGGGTATAGTGGAGAAAAGGGGGAAGGACATGCTTACTGAAGTAACAAGACATAAAAGGCTGGAAAACAGAGTGTGGAACTGGAAGCACCCAGGTAAGGGGCATGATCATGAGAACCTTCTAAGGCCAGGCTATAGAGTTTAATTCTATTCAAAAGATACAACTGAATGCTCTATAGTTTAGAAAGCTCTCAAAAACTGAACTGCAGAAAACAGATTGCTTTTATTTGCTTATTTCTTTTAGGAGGTGGTATGCAGGGCAGAGACTACATATAAATTCAGGAAAATATCAATCCAGAAAGATGGAAGAAACCTGAACTAAGGCAGAAGTGGTGCCAAAAGAAGTGGGGGAGATTTGAGATATATTTAGGAAAGAAATAACAAAACTTAGGGATTTACTGCACAAAGTGAAAGAGTTCAGAAAAACTGAAGCACTGACTGAGGCAACTGAGTATATGCCAATGACAATATATCAAGAAGAAAAAGACCTGGGCTCAACTCTCAGCTCTACTACTTAAGATGAGACCATGACCCTGGCCAAGTTCTTTAAACAATGACTCTCAAATTCCTCATCTGTAATAAAGGGTTGAACTGGCCATCTTAAAGTTTTAAAAACACAAAACATCATATAAAGCTAAAATACCTTTATTTTCATTTCTGTCATGATATTTGGAGATCCAAGGTCAGTTTCAATTTCTCCGTTTTCCTTTTACCCAAACACAGTAGTATCTTTCTACATCTCAAACCTGCTCCCTATTTCCCCCAGTTTCTCCAGGATATTGCACCTTCTCACTTCAGAAAAACAGGTATGGATACTCGCCTGTATCCAAACCAATCTACAGAAAAAAAGAGAAAGTACTGCTTTCATGCTACTTCTCACTTCATAAATATCTGCTGGCCCCTAATAAACTCATTCAGATTCCTCACCAAGGCCTCAGAGTCCCAATATTCAGTTTCAACCTAACTCTCCAATCCTCCTCTCTTAGTTCCACACTGAAATCCTTGATTCAGATCATTCTGGCCTGTTCAGTATCCACTAAGCTTACTCAGTACACAACCCGTCTTGATTTTATTCACGCGCTCTAGTTTACTATTTTCTCCCACTTGCATCATATTTATTTTTTACTGTCTGGTCAATAAAAGTCCCCAAAGTCTCTGTGATACCTTTACAATGATTCCGGCAACATTTTTGTCCTTGGAAAGCCTATGGTATTCGTATTATCTTCATCACTCATTTATCAGTTGAATAAAAGCTCTGCACTCATGCTCTATGCGTATCTTCCACATCACAGACAAATGAAATCACAAAAAAATTTTTAATACAATTGGTACCTATAAAATTTTTAAAGAAGTCAAAATAAATCTTATTTTAAAAAATCCAAAAGGATAAAAATAAATATATAAATATGATTTCATCTCACTTTGCAAATATATTCATTCTTGATATAGGCATACAAAGTAGATTGTGTATTACTTGCCTTCCTTATTAAAGCATTGGCTCTTTCACAGCATTATCCAATAGAAATACAAAATGAGTCACAAAATTTCAGAATTTCCAGTAGTTTATTCACAAAAGTAAAAATAGGTCAAAATTAATTTTAATATTTTATGTTAAATTATAAAATTTAACACAATATAACTCGTTATTTCAACATACTATTGTCATTTAAAATTTCATATTTTTACTTGACATTTTACCTACTTGTTTTCAATTGAGTATAATTGACTTGTGATATAATATTACTTTCAGATGTACAACATAATGATTTAATATTTGTTACACTACAAAATGATCACCACGGCAAATCTAGTTAACACTCAACACCATATACAGTTACAGTTTTTTTTCTTATGAGAATTTTAAAAAATTATTTATCTATTGGCTGATCTGGGTCCTCATTGCTGCATGTGGACTTTCTCTAGTTGCAGTGCATGGGATTCTCACTGCAGTGGCTTCTCTTGTAACAGAGCACTGGCTCCAGAGCTTAAGGGCTTCCATAGTTGTGGTACATGGGCTTAGCTGCCTCGTGGCATATGGAAACTTCTCAGATCAGGGCTCAAACCTGTGTCCCCTGCATTGGCAGGAGGATTCTTAACTACTGGATCACCCCGGAAGCCCTTATGAGAACTTTTAAGATCTACTTGCTTCAGTGCAATTCAGTTCGGTCGCTCAGTCCTGTCTGAATCTATGTGACTACAAGGACTGCAGCACACCAGGCCTCCCTGTCCATCACCAACTCCCAGAGCTTACTCAGACTCATGTCCATTGNCGGGCTTAGCTGCCTCGTGGCATATGGAAACTTCTCAGATCAGGGCTCAAACCTGTGTCCCCTGCATTGGCAGGAGGATTCTTAACTACTGGATCACCCCGGAAGCCCTTATGAGAACTTTTAAGATCTACTTGCTTCAGTGCAATTCAGTTCGGTCGCTCAGTCCTGTCTGAATCTATGTGACTACAAGGACTGCAGCACACCAGGCCTCCCTGTCCATCACCAACTCCCAGAGCTTACTCAGACTCATGTCCATTGAGTCGGTGACGCCATGCAAACATGTCATCCTGTGTTGTCCCTTTCTCCTCCTGCCTTCAACCCTTCCCAGCATCAGGGTCTTTTCAAATGAGTCAGTTCTTCCCATCAGGTGGCCAAAGTACTGGAATTTCAGCTTCAGCATCAATCCTTCCATTGAATATTCAGGACTGATTTCCTTTAGGATGGACTGGTTGGATTTCATTGCAGTCCAAGGGATTCTCAAGAACCTTCCCAACACCACAGTTCAAAAGCATCAATTCTTCGGTGCTTAGCTTTCTTTATGGAGAAGGCAATGGCACCCCACTCCAGTACTCTTGCCTGGAAAATCCCATGGACGGAAGAGCCTGGTAGGCTGTAGTCCATGGGGTCGCTGAGAGTTGGACATGGCTCAGTGACTTCCCTTTTACTTTCATTTTCATGCATTGGAGAAGGAAATGGCAACCCACTCCAGTGTTCTTGCCCAGAGAATCCCAAGGACGGCAGAGCCTGGTGGGCTGCCATCTATGAGGTCACACAGAGTCAGACACGACTGAAGCAACTTAGCAGTAGCTTTCTTTATAGTCTAAATCTCACATCCATACACGACTACCAGCAAAACATAGCTTTGACTAGACAGACCTTTGTTGGCAAAGTAATGTCTCTGCTTTTCAATATGCTGTTTAGGTTGGTCATAACTTTTCTTCCAAGGAGCAAGCATCTTTTAGTTTCATGGCTGCAGTCACCATCTGCAGTGATTCTGGAGCCCCCCAAAATAAAATCTGTCACTGTTTCCATTGTTTCCCCATCTATTTGCCATGAAGTGATGGGACAAGATGCCATGATCTTGGCACAGTCAATATAGAAGAAATAGATTATTTTTCTGAAACTCTCGTGCTTTTTTGATGATCCAACAGATGTTGGCAATTCGATCTCTGGTTCCACTGCCTTTTCTAAATCTAGCTTGGACATCTGGAAATGCATGGTTCACATACTTCTGAAGCCTGGCTTGGAGAATTTTGAGCATCACTTTGCTAGCAGGTGAGATGAGCGCAATTGTGCGGTAGTCTGAGCATTCTTTGGCATTGCCTTTCTTTGGGATTAGAATAAAACTGACCTTTTCCAGTCCTGTGACCACTGCTGAGTTTTCCAAATTTGCTGGCATATTGAATGCAGCACTTTAACAGCACCATCTTTTAGGATTTGAAATAGCTCAACTGGAATTCCATCACCTCCACTAGCTTTGTTTGTAGTGATGCTTCCTAAGGCCCACTTGGCTTGACATTCCAGGACGTCTGGCTCTAGGTGAGTGACCATACCATCATGGTTATTTTGGTCATGAAGATCTTTTTTGTACAGTTCTCCTGTGTATTCTTGCCACTTCTAAATATCTTCTGCTTCTGTTAGGTCCATACCATTTTTGTCCTTTATTGTCCCCATCTTTGCACAAAAATATGCAAAGATAGGCATAATTTTAGTATCTCTAATTTTCTTCAAGAGATTTCTAATCTTTCCCATTCTATTGTTTTCCTCTATTTCTTTGCACTGATCACTGAGGAAGGCTTTATTATCTCTCCTTGCTATTCTCTGGAATTCTGCATTCAAATATCATTCCTCTTCTCCTTTACCTTTTACTTCTCTTCTTTTCATAGCTAATTGTAAGCCTCCTCAGACAACCTTTTTGCCTTCTGGCATTTCTTTTTCTTGGGGATGATCTTGATCCCTGTCTTCTGTACAATGTCATGAACCTCCATCCATAGTTCTTCAGGCACTCTGTCTATCAGATCTAATCCCTTGAATCTATTTGTCATTTCCACTGTATAATTGTAAGGAATTAGATTTAGGTCACACCTGAATGGTCTAGTGGCTTTCCTTACTTTCTTCAATTTAAGTCTGAATTTGGCAATAAGGACTTCCTTATTGGCTCAGATGGTAAAGTGTCTGTATACAATGCGGGAGACTCGGGTTCGATACCTGGGTCGGGAAGATCCCCTGGAGAAGGAAATGGCAATCCACTCCAGTACTATTGCCTGGAAAATCCCATAGACAGAGGAGCCTGGTAGGCTACAGTCCATGGGGTCGCAAAGAGTTGAACACGACTGAGCGACTTCACTTTCACTTGGCAATAAGGAGCTCATGATCTGAGCCACAGTCAGCTCCTGGTTTTGTTTTTGCTGACTTCATAGAGTTTCTCCATCTTTGGCTGCAAAGAATATAATCAGTCTGATTTTGGTATTGACCATCTGATGATATCCATGTGTAGAGTCTTCTCTTGTGTTGTTGGAAGAGGATGTTTGCTGTAACCAATGTGTTCTCTTGGCAAAATTCTGTTAACCTTTGATCTGCTTCATTCTATACTCCAAGGCCAAATTTGGCTGTTACTCCAGGTATTTCTTGACTTTGTACTTTTGCATTCCAGCTCCCTAAAATGAAAAGGACATCTTTTGGGGGTGTTAATTCTAGAAGATCTTGTAGGTCTTCATAGAATCGTTCAACTTAAGCTTCTTCAGCATTATTGGTAGGGCATAACTTGGATTACTGTGATATTGAATGGTTTGCTTGGAAACAAGTGATCATTCTGTTGTTTTTGAGATTGCACCCAAGTACTGCATTTCAGACTCTTTTGTTGACTATGATGGCTACTCCATTTCTTCTAAAGGAATCTTGTCCACAGTAGTATAAAAGGGTCATCTGAATTAAATGCTGCCATTCTGGTCCATTTTAGTTCATTGATTCCTAAAATGTCGATGCTCACTCTTGCCATCTCCTGTTTGACCACTTCCAGTTTACCTTGATTCATGGGCCTAATTCCACGTTCCAATGCAATATTGCTCTTTACAGCATTGGACTTTACTTCCGTCACCACTCACATCCACAACTGGGTGTTGTTTTTGCTTTGGGTCTGTCTCTTCTTTCTTTCTGCAGTTATTTCTCCACTGATCTCCAGTAGCATGCTGGGCACCTACCAACCTGGGGAGTTCTCCTTTCAGTGTCCTATCTTTTTGCCTTTTCATACTCTCATGGGGTTCTCCAGGCAAGAATACTGAAGTGGTTTGCCATTCTCTTCTCCAGCAGACCACTTTTTGTCAGAACTCTCCACCATGATCTGTCCATCTTGGATAGCCCTACATAGCATAGCTCACAGTTTCATTACATTAGACAAGTCTGTGGTCCACGTGATCAGATTGGTTGGTTTTCTGTGACTGTGGTTTCTACTTGCTTAGCAACTTTCAAATATGCAGTACAGCATTATTAACTGTAGTCACTATGCTGTATATTACCTTCCCATAACATACTAACTTTGTAATTGTTAAGTTTGTAATTGTACACTTTTGGGGGATACTCTGTATTCAAAATATTACCATTTTATCCTTACAGCACATCTCAATTCACACCAGCCACATTTCAAGTGCTCAGGAGCCACATACAACTAGTGCTACTGCACTGGATCACACAGAGCAAGCATATTTAAAATTAAAATTTATAAATTGTAATTTATAATATATAAAATTTATAATTATAAAACCCCATAATTTACTAACAATCTACTTATTTTTTTGTGGTGATACAGCTGACATATAACATTATATTTAGTTTCAGGTATATAACAGAAAGATTTGATATTAAAAATTACTGCAAAATGGTCATCAAAATAAGTCTATCTAACATCCAATTTACTTATACTTTTTATTGCAAACATAACTGATAGGCTAATCACTTAATGGGCACCTGTAGCTCTTAATATTTTGTCTGTTGATAAGAAACAGACAAGAATTTCAACAAAAAAATTAACCAGTATAATAGTTAAATTGACAATATTACAATTCCCATACTTCTCTTAAACAATGCTGTCAATAACTGCACTTTCCCAAACAGTAGTCATTAGCTGCATGTGCCTATTTAGTACTTGATATGTGGCCAATAAAACTAAGGAACTTAATTTAATTTTAGTGATTTTTAAAATTAATTTAAATAGCCACATGAGGCAAGTGACTAGAGTTTGGTACAGCCATAAGTTATCAATCATATTTTTTTAAACATATGATCATTCTCTTAACACACACTCTGACAATCTGTAAATTCACTTATTTAACGCCTCGAACATTTCTTAATAAATTAATTTTGGGAACATTAAGAATTATTAACTTCTAAGAATTATCTATTAACCAGATTCAAGTCATTCTGTAAACTACAAATTTTGTCCCAATTGAACTAATTCTCCGCCTTTTCACATGATAGATTTGATACATAACCTTTAATGGACCTGCTTCTTTCACAAGGCCTCAGGAAGGTGAAAGATTCTGAAGCAAAAGAAAAGGTCAGGTAATGTGTGAATTCATGGAGGGTCTGCCAAAATGATGCAGGTATGGAAGCAGCAGTAAGTGGCAGAATCCCAGAACATATTACTGATCCACTCCCCAAAGACATTCTAGAGCTGACATTTTTCTAAGCACCCTTCCAGCACCAAGCCTTATGAATGCTGCTGCTTCTGTATTTCTAGTTTTATTATTTACAATTCTGTTTTTTTAATGGTAGAAATTTACAGCTGCTCTTAATAACTAAATGACATAATTCTTCTCATTTCTCAATGACGTCTTTTACTTAAACATCCTCTATGCTTATAAACAGAGACACACTTGGAGTCACAAAACAGTTGATTTTATGTAGGCCACTGATAAAAGGACATTGATTTCAGATACAGGGATTTAAGTATAAGCTTACAAAAAGCTTTTACTTAATGCCAGTTTCTATAAACTTTGGTGGGGAAGCACAGTTTTAGAAATAATGACACTGGTCCCACAGTCCACTTGATCCTCGAAATAACTATTATGTTTTTATATGCCTATCTTCAAAAGTTCATTTAATCAACTGCCCTAAAAATTTTCTAAAGATTAAAAAAAAACCAAAAACTAATGGCTCAAGACTCTGAACTGTAACTCACGTCACTATCTGAAAAGCTATAGTTTAGAGATGCAAGATACCAGATGCCAGGTAATATAAATCACTAAGTGATTACCATAATGGGAAAAAAATCCAAGAATAGTTGTTACATAGGCAGACAAACCAAGGGGTATCTAATGCTCCATTTACGTTTTGGGTTTCATTGAGAATCATACCACTGATTCAATATAGGTAGAGACACACCACCAAACATGGCTCAGATTATTCCAGAATTAAAACTGTGAAAACATTTCTGCTACAAAGTAGTTAGTCAGTTCAATCGTTCAGTCATGTCTGACTCTTTGCAACCTCATGCACTGCAGCACACCAGGCTTCCCTGACCATCACCACTCCTGGAGCTTACTCAAACTCATGTCCATCGAGTCGGTGATGAAAAAGCAGTCAGTGTACCTACTACTACAAACATCAGCATGGCTGGAGGTCTGATAACCAGCATCCAGCATTTCTTCCTAAAGAAGGTAGATGTTCATGGAAAGGAAAGGCCTCCAGGTAAGACGAAGCGAGCCACCCTCACATCAGGCCATCTTTAAAGGGTTACTCTTTCCTTATATACACTTAACAAACAGCATCTTTGCCGAGGGAGTCTAAGGTACTTAGGGCAATGGCTTCCAATAACATATGCCTCCAACTCTCTCATCAGATAATACTATTTCCCTTTTCTCTCTAATCAATTAAATAATCACAGGGGGAAGGAAAGGATAGGTAGGGAAGAAAGGCAAGAAAGACTCAAAACAAATTTTAAGAGAAACTGATATCAAAGTATTCAAGAAGGAGGAGGGATTTTCCTTCAATGTTTTTTCTTGCAATAATTTTAAATCTAGTAAAAATTTGAAAGACTAATACACCCTTCACCTAAATGCACTAACTGCCAGCATTTTAGGAAAATATTTTTACATAGGATAAAACCATCAGTGAAAAGCTGTCTAATTAAGAAAATACCATAAAGCAGGAGCCAATTAAGCCAAGGAAGGGAAGAATGTGCCAGGCACATGGAAATGCCTGTAGAGAACTTCTGTGGCAACTAAAACCACGCAGTGTGGTAGGAAAGAGAAAACGGTGAACGATGTCACTAAAGAAGTAAGCAAAGGTCATTATCTCAAAAAGCCTCGGGAGCCATGCAGAGTTTCGATTTTGAGTGTAACGAGACATCAAGGGAGGGATTTAGGAAAGCTTCCTCATCTAAGTTTTCTGGCTTTTTAAATATTTATTTGTTTGGCTCCACCGGGTCTTAGTTGCAGCAAGTGGGATCTAGCTCCCTGACCAAGGATTGATCCTGGGTCCCCTGCATTGGGACTCTTAGGCACTGAACCACGAGGCAACACCCCTGATGTAAGTTTTTAGAAGATTGTTGTGTGTCTAGGATCTGCCTCATGATAACCTAGACAACAGAGGACAGAGTTATAGATGACACAAAACTACAAAATTCCACTGAACCTTGATGATGAGCATGTGAAACCTTCATTATACAACCTTTTAATTTTGTATAAGTTTTATATTTTATATTTTAAAAGATACAGGGGTTATGGAGATTACTTTGATTGTTCTGAGGAATGAAACGGAGCTGGGGGGTGAGGAGAAGGGGGATACTACTAATTAGGAAGCTAGTGCCATACTCCAGGCAAGAGATAATGATGGCAGGACTACCTTGGTGGTCCAATGGTTAAGACTCCATGCTCCCAATGCAGGGGACCTGGGTTTAATCTCTAGTCAGGGAACTAAATACCACATGCCACAAGTAAGATCAAAGAGCCTGTGTGCTGCAACTGAAACAGACAAACAACAAAAAAGACAACGATGGCATGGGCTAAGGTGGTAGTAGAAAAGATGTAGACAAAAGTACCATCAAGGAAAACTGCAAAATCTAGAAAATTTCAAAATTTCTAACAAGCACCCTCACCAATCTTAATCTGAGAAAGTGACTATTATTTATCTGTCTTTTATGTAATTCCTATTGATCTGTTCATTTTTAAAAGCAGAAACCACAACTTTTTGTGTGACTGGTCACGATTTAGAAAGGCAACATATACATACAGACATTTAATAATAAAATCAAATAAATTTATGTGTACCACGTCTTATTTCTCATATTCTTCAATATTTCAAATGTTCAGAAGAAAGAGTTGTTTAGTTATGTCTGATTCTTTGTGACCCCATGAACTGCACTCCACCAGGCTCCTCTGTTCATGTGATTCTCCAGACAGGAATACTGGAGTGGGTTGCCATTCTCTTCTCCAGGGAATCTTCCCAATCCAGGGATAGAATCCAGGTCTCCCACATTGCAGGCAGATTCTTTACTGTCTGAGCCACCAGGGAAGTTCACACTGTACTTAAAAGCCTTCACTTACTACACAATTAAGTACTCTTTAAAACTGTGTTACATGTATATAATGAAAATCACTAGAAAGAGTCAACAGGTGCAAACTTCAATTTTTTCACCCATAAATAGTGTTGTACCAGGTAAACTAAAGACTTACAGCTCTAATATTCAATATCCAAATCTAAGTATTGAGGTAGGCATTTATTTGCCTTAGAATAACACAGCAGTAATCATAGGATTTAGCAGTTTTGAACTGAAAGTGCACTCTCGGATAAACTAGAAAACTTAGCAACTAAGATGTGATAGTAATTGCCCAAAATCAAAGAGACCGAAAGGAAGATCCCAGACCTCTGGCCTTCCAATCCAAGCCTCACTGTAACATTTCTTTAAAGTATCAAACAGATGGAAGAATGGTTCAGAAGACCTAAGTTATCAATCAAGCACCTTTTTGCACAGCTCAGTATCTGGGTTCTTATCTTGGGTTGCTCCTGCCTATGCACTCTGAGGCATTACACATTTCTAAAACATAATCCAGCTAAAAGGTTGCTGTGACAACAGAAAGACTATTACTACTCCTCCCTACCCACTCTTCCGTTTTTCAACAGAACCGTGGAATTCCAGATGTTCAAGCTGTATTTAGAAAAGGCAGAGGAACCAGAGATCAAATTGCCAACATCCACTGGATCATGGAAAAAGCAAGAGAATTCCAGAAAAACATCTATTTCTGCTTTATTGACTATTCCAAAGCCTTTGACTGTGTGGATCAAAATAAACTGTGGAAAATTCTGAAAGAGATGGGAATACCACACCACCTGACCTGCCTCTTGAGAAACCTATATGTAGGTCAGGAAGCAACAGTTAGAACTGGACATGGAACAACAGACTGGTTGCAAATAGGAAAAGGAGTACGTCAAGGATGTATATTGTCACCCTGCTTATTTAACATCTATGCAGAGTACATCATGAGAAATGCTGGGCCGGAAGAAGCACAAGCTGGAATCAAGACTGCTGGCAGANATTTACTATAAATAAAGCAAAAAAATCAAGCACACCAGCTAAAAAATTGTTTTCATTTATCCCAAATTTTGATAATTCAGAGAGACTAAGAACTAAGCATAAACAGGAAAAGAAGAGAAAGAAAATAAACGCAGACTCTTTGATGTCACATAGTCTTTATTTAACTAAATAAATACCTATATAGTGATTTCCTGGAACACCAGACCTCTACAGAGTACCAAATTTCTAGCCACATCATGTATGTTTCATAGAATTAAAAAATTTAAATGCACACTAAAAGATGCCTTTATGATTCAATACTATGGTTTTAGGTATTAGGAAATCAGTCGGATGTTTCTTTTAAAGACAGTTCTGCAGAAAAGAATTCTATTCCATTATGAAATTTATGTTATCTTCATTCCTACCTAACAAGTGATCAATTTATACTTTTCTTTCAGTCAACATTCATTCAACAAGTAGAAGTAACTATATAAGTAACATACTATGTCATCTTACAGGTTGTTTATCATCTTACAGGTTCATAAATCTTGGCAGAAAGCATAACAAAATGAATTCACTGTAACTTCTACAGTTATTTCAATAAAGGAGAATATGCATATGAAAACACTTTATAAACCATAAAGCAATATACAAACCAAAGTTACTGTTATTCACCACCAGATGGTGATCATGTCTTATTTAAAGCAAATGCTGACACCTTATTTGGCGGCCAGCCAGCTGACTACTAAAAATTATTTATAACTAAACCAGGTTGTCTAAATAAAATGCTGGTGATTTAAGTATGTTACACTGAAACATCAGCAAAACACAACCCATAAAAAACAGGTTCTGCCTAAAGATTTCTAAAGGCACTGATCCATTCTTATTAACATTTGATAGTTACAATTAAAGGAAAATGACAAGGCATGTTTCTCACAGGCTTATATGGGTTATTTAACCATTCAGACAACCCTGATTCACCCCAATGTGTTATTTTAAAGCAAATTCCAGGTATGATTTCATCCACAAATATCACTGTATATCTCTAAGGGATAAGGACTATTTAAAAATAAGCATAATAATCTTGCCACTTCAAGCTGGAAATTCTGTGACATTAAAGAATTAATAGATTTTTTAATCTTTAAAAAAATCTTCAATTAGCCAAGAAATAAAACTGTGTTTTATTGTTACCTCTGTAGCAGATGCTGGCAGCACCTCACCTTGAACCCCTCATCACTTACATGGTTCCAGTACAGGCCCACCTACCTGCAAGCTTGTGCAAGTCTTCACATGAGGGTTTCTCTCTGACTACATGGCGGGGAGGTTAAGTACTCCTGAAAGCATCCCTAAACAAGTAACTGGCACAAGCTCCTTAACTCCTCTGCTGGAATCAATCTGAGATATGATCTACAATGTCTTTTAACTCAACAGAAAAATTTAGTCCCAGCTGCCAATAAAGTAACTTACTTAAAAATACATTCCATGTTGGCTTTTTTCTCCCTTTCCCAGGATCACTCCACTACTCTCCCCACTGATGTTTCCTGGCATCAATTTTCAAATAAACTATAGGCACTCACATTTTTGTCTGCTGCCAAGGAAATCCAACACAAGACAACCTCTTAATTTTGAATGAAAGCTATGGATATCCTAAAAAATGTAAACATAAAAATTTGTGTAAATATATTCAAAGAGTTTAGAAACAACCCAAAAGACATACAAATATCTCAGTTTAAAGAATCCTTCCTTCCTACAGGTTCAGGATTGCTGAGATATTAAATATGTTTCTGAAAGTGTTCCACAGAGACTGTTCAGCTATGCTGAAAAACTAACATCCTCACCTCTTACTCTTCACTGCTGGTGTAGAATTATCATTATCTCAGTATTTAGTTCTTATGTGCACGAAATCTAATCTAACTGAATGAAAGTACAAACAACTGTTGGCTTAATTTCTACACTTTAAAAAGAAAAAAAAAAGTTCCTAGAGTGAATGCTTTACTAAGACTGGGTCCCTTATAGTTACAGTTACAGTTCAGTAGCTTTAGTGGTGTCTGATTCTTTGCCATCCCATGGACTGCAACACGCAGGCTTTTCTGTCCATCACCAACTCCCGGAGCTTGATCAAACTTATGTCCATTGAGTCGGTGAAGCCATCCAATCACGTCATCTTCTGTTGTCCCCATTTCCTCCTGCCTTCAATCTTGCCCAGCAACAGGGTATTTTCCAGTGAGTCAGTTTTTCACATCAGGTGGCCAAAGACTTGGAGCTTCAGCTTCAGCATCAGTCCTTCCAATGAAAATACAGGGCTGATTTCCTTTACAATTGACTGTTTTAATCTCACTGCAGTCCAAGGGACCCTCAAGAGTCTTCTCCAACACCACAGTTCAAAAACATCAATTCTCTGGCCATTAGTCTTCTTTATGTCCAACTCTCACATCCATACATGACTACTAGAAAAACCACAGCTTTGACTAGATGGACCTCTGTCAGCAAAGTCATGTCTCTGCTTTTTAATATGCTCTCTAGGTTGGTCATAGCTTTTCTTCCAAGGACAAAACATCTTTTAATTTCATGACTGCAGTCGCCATCTGCAGTGATTTTGGAGCCAAAGAAAATAAAGTCTATCACTGTTTCCACTGTTTCCCCTCTATTTGCCATAAAGTGATGGGACTGGATAGCATGATCTTAGTTTCTTGAATGTTGAGTTTTAAGCCAACTTTTTCACTCTCCTCTTTCACTTTCATCAAGAGGCTCTTTAGTTCTTCACTTTCTGCCATAAGGGTGGTGTCATATGCATATCTGAGGTTACTGATATTTCTCCCAGGAATCTTGATACCAGCTTGTGCTTCATCCAGCCAGCGTTTCTCATGATGTACTCTGCATAGAAGTTAAATGAACATGGTGACAATACACTGCCTTGTTGTACTCCTTTCCCAATTTGGAACCACTCCATTGTTTCATGTCTGGTTCTAACTGTGGCTTCTTGACCTGCATACAGATTTCTTATGAGGCAGGTCAAGTGGTCTAGAACTTCCATCTCTTTAAGAATTTTCTACAGTTTGTTGTGATCCACACAGTCAAGGGCTTTGGCATAGTCAATAAAGCAGAAGTAGATGTTTTTCTGGAATTCTCTTGCTTTTTCTACGATCCAAAGGATGCTGGCAATTTGATCTCTGGTTCCTCTGTCTTTTCTAAATCTAGCTTGACCAGCTAGAAATTCTCAGTTCACATACTGTTGAAGCCTCACCTGAAGAATTTTGAGCATTGCTTTGGTAGTGTGTGAGATGAGTACAATTGTCCGGTAGTTTGAACATTCTTTGGTATTGCCTTTCTTTGGGACTGGAATGAGAATGGACATTTTCCAGTCTTGTGGCCACTGCTGAGTTTTCCAAATTTGCGGGCATACTGAGTGTAGCATTTCCACAGCATCATCTTTTAGGATTTGAAAGAGCTCAGCTGGAATTCCATCACCTCCACTAGCTTTCTAAGGTCCACTCGACTTCACATTCCAGGATGTCTGGCTTGAGGTAAGTCATCAGGCCATCATGGTTATCTAGATCATAAACATCTTTTTTGTACAGTTCTCCTGTGTATTCTTGCCACCTCTTCTTGATTATCTTCTGCTTCTGTTAGGTTCATACCTTTTCTGTCCTTTATCATGCCCAAGACAGACAGGTCATGGTGGAGAATTCTGACAAAACGTGGTCCACTGGAGAAGTGGATGGTAAACCACTTTGGTATTCTTGCCTGGAGAACCCCATGAACAGTATGAAAAGGCAAAAAGATAGGACACTGAAAAATGAACTCCCCAAGTCAATAGATGCCCAATATCCTACTGGAGAAGAGTAGAGAAATAGCTCCATAAAGAATGAAGAGATGAAGCCAAAGCGAAAACAATGCCCAGTTGTGGATATGATTGGTGGTGAAGTAAAGTGTGAT
The DNA here is from genome assembly GCA_006410875.1 of Neotragus pygmaeus. Taxonomy (NCBI): domain Eukaryota; kingdom Metazoa; phylum Chordata; class Mammalia; order Artiodactyla; family Bovidae; genus Neotragus; species Neotragus pygmaeus. The sequence goes on along the minus strand of SJYV01018870.1, from coordinate 203,867 downwards.
CTCTGAAGAATAAATAATATTGCCTACAAACCTGGAATGTTAGGTCCATGAATCAAGGTAAACTAGAAGTGGTCAAACAGGAGATAGAAAGAGTGAACATTGACATTATAGGAATCAATGAAATAAAACAGACCAGAATGGCAGCATTTAATTCAGATGACACTTTTCTACTACTGTGGGCAAGATTCCCTTAGAAGAAATGAAATAGCCGTCATAGTCAACAAAAGAATCCAAAATGCAGTACTTGGATGCAATCTCAAAAACAAGAGAATGATTTCTGCTCGTTTCCAAGGCAAACCATTCAGTATCACAGAAATCCAAGTCTATGCCCTAACTACTAATCCTGAAGAAGCTGAAGTTGAATGGTTCTATGATGACGTACAAGATCTTCTAGAACTAACACCAAAAAAAAAAAAAAAAAGGTCGTCCTTTTCATCACAGGGGACTGGAATGCAAAAGTAGGAAGTCAAGAGATATCTGGAATAACGGGCCAGTTTCACCTTGGAGTACAAAATGAAGCAGGGCAAAGGGTAAGAGAGTTTCGCCAAGACAATGCACTGGGTTGTAGCAATATCCTCTTCCAACAACACAAAAGATGGCTCTATACATAGACATCATCAGATGGTCAATACCAAAATCAGACTGATTATATTCTTTGCAGCCAAAGATGGAGAAGCTCTATACAGTCAGCAAAAGCAAGACTGGGAGCTGACTGTGGTTCAGATCATAAACTCCTTATTGCCAAATTGAGACTTAAATTGAAGAAAGTAGGGAAAACCACTAGACCATTCAGGTATGACCTAAATCAAATCCCTTATGATTATACAGTGAAGTGACAAATAGATTCAAGGGATCAGATCTTACAGACAGACTGCCTGAAGAACTATGGATGGAGGTTCGTGACATTTTACAGGAGGCAGTGATCAAAATCATTCCCAAGTAGAAAGGCAAAATGGTCGTCTGAGGAGGCCTTACAAATAGCTGAGAAAAGAAGAGAAGTGAAAGGCAAAGAAGAAAAAGAAAGATATAGCCAAAGGAAAGATATTCTTTAGAATGCAGAGTTTCAAAGAATAGCAAGGAGAGTTAAGAAAACCTACCTAAGTGATCAATGAAAAGAAATAGAGGAAAACAACAGAATGGGAAAGACTAGAGTTCTCTTCAAGAAAATATGAGATATCAAGGGAACATTTCACACAAAGATGGATGCTATAGTCTTTGTTTATTTGGCAGCATATGACAGCAGTGCCCACAACTTCATTCTTGAAACCTGGCCATCCTGTGACATCGCTTTTCTGATTCCTCCTCTTATTTCTTTGCCCTGTATTGGATTCATTTGCAGGCTTACTTCTGCACTTTCCCTGAAAAGCTGGTTCTATTTTAGGACTTCATTTCTTTTGTACAAGTTACCTCATCCATCTCTTTGTTTTAACTTAAATATGTTGTCTCACTCTGCTGGTTATGGATATGTTCAAGTATCAGAAAACCTAACCAGACTGGCTTCAAAAATATGAGGTTATTTTTTCTCATATAACATGAAGTCCAGACTAATGAGTTATTAGTCCGGTTTAATGGTTCAACAAATCCGCCATACTAAACTTTATGAAATATCCAAATATTCCATGCTGTTTCTAGCCTCTAGACCTCTGTATGTGCTATTCCCTCTATTATCAACTCACCTCTCCCAATCTTCAAAGTTGTTGGGTTGTCATATCTTAAGAAATCATTCTTTTATCCATTCCTTGATTATTCCTTTATCAGGATTAAGTGCTCCTGCTGAATATCCCAACATTATTCTACTTATACTTCACACTGTATTATAAATGCCTTTCTGTATTACCTCTACCCCACATTAAGTAGGGCTCTATCTTCAGCACCTAGGACAGTGCCTACCACATACCATACATTCAGTAAACACTTGTTCAATGAACAGATGATTTGGACTAAAAATTTTTATTTTAATAAGAGAAATGTGAATCAAAAATTACAGTGAGGTACCACCTCATACAGGTCAGAATGGCCATCATTAAAAAGTCTACAAATAATCAATGCTAGAGAGGGTGTGGAGAAAAGAGAACCGTCCTATACTGTTGGTGGGAATGTAAATTGGTACAGCAACTATGGAAAACAGTATGGAGGTTCCTCAAAAAATTAAGAGTTGCCATATGATTCAGCAATCCCACCTCAGGGCATATATCCAGAAAAAACTGTAATTCAAAAAGATTTATGCACTCCAATCTTCACAGCAGCAGTATTTACAATAACCAAGACATGAAAACAAAGTAACATAAATGTCCATCAACAGATAAAGAAGATGTACTACATACATACAATGGAAACTGCTGCTGCTGCTAAGTCACTTCAGTCATGTCCGACTCTGTGCGACCCCATAGACAGCAGCCCACCACGCTCCATGTCCCTGGGATTCTCCAGGCAAGAGTACTGAGTGGGGTGCCATTGCCTTCTACATACATACATACAATGGAAACTACTTAGCCATAAAAAAGGAATGAAATAATGTCACTGGCAGCAACATGGGTAGACCTAGAGATTATCATATTAAGTGAAGTTAAGTCAGAAAAGGACAAATAACGTATGATATTACTTATATGTGGACTCTAAAGTACGACACAAATGAACCTGCATATGAAAGAGAAACAGACTCACAGACACAGAGAACAGACTTGTGGTCGTCAAGCAGACGGTGGGGTGGGGGATGAATTGGGAGTTTGGGATTAGTTGATGTAAACTATCATACATACAATGGACAAACAAGGTCCTACTGTATAGCACAGGGAACTACATTAAATATCCCGTGATAAAGCATAAAGGAAAAGAATATGAAAAAGACTGTGTGTGTGTGTGTGTATAGATATATGACTGAATCACTGTTATATAGCAGAAATTAACACAATATTATAAATCAACTATACTTTGACAAAACAAAATTTTAAAATAATTTATTCAAAAACATACTCTTCTCATAACCCAAGGAACTGACTGATTAGCAAATGAATAAACAATAATACACAATTCTTGCTCATACTTAAAGAAGCAGATAAACAGATATATTTCTAAAACCTCTAAAGGAAACATAGAAAACAGAATGTTGCCAATGTGTGTTTATACCAATCAATTCTACCCACACTATCAATTTCAAGTTGCCAATCACAAACTGTCTTTTATGAATGATTAAGCTTCCTAATGCAATGAGAACTAAGATAAGCCAAAAACAAAAAAAAAAATTAAAAACCAGAAGAGACTATGACTAAATAAATTATTTCCCTGTGACCTTCTTCCTAGTCAATGACCCCACTTTTAGCCTCAGGCAACCACTGATCTGCTTTTTGTCAGTACAGATTTGTCTTTATTTTAGAGTTTCACACAAATGGAATCATATAGTATGTCCTCATTTTGTTTGACTTTTTAAACTCAGCATAATGTCTTTTACAGTCACTCACACGTTGCATATGTTAGCAGTTCACACCTTATTAATATGAGCAGTATCCCATTCTATGAACATATTTGTTCACTCAATCATCTGATGAATGCTCAGGTTATTTCCAGTCTGAGGCTACTGTAAGTAAAGCTGCTATGCACATTTGTGTACAAGTCTGTGTGGACAAACATTTTTATTTCTCTTGTGTAGATAGTAGTTAGAACTGACAGCGTGTATAGTATGGTGGCACAGTGGTAAACAACCTGCCTGCCAATGCAGGAGATGCAACAGATATGGGTTCAATCCCTGGGTCAGGAAGATCCCCTGGAAGAGAAAATAGCAATCCATTCCAGTATTCTTGCCTGGAGAATCCCATGGACAGAAAAGCCTTGCCAGTTACAGTCTATAAGGTCATAAAGAGTGGGACACAACTAAGCACACATGCACTCATACACATTAAAATAAGTGGGAGAAATATCAATCACATCAGATATGCAGATGACACCACCATTATGGCAGAAAGTGAAGAGGAACTCAAAAGCCTCTTGATGAAAGTGAAAGAAGAGAGTGAAAAAGTTGGCTTAAAAGTTAACATTCAGAGAATTAAGATCATGGCATCTGGTCCCATCACTTCATGGCAAATAGATGGGGAAACAGTGGAAACAGTGTCAGACTTTATTTTTTTGGGCTCNCAGGCAGATCCTTAGCCACTGCGCCACCAGGTCAGTCCAACACGGTGGCCTTTATGGTGCATTAATCATACCTCAGTGAGAAGTCATCAAGCATCCGTCCCCTCCTGATACCTGGCAAGATCCGAGAGGAAATGTCAAGTAGCGACATAAACTACAAAGAGGTCAGTGGTAACAGGCTGGTGGGGAAGCTGTCGGGTACCCACATAGCCACAGGATCCTCCCACATGAGTGACTCAGGCCACATCTGCTACAGAAGTTCAGAGACCAGAACATTGGGCCTGAGTGGGGGCAGCCTCACGAGTCACAGGCCCTTTCTCGCCTCCCCTGGCTGGGGAGCAGTCACACACACCCCTGAAGGCAGGCCTCCTCTGTCGTCGGTGCGCCCTAGTTCTTGGAACCTCTTCCGTGAGTCATCCAGCTACTCACGTACTTGTTTCCTCCCTGTTCCCTGCAGTGACTGAGCTCCGCGAGGGCTGGGCTGCATTTTCTTCATCTTCTTACTGCCGGAGCATCTAACATTTCGCCATGCACACAGCGAGTGCTTAGTTATTGACTTGAATTTCACCAGTACAGCATTTCTGACAACACTGTTGTGTTATCGCAGGCTGTGCGTCGCTCGTCCTAATAACCTCAGTAGCATGCTCCGCTGATTTAGCTGTGACAGGAGTGGTGACTGTGGGGAAGTTGTACCTCACAGACGGCACGCTGGGCACGCCTGGTACCACGGACGAGAGCTTACATTTTGGAGGTAGAATTCTACTCTCCTCTCTGCCACTTAGTATCTATGCTGAAGCTTTCCACCCCTCCCTAAGCTTCAGTTTTCTGTCTGTNGTACCTCACAGACGGCACGCTGCGCACGCCTGGTACCACGGACGAGAGCTTACATTTTGGAGGTAGAATTCTACTCTCCTCTCTGCCACTTAGTATCTATGCTGAAGCTTTCCACCCCTCCCTAAGCTTCAGTTTTCTGTCTGTAAATGGGCAGATAATAGTTACCTCCCGGGGTGAGTTTATATGTTAAACAATGATGACAACAAACATCAGTTACTTTTTGGATACTTTCTGCTAGGAAGTGGTTGATAAAATATGTCTATCCTGATACATTAGCGTGTAATGTGTGGGGACATTTCAGATAAACATGGGGGTTCTGTCGTCTGACAAGGCGGTTTTATCTGGCGTGCGTTAGTTTTTCTGTCTCACGTAGCTGTTGGGCAGTTAGCGTTAGTAGAAGCGTTTCCTTGTGATCACCATGCCATTCTGATGTGTCATCCTGTTTCTTCCAGGATCTAAAGAAGTACCATTTCTATTACTGGTTCTGCGCCCCTGCCCTCTGCCTTCCGGAGAGCATACCCCTCATTCAGGGGCCAGTGGGCTTGGATCAGTGGTTTTTGCCAAAACAGGTATCAACAAATAAAACAAAATGCAGATCAAACTGAGTTTAAATGTGCATGAGTGGTTCATGTAGCTCATTCTAAAGACAGACCTGCCCTTGTCTGGGTGAGGAGGCGGGCCCTGTGGAATCCTCCAAAGGCGGCACTGAGAGCAGACTTGCTCGCACCGTGTTCTGTGAGCGCATCTGAAGCCTGGCCAGCAGCACTTGTCCAGGTCCTCGTGACCTGTGCTGAGGTGCTGAGCCAGTAGGTCCAGGTCCTCATGACCTGTGTTGAGATGCTGAGTCAGTAGGTCCAGGTCCTCGTGACCTGTGTTGAGATGCTATCAGTAGGTCCAGGTCCTCGTGACCTGTGTTGAGGTGCTAAGCCAGTAGCGAGGAATTACAGGAACACTTTGAAAGACTGCAGGAATTTGCCAAAGCGTGATCTCCACTCTCAGTGGAGAGAGGCTTTGCAACCAAAGAGAAGACTTCTTCCTTCCTTTGTGCCAAGTTGCAGAACTTCTATGTTAAGGACGGTCCCTACAGAGCTAGTCCTTACAGTTTAAGGAAGATAATAAGGTCATTAGAGGTGGTTCCCAGAACAGCAATGCAAACCATCAAGTTGGTAGAAAACAGACCCTCAGCCCCCAAATTCTGATTGTCATCGAGGCAAATGCTGAGTGTCAAGATGACTTGAATTCACGAAGCATGTCACTCACTAAAGCCCAGAAATCCGAAGCCAGTGAGAGCTCTTGTTAATTAAAAAGCTCATTTGCTAAGATAAATGAAAGGTTGTGGTTCTGTGGAATGAATTCTCTGAGAACTGTAAGTGGGAACAAAAGACTAGGCCTGGGGATTGAGTACTGATGGGTTTGAGGTTTCTCTTAATGGGAACAAAAATGTTCTCAAAATATTGTGACAAATCCCTGTGGACGTGCTATAAACAGCCTTGAATTGTGCTTTGTGAATGAGTCAGTTGTGTGATAAGTAAGAGAAAGCAAGTCTCAAGGGAGCTATTGAAGATTATAGAAGGGGTCAGGGCAAAATCCATCCGTGATAGATTCATGCTTGGATATCACAGGTGAGACTTAGTGTCTGGACACCTCTCTAAACCTTTGTGGTGGCTTCTTAGGGAACCGGGAGCCATCACGCTAAGGGTGCCGTAAAGTATTTGTGTGTGCTCTTGTCTGAGACACTCCACCATGTGTTATCTCAAAGTGAGGTGATATGATTTGGGGCACTCTTAGGTTTGGTTGCTGCAAGAGGGGAACAGAGGTGTGAGCAATCATTTCCAGTCTTCTGGCCTGAAAGTACCTTTTATTGTATATTAATTTTTCTCAGTTCAGAGCTAGGTAAGTAGTTTTCTGAAGAATAACTCAGTGTTTCCTGATTTCAGATTCAAGCCCTCGAGCACGCATATGATGACCTTTGTCAGACAGAAGGAGTCCCAGCGCTGCCTTACTTCCTAATCAAGTATGATGAGACCACGGTGCTGGTTTCCGCTCTCAAACACTACAGCGATTTCTTCCAGGGTCAAAGGACAAAGGTCAGAGAAACTGAGGAACATTTTATTATCCAATAAGAAAATCTGATGTTCATGTTACGATAGACCGCTGCGAAATTCAGGCTCATTTAGGTGTCTTAAGCCTTCCAGAGAAGGTTTCAGGACATCTCTGCATCTTCACCATCCCCATCCCCTGCACTTCTCAAATCAGGACCTCCTCCAGGTTTTCTTAGCTCTGTGGCACCTCAGAGTAATTCTGGATTCCTCACTTCCTCAGTTTTTCTTCCTGATGCACTTTCTGTCTGTGTTTTAATGCACTGCCAGAGCTACTGCGGCAGTGCAGACTCTGGTCCTCTCGCTCCTGGTCAGTGACGGTCTCCACCCGGCAAGGATCTTCCTCAGCCCCGTCACGATCCCCGTGCCATTCGTTCACTGATCAAGAGCTCAAGACGTCCTGCCCCCCAGTCCACCTTTCCTGCCTCATCTTCCCCTATTTTCCTCACGAGCCATTGGTCCCTCTAAGCTTCTCTGGTTTTCACCAGACAATCCTTCTAAGCAAGCATACCCAAAGTGTTCCTGTGTCTGTCTTTGTCCTTGTGTTGATTTTCCTGAAGTAGGTCCTGCCTGTGGGGATGCTAGGAGACTCTCTCGTCAAAGCCCTGCGTCCATGGAGAGGCCTTCTCCTGGTGTTTCAGCTGTGCCTTGTCCCCTCTGAGCTCACTGCCTTTGCCCCCGGCCTCCCCCGCCTCACTCCTCTTCTCACTCCCCTTCTCACTCCCTTGCACACACTACCTTTCCTGCTGTTGGATTGTGAGCTCCCAGAGGGTAGGGACCGAGTCCCACACGTATCTGCCTCAACGTAGTGGCCAGCCCTCGCCTCAGGCCCTCAGTGAAACTCTTGAATGAGGGAAGGAGTACTGTAAGTGTCTTGTAGATGTGATGAGATAGATAGGAAGCTGTCCTAACTGTATTAAGACACTGAAAATTAAAAATAAAATATTGATGATGAGTATCACGCAGGTTTGAAATCAAGTGGGAGACTGTGGGTAGCCATGTAGGTACATCAGGGCTGAGACGAGACAGGCCTCTCGCTGGCGCCCTGGCTCTTCTTGGCCTGAACTTCAGGTGCCTTTATTTTTAAAGTAGATTTTTTTCTTTCTCACCTACACTAGCATTTTCTTTGTCAGAGGGAGCCCTCTTTAGATTGATGACTGAGGGTTGGGTTTTTATTATAATTCTTGCCCCCAGCCCCAGCCCAGTCAGGTTTGCAGGCCTGTAGCTAACTTAGCAGCAGTAAGAACAGTCGTTGGTGCTTTGAGACCCCGCTGTGACAGCAGATGGGGCAAATCGGCCTGGCTTTGAAAGCGGCTGGACCTCAGCTTGTGCGTGGTGAAGCCATGGTCTTCCCCCGGAGGGCAGCTCTGCCAGAGCAACAGTTGGCAGTTTAAGGGGGCTTTCACATGCTCTGTCGTGTAATAGCTTCGTGACGTGGGTATTCTCAGTACCTGCGTTTCCTGTTTTTATTTGTTTTTGGCTGTGCCGGTCTTTGGTTGCTGTGTGCCCGCTGTCTCTGGTTGACCTTGCAGGGGCCGCTCTAGCTGTGGTGGGCAGGCCTCTCATTGCGCTGGCTTCTTTTGTTGTGAAGCACCGGCTCGAGGGCCCGTGAACTCCATAGTTATGGCTCACGGGCTTAGTTGCCCCAAGACATGGGGGATCTTCCCAGACCAGGGATCGAACCCATGTTCTCTGCATTGGCAGGTGGATTCTTAATCACTGGATCACCAGGGAAGTCCTGCATTTTCTCTCTGACACAAATGAGACTCAAACGGCTTAATTGTCTGGTTCCGAAGCCAATGCACTTTCTTCCAGTCCGTTCTCATGTCGCTGGGGGAGAGGTGACTCTGCTTGCTGTTTGGAATCAAGTAGGTCTGACTTCCAGTGTTGCCCCCTCGTAGGTCTGTGACCTTGGAGGGTGCGCACACCCTTGCGTCGCCCAGGTCCCGCTGTCCCGTGCTGGTAACACTGCCACCCGTGTGTGCATGCTTGCTCAGTGGTGTCTCACACTTTGAGACTCCGTAGACTGTAGTCTGCCAGGCTCCTCTGTACCCCGACACTGCTGACGAAGAAATGCGATGACGTGGATAAAGTGCCCAGCTTGCAGCAGGTGGGCAGTGCGTGTCCACTTCCTTTCCTCCTCAGCAGCAGCCAGTTTTTAAAGCCTGAAAAGTTCTCTTGCATCTCCTGTGACGTGGTTTGGGCGAGTTGGCGAGGCCCTGACCCAGAGGCCAACCACTGCCTGATTTGGACATGGCATCCTTCACTGGGTTAAAGCTGTATCTCAGGAAAGCCTGGAATGGCTCAGCGCATATCATGAACACCTCCTGTGAGCCAGAAATCATGAAATATGATTGCACCTGTTCTTGTGGAACCCAAGTCCTTGTAGGAGCGATGAGACATCGACTTGTGGAAAGTTAGCTAGAAATTCAAGTCACAGAAAAGATGGGTCAGCGAGAAGACATGGACGATACTTGGTGGTTTATCTGTGCTTCTGTGTCCAGTCTTGTTCTAGGAAGGATTGTCAGAGGCTACGCAGACCGTGGACTCTCAGGAGCTCCGTGGCCTCGTGGCCGACCTCCCTTCTGTGGTTTTGGGTGTCCCATGCCGCCCCACCATGCCGCCCAGATGCATGTTCCCTCGCAGCAATTGAATCGTGTCCCTCTGCTACCCGAAACCCCTCAGTGGTTCCTGTGGTCTTCAAGACAGAGTTAGAAAGGCTTAGCGTTCAGGGCCTCCTCAGACCTGGCGCCTGCCATCCCTCCCACCTCACCTTCGAAAGCTCCCCAAGCTGTGCCCTCCAGGCGCCCCTCCTGCTCTTGTCTTCTCCCTGTCTTGCCACCCTCGGTCATGCCAGCCGGTGTTCCTCCTGCTGCTGGCTGGTGCCTCACCCCCTCCCCAGTTCACACCCTGGAAGCGCTGGCACGGTCCCAGCGCTGTTTGACACCCCTCTTCTGTGTGCTGGTAGCAGCCCACCTCTGGGCACTGACTGGGCTTGTACACCATCGCGAGTGTGCCGCAGGTCATCTCAACTGAGATCCCTGATCAGCCCAGAGCAGCAGGCACACCAAGAACGTGCTCTGCATGTGGCGTGATGCCAGACACTTGATGGGCACACAGTGTGTGCGTGAATTTAGAGAGGAGAGAGCTGCTGATCCTCGTGGACAAGCACGAGGCTGGTGAGCACGGAGACTGCCCAGGAAAGCAGGGCTGGAGCAGAGCCCTGCAGGCATGAGTGCTTCCCTGGTGGCTTAGCTGGTACAGAATTCAGTGCGGAAGACCCGGGTTCGATCCCTGGGATGGGAAGATCCCCTGGAGAAGGGAAAGCCTACCCACTCCAGGACGCTGGCCTGGAGAATTCCATGGACTGTCCACGGGATCGCAAAGAGTCGGACACGACTGAGCAGCTCTTTCCTCCTGGAGACGTGATGTCTGTGAAACCGAGCTCTCACTTCACTTGAGCCCGTTCCTGCCTCACGGTGTGAACCCTGTTCACTTGCTTTCACATAATTCCAATTTCTCTTTCATGTTCTTTGAGTCATGAGCTTTCCTTGAAATTTTTTATCCTGTTCTTCGAGAAATAGGCATTCTTTTTGGCATGAGTTCCTGCCTTTGTGCCCCAGCTTCCTGTTTTACTCTATTTCCTTCCTCCTTCTCTTAGCAGGGACTTTGCCCCTCGGGAATCCCCTGCTCCTCTGTGAGCCCTGCCGGGGTGCCTTCACACAGAAGCTGGAGAGCCGTTGGAATCCCCTCGGGTTTCTCTCCTTTGAGTCTGCTTTCTCTTCCGGGAAACCTGGTGCCCACAACCCTACTGACCACCGTCTCCAGCCTGAACTTCCTCTGGATCCGGGCCTGCATTAGCCAACCCCCAGCACCTTGAATTCAGTATGTCTGAGTTGAACTCAGGGTCTTCACCCCAAGTCTGGGCCTCTCCTGGGCATCGCTGTCTTGTAGCGACACTGTCATCCATCCGGTCACGAGAACTGGGAATCTGGGCAGCCAGCTGGCTGCCTCTCTATCCTCTACCAGCACCGTATCCCTGGATCTCACCTCCTAAACTTCTCTGTCTGCCGCCTCTGCATTTCTCCTGCCACCTGCCCAGCCTGAGCATCACGGTCTTTCATCTGCTTTCCCGCAGTAGCTTCCTAGGGGGCTCTGTGTGCCTGCTCAGGCTTCCCTCCAGTCCGTCCCCGTATCATTCCAGGAAGTCCCCTGAAAAGCAGATCTGATCATGTCACTCTCCAAATGAGGCAGAGCAATGCTGTCTCTCCTGTGCTCTAAGAACCCAGGTCCCTCGTGTGGTGTGCAGAGGACCCCATGTGCCCCGGGCACATGTGGATCTGTACCCGGGA
>SJYV01018870.1:165464-191327 GCA_006410875.1 Neotragus pygmaeus | reverse complement strand
CTTCTCACTCCCTTGCACACACTACCTTTCCTGCTGTTGGATTGTGAGCTCCCAGAGGGTAGGGACCGAGTCCCACACGTATCTGCCTCAACGTAGTGGCCAGCCCTCGCCTCAGGCCCTCAGTGAAACTCTTGAATGAGGGAAGGAGTACTGTAAGTGTCTTGTAGATGTGATGAGATAGATAGGAAGCTGTCCTAACTGTATTAAGACACTGAAAATTAAAAATAAAATATTGATGATGAGTATCACGCAGGTTTGAAATCAAGTGGGAGACTGTGGGTAGCCATGTAGGTACATCAGGGCTGAGACGAGACAGGCCTCTCGCTGGCGCCCTGGCTCTTCTTGGCCTGAACTTCAGGTGCCTTTATTTTTAAAGTAGATTTTTTTCTTTCTCACCTACACTAGCATTTTCTTTGTCAGAGGGAGCCCTCTTTAGATTGATGACTGAGGGTTGGGTTTTTATTATAATTCTTGCCCCCAGCCCCAGCCCAGTCAGGTTTGCAGGCCTGTAGCTAACTTAGCAGCAGTAAGAACAGTCGTTGGTGCTTTGAGACCCCGCTGTGACAGCAGATGGGGCAAATCGGCCTGGCTTTGAAAGCGGCTGGACCTCAGCTTGTGCGTGGTGAAGCCATGGTCTTCCCCCGGAGGGCAGCTCTGCCAGAGCAACAGTTGGCAGTTTAAGGGGGCTTTCACATGCTCTGTCGTGTAATAGCTTCGTGACGTGGGTATTCTCAGTACCTGCGTTTCCTGTTTTTATTTGTTTTTGGCTGTGCCAGTCTTTGGTTGCTGTGTGCCCGCTGTCTCTGGTTGACCTTGCAGGGGCCGCTCTAGCTGTGGTGGGCAGGCCTCTCATTGCGCTGGCTTCTTTTGTTGTGAAGCACCGGCTCGAGGGCCCGTGAACTCCATAGTTATGGCTCACGGGCTTAGTTGCCCCAAGACATGGGGGATCTTCCCAGACCAGGGATCGAACCCATGTTCTCTGCATTGGCAGGTGGATTCTTAATCACTGGATCACCAGGGAAGTCCTGCATTTTCTCTCTGACACAAATGAGACTCAAACGGCTTAATTGTCTGGTTCCGAAGCCAATGCACTTTCTTCCAGTCCGTTCTCATGTCGCTGGGGGAGAGGTGACTCTGCTTGCTGTTTGGAATCAAGTAGGTCTGACTTCCAGTGTTGCCCCCTCGTAGGTCTGTGACCTTGGAGGGTGCGCACACCCTTGCGTCGCCCAGGTCCCGCTGTCCCGTGCTGGTAACACTGCCACCCGTGTGTGCATGCTTGCTCAGTGGTGTCTCACACTTTGAGACTCCGTAGACTGTAGTCTGCCAGGCTCCTCTGTACCCCGACACTGCTGACGAAGAAATGCGATGACGTGGATAAAGTGCCCAGCTTGCAGCAGGTGGGCAGTGNTGGAAGGAGACAAACAAATGAGAAAGTGAAAGTGAAAGTCACTCAGTGGTGTCCGATTCTTTGCGACCCCACGGACTATATAGAATTCTCTAGGCCAGAATACTGGAGTGGATAGCCTTTTCCTTCTCCAGGGGATCTTCCCAACCCAGGGATTGAACCCAGGTCTCCCCCATTGCAGGCGGTTTCTTTACCAACTGAGCCACAAGGGAAGCCCAACAAATGAGATCAATTCATTGAACTCCCTTTTAGAGGCTGTTTGCAAGGAGGACCCTAACAAAGCCTGAAGATTTCACGGTGGGGTTCTTGCAGGCTGAAACAGCACAGGATTTGTGGAGCAGAGGATTGTGGAGGAGGAAGTGGTAAAGAGAAATCTCCAGAGATTAGCATAGGGTTCCCCGAGTCTATGGCTTGGTACCAATTTATGCATGTGAAATATGCACACACACACGCAGACTATATGTGTATATATATTAGGGGAGTGGATGACACTTTTCTTGATATTATGTTTGAGAAGTTCATCCATGATGTGTGGCAGCAGCACCTTCATGTCATTGCTCCTTATTATCATATGAACTTTATTGTTTATTCTTGTATTATTAAAGCACGCGGTATTTATCATTTGGTGGTTCATAGAACTTTGGTTTTATGTTTTTTATTCATGTTTAGTTATTACACATAATGGTGCTATCAATATTTTCATGTATCTTTTGGTTCATATATATAAGCATTTTTCTTCAGTGTAAGCCTAGGGGAAGACTAGTTGGGTCATAAGATACATATACATGTAATGTACATTTTCCCAGAATGGTTGCACCAACTTTACTTCCACTAAAGGACATGTGAGGTCAAGTTGTTCCGTAGTCTCAACAACACTTGATATTGTCAGTCTTTGTAATTTTAGCCATTCTGGTGGATGTATATTGATATCTCACTGGAGTTTTTGTTTGTGTATTTCCCTGTTTAGTAATAATATTGAACACATATTCATATGCTTTTTGCCATCTGAATATCTTTCTATAGGAGTATCTATGTTTTTCTTATAAATTTATAGAAATTATTTTTACACATTCTGGATACAAACCCTTATCTGTTATATGATTTTCAAACATCCTCTCCAACATAGTGGAAGATCTTTCACTGTCTTATTGGTGTCTTTTACTTTAGGAACTTGGAGTTCCTAAATTTAATTTGTTCTGATTTATGTATCTTTTCTTCTACAGCTAGTGCTTTTTGTGTTCCATTTTGGAAATTTTTGCCAATGTTACTTCATGAAGATATACTCCTGAGTATTTTTTCTAGAGTTTTTTCCTGCCATGATCATGGGAGCAGTCAAATTTTATTTTCAGTTTTCTCTTTCATATGAATGTCCATTTGCTGCAGGACCATCTTCTCCCTTCTGCGCTGTGCCACCTTTTACATAATCAGGTGTCATATATGGATAGGTCTTCTGCTGGATTTTGTTCTCTTCCAATTCTTTATTGTCTATCCTTATGCTGGTTTTAGAAAAGACAGAGGAACCAGAGATCAAATTGCCAACATCCGCTGGATCNAGTCAAGGCTATGGTTTTTCCAGTGGTCATGTATGGATGTGAGAGTTGGACTGTGAAGAAGGCTGAGCGCCAAAGAATTGATGCTTTTGAACTGTGGTATTGGAGAAGACTCTTGAGATTCCCTTGGATTGCAAGGAGTTCCAACCAGTCCATTCTGAAGGAGATCAGCCCTGGATTTCTTCGGAAGGAATGATGCTAAAGCTGAAACTCCAGTACTGTGGCCACCGCATGCGAAGAGTTGACNTTGGAGAAGACTCTTGAGATTCCCTTGGATTGCAAGGAGTTCCAACCAGTCCATTCTGAAGGAGATCAGCCCTGGATTTCTTCGGAAGGAATGATGCTAAAGCTGAAACTCCAGTACTTTGGCCACCTCATGCGAAGAGTTGACTCACTGGAAAAGACTCTGATGCTGGGAGGGATTGGGGGCAGGAGAAGGGGAGGACAGAGGATGAGATGGTTGGATGGCATCACTGACTCGATGGATGTGAGTCTGAGTGAACTCCGGGAGTTGGTGATGGACAGGGAGGACTGGCGTGCTGCGACTCATGGGGTAGCAGAATCGGACACGACTGAGCGACTGAACTGAACTGAACTTCATAAGAAACTCACTTGCATTCTACTAAAATGGTTGTATCTTTTAACCTTCCCACCACTATTATGCCAGTTACTATACATCCTCGCCAACATATGAGGTTGTCAGTCATTTCCAAAGAATGCACCTTTCAGCATGTGGAGAAATGTCAGTAACATCCAGTTTGTTCATGTCCTATATTAGGACTGATTCCCTATCTAGTGCACTATCAATTATTGAGAGGAGTGCTGAAACTTCCAACTTTAACTTTAGATTGTATATGTATCTTTCAACTCTGTCAATTTGTTTCCTATGGGGGGATGGGGTGGGGAGACACTGTCAGAATCATTACATCTCCCTTAACAAAGTAACTCTCGCAACATTATAGTTCATGTTCTGGAGTTTCCATTTTCTGATATTAGTATAGCTACTCCAGCTTTCTTATGATTAGTTTTGCAGAGTATAGCACTTTCTGTCCTTTAAATTTTTCACCTATAACTCTGGATTTTTGTAGCATACAGTTGGGTCTTACTTTTTTCATCCATCTGACAATCCCTTTTATTTAATTTTAATTAATTTTTATTTAAATATCACAGGTAGCTTGTGGTGACCAGACTGAAGACAGCAGGTTAGGTCAAGGGTTAACAAACTACAACAGAGCAGAAGGCAAATGCAGCCCATTATCTGCTTCTGTGCAGGCTGTGAACTAAGAACGCTTCTACATTTTCTAAAAGTTGGGAGTAAAAAAAAAAAAANTTTTTTTTTTTCTGTTGTATCTAAAAAGTCATAGCCAACCAAGGTCACCTAGGTTTTCAACTGGGTTGTTTTCCAGAGCTTATAGTTCTGAATTTTGTGTTTCGGTCTATGCTTCATTTTGTTACTTGTAGGAGGAAGGCTTAATTTCAGTGTCTAAATTCATCTGATTGCATGTGATTGTCCATTTGTTCCAACACCATTTGTGGAAAAGTCTTCTGTTCTCCATTGCGTGGCCTTTGCTCCACGCCAGTGATCGGCTGGCTCCACTTGGGTAAATCGATTTCTGGTCTCTCTATTCCATTACACTGGTCTGTTTGTTTATTTGCCAGTACCACCCTGTATCATTCGTGTAGCTTCATGGTAAGTCTTAAAGTAGAGTACCATTGGTTCACCTACTTTGTTTTTCAGTATTATGTTGCCTAATCAAAGCTTTGGTTTTCCCATTGGTCATGTATGGATGTGAGAGTTGGACTCTAAAGAAAGCTGAGCACCAAAGAATTGATGCTTTTGAACNTGGAAGATCCCCTGGAGAAGGAAATGGCAACCCATTCTAGTATTCTTGCCTGGAGAATTCGATGAATAGAGAAGCCTGGTGCGTTACAGTCCATTGGGTTGCAAAGAGTCAGACATGACTGAACAACTAACTAGAACTAGATTTTTTGCTACACTGGCAGAACTAAAGAGTTTCAAGGACATTATACTGACCACAAAGCCTAAAACATTCTTAATATCTGGTTTTTTAAAGAAGTTTAACAAATCCTGATTAAAACTATTTGCATTTAATGCAATTATTGATATAATTGGATTTAAATCTATAATCTTACCACTTATCCTCCATGTATCCATATATTTCTTCGTTCCTTTCTTCCACCTTTTCTTGTCTTCTCTGGGATCAAATTGGCATACTCTAGCATTTCATTTCATATCTAGTTGAATGGCATAATTCTTTATTTTAATACTCAGTGGTTGCTCTGGGTTTTACAATATATGTCTTTAACTCAGCAGAATGCACCATCAATGATACCTCTTACTTCATAAAAACTGTGAACACCTGCTACCCTTACAACACTGTGGTGTACTTCCATTTCCCTGCTCTCATCCTTAATACTTGTATATCAGACATTTTACTTCTACATATGTCATAAAACTTATGATTTTTCTTTATAAACAGCCAATTATCTTTAAAATTAGGGGAAATGTACTTTATACTCAAATATATTTATCATTTCTTGCACTCATCATTTCTTTGTCCAGATCTAAATTTTCATCTGATCCATTTTCCCTCCATCTGCAAGATGTTTTTTGTAATAACTTTCAACTAGGTAGTAACAAATTCTATAGTTTTTGATGAAAATGTTTCTATTTCACCCTTGCTTTCAAAGGAAATTTTCCTGAATATAAAACGTTTCATCATCTCCTAGTTTACACAGTTTCTGACACGAAGTCCTTATTGTTTCTCTATACATAATATGTCTTTTCCTTTGGCTGCACTCAAAATACTCTTTTTCATCACTGGTTTTTAGAAATTGCTCTCATGGTTACTTTTGTGTGGATCTACCCTGCTTTGGGTTTGTTCAGACTATTGGATCTTATGAGTTCATCATTTTCATCAAATCTGGAAAATTTTGAGCCACTACTTCTTACAATACTTTTGGCTCCATCCCTTGAGAATGTCAAATACACTTTGTTGAGCTTACCTGGTACTATCTCACAGACCAATGGGCCACTGACTATTTTCAGCTCTCTTTCTCAGCTTCATTTTATGATTATAATGTTTTGCTGTATCTTCAAATTTACTGGTCTTTTCTTCTGCTCTGTCCAATCTACTGTTAAATCTGTTCAGTTAACTTTTTATTTCAGATAACCCTTTCTTTACTCTTAGAAGTTCTATTTGGTTCTTTTTCATGTCTTTCATTTCTCTAGCCATTACATTCATATTTTTCTTTACATTTAAATTTTTAGTTTTTTTATTTAACTTATTTTATTTTTAATATCCCTGCCTGCTAGCTCCATCGCCTCTTTCATTTCTGGGTCTATTTCTTTGGACTGACTTTTCTACTGGTTATAGACTACCTTGGACATGTTTCTTGCAATGTCTAGGAATTTCTGCTTAGATGTAGGAAAATATCAATCACACTGTTGTTTTCGAGTGTTTGCAATCATCAGAGAGTTGGGCTTTGTTTTAGCAGGTAATTATTTAGAGATCTATTTGACATCCCCCCACCCGAGGACTTTTCTGTCTTTACAACATGACAAATCCAATGGGTTCTCCACTGAATGTCTTAGATGCACCTAAAGATCCTTCACTCTGGTCAGAGTTAAATGTCTCCTGCATAAATCTGGTAAATATTCTGCTAGTAATTTCCTGGATGTTCACTGTCTGGCTTTACAGAGTTTAACTTTATGCATTCACAACCTAGTATTCATTAAAGACTCAAGGTAGCCCATATAAAGATTTCTGGAGCTTTTTTTTAAAAAAATTATTTTTGGCTGTACTTGGTCTTCATGCTCCACAGGCTTCTCATTGCAGCAGTGTCTCGGGTTGCAGAGCACAGGCTCTAGGGCACATGGGCTTTAGCAGTTGCAGCACATGGGCTTAGTAGCAGTGGCTCCCAGGCTCTAGAACATAGGCTCGATAGTTGTGACACACGGGGTTAGCTGCTCTGTAGCATGTGGGATCTTTCCAGATCAGGAACTAAACCTGCATTAGCAGATGGATTCTTTATCACTAAGCCACCAAGGAAGCCCCTTGGAGTTCCTTTGACTGCACAATTCCTACCTTTTTAGAACTTGATCATGCAACTTGTAGCTGCCCAAGCCCTGCCAAAACCCAGTCTATGTCTCCTCAACTGAGCATGGCTTACAGGATCATTAGGCTCCCCCTCCCTGCTTCTTCAATTCCAAAGTTGCTTCCAGGTAGAAAGCCACAGTAGTTGTAGAAACTCATATTCTTTATTACCCCTCTCTCAGGGACCACAATCCTACTCTGCCTTTGGTGTAATATCTAATAAAAAATGGTTCATATATTTTGGTCCAGTTTACCAACTATTTGTGACAAAGGAGTAAAGACCCTTATTGCTCCATCATCATCAGAAAGAAATTCCAAAATTTTTGAAACAAAATTAATGACAAATGTACTTGAGCAGACCATACAAATTCAAAGAACAACGAATTATAAATGGATCTATTTTTCACATGTCAACTATTTAAAAGGAAACAATAAGGATATCATATGTTGGTTTCTAAAATTTCCAAAAAGAAGCAAGAGAGAACACTGGATCCTTAAAACAACTTTAAATGAATATTGTTGTCACCATTATGAAGAGACTCACAAACAAATAACTTGCCAAGGACACATAAATGTCAAGTGGCAAATCTAATATAACCCAGGTAACACTAAATACCATGTTTTCACTCTGTGTCACATTGCATCCCTCTTTTTTTCAACACAAATAAGTTTTAAGAGATTTGGCTTACCAAACTGAATTTATTAAAATCGCCTGTCTTTTACTTAGCAAAAGTTACTATTGACTATCAATAATAATATTTGATCAATATGGGAAAAACATAGTACCATAGTGAGTTGAGAATATTTCATACAAAAACAATGATACAAACAACTGAATTTTAAAAAACACCAAAAAATAATGAAACAATGAATAGCGTAAGTAACTCTACTCAATACTCTGTAATAGCCTACACGGGGAAAGAGTCTTAAAAAAAAAAAAAAAACCCGAGAACTGATTCACTGTGCTACATACCTGAAACCAACACAACATTGTAAATCAACTATATGCCAATAATCTTTTTAAAAAAGAAACAAATAAGAATAAAACCATAAAAAGAAAGAAAAAGCAATGATACAATATCATTTTTAGCCTATCTGGCATTTGGACAAGTAGCTGTGTATTTACTTAAATCTAAAATTGGCATTTAAAAATAAATGATTTGTGGAACTTTGGTTATGATTCACTCAAGCTAGTAAATCGAAAAGGAATCCATATTGGAGGCACATTACACCAAGAGAGTGGGCTGTCCCTTTTCCACAAATCCCTTATTTCATGGATAGACACTATGTTCATTTTTTAATTTTGGAGACCGCCTATAATGGAAGTTCCTTTAAAATTTTATTCATAAGACCCAGAAAAGGGGTTAACATGCAGTAGGCACTAAATGCACACTTTGGAAATGAAAGGTCCCAATATTTTAATTCTTAAAATAATGGAGGTACACTGCACCAAGAGAGTGGGCTATCCCTCCTCCACAAATCCCTTAAAATGATAATAAAAAACAAACAAAAAAAACCAGAGAGGGAGAAAAAGTAATAGGCTTGTGTTTCCAATTAATATGGAGCAACACAAATAGTATTTACCTGAAACAACCAAATAACAGAACATAATATATAATACAGCAGCACTCAAGACATCACACAAGAGGTGAAGACAGTGAACAGTGATACATAAAAGATTAGAAGCAAAGACAATAAACACTACAGTTATCCCAGTGTATTACTGGGGTAAGAGGCAGAAAGAGGACCCAGTCAAAATCTGGCAATTTCCCTCTGTCAAAGAGGGGAGGCTGGGAGCCAAAAGGCAAATTGGAGATAGGCAATAGCATTCATGGAGTAGTGATCAAAGAGGTGAGAGGTGCAGAGAACACTCTGGAAATCTGCAAACAGCCCTTTCTGAGTCTTCAGCAAAGTACTGATCAGCGTACATGTATGAGGAAACTACCCAAGGTGAGGCAAAGAATCACTAAAAGGACTAGAGGAAATAATGCGCCCAGCACCCATACAAGTCTTGTAAGTTCTGTCCCCAGTAGCCAAAATAGCAAAAGGTCATATTTCACATAGGACTGGTTAGAGAAGAGGTCAGTAAATTATATCCCACAGATCAATCTGCTCCACCTTCTGCTTCTGTACAGCCCAAAAACTCAGGATAGCTTTCACATTATTTAAAAAAAAAAAAAAAGTCATGTGGTAATATTTCATGACAATTGAAAACTAGATGAAATTCAAATTACAGTGTCAAGAATAAATCTCACAATATCCTCACTCTTTTAAATACTCCCTATGGAGTATAGTGCTTGCACACTATAACAGAAGGGATAGGTAGCTGCCAGAAAGATGAAATAGCTCACAAGGCCTAAGATATTTACTATTTGACTACAGAAAAATGAATCTTGCTGTCAGTCAAAAGAAAATAAATTCTGCAATAAACACATATCTTGTCCCACCTAAAAAAGCTTAGAAGCAAGATATAAAATAAACAGTTCCAAAGCAACTGAATCATGTCCAGAATTTAATAAGACTATTATATTAAAAGGTATACAAAAATATCTAGCATCTAGCTTGGTTAAAATTAACAATGTCTAGTATCAAATCAAAAATTACCAGACACAAAAATGAAAGCAGAAAATAAAACCTATCATGAAAAGAAAAAAAACAATTAAATCTGACTCAGAAGTGACTCAAAGAATAGAATGACTAGACAGCGACATGAAAAGGTATTATATAAGTTACTATAATACATTGGTTCAAGAAGCTAGAGCAAAGACTGAATGTGTTAAATGAAGACATGGATAATATTTCTTTAAAAAGACATAAATAAAATTTTCAGAGAGGAAAACTACAGTGTCTGACGTTAAAAATACAGTAGGGACTTCCCTAATAGTCCAGTGGCTAGGGCTGCACTCCCAATGCAGGTACCTGTTCAGGGAACCAGATCCCACATGCCGCAACTGAGAGCTTGCAAGCTGCAACCAGATCCTGCATACCACAGCTAAGACCCAGTGCAGCCAAATAAAATCAAAAGGCACAAACTTCTAGTTATAAAACAAATGTCATGGGGATGTAACATTCAGAATACAGAACACAGGCAATATTATAATAACTTTAAGTGATGACAGATGGTAACTAGGCTTATCACAGTGATCATCTCAAAATGGAATTAATATAAATGTCTAATCACTATGCTGCACACCTGAAATTAATATTGTATGTCAACTATACCTCAACTAAAATTTTTAAAAAAGAGCAAATGAAGGAGGTCAGGTTCCATTTGACGATGCAGAAAGATCCTGAACTCACCTCCCATGAAACAACAAATCCACAAGTAAATACAACAATTCCCTCTGAAAGAGACCTGAAAACTAGATGAGAAGAATCTCCATAACAAAG
This sequence comes from Neotragus pygmaeus, assembly GCA_006410875.1. Taxonomy (NCBI): domain Eukaryota; kingdom Metazoa; phylum Chordata; class Mammalia; order Artiodactyla; family Bovidae; genus Neotragus; species Neotragus pygmaeus. Next base: position 180,864 of record SJYV01018870.1, on the reverse strand, counting down.
GATAAAAGGACAGCAGTGACATGGGTAGACGGGTAGACGAAACAGAGGAAAAACCACACCTCGCCCACAAGTCACAATTGGGAAGGATCACAAAGGTATGCCTATTTTCCCTGAAGAGCGAGGGATTTGAGTTTCACATTGGGCATCCCAACCCTCAGATTATGAGCAGAGGAGCCCCCCAAAAAAACCTGGCTTTAAAAACCAACAACGAAGACTGCTCGAGGGGTCCAGTCTGCCAATGAAGGGGACATTTGATTCCTGGTTTGGGAAGATCCCACATGCTGAGGAGCAACTAAGTCTGTGAGCCGTAACTACTGAGCCAGCGCTTCAGGGCTCACGAACCCCAACTACTGAGGCCAGTGAAGCCCGCACGCCTAGAGCACACGCTTTGCAAGGAGAAGCCACTGCAATGAGAAGCCCATGAACCAGAAATGAAGAGTAGTCCCGACTCACTGCAACTAGCGAAAGCCCACACACAGCAGTGAAGACCCAGCAGTTAGTAAGTATATAAAATTAAAAAAAAAAAAAAAAAAAAAAAAACAAAAAAAANGAAAACTAGATGAGAAGAATCTCCATAACAAAGGATAAAAGGACAGCAGTGACATGGGTAGACGGGTAGACGAAACAGAGGAAAAACCACACCTCGCCCACAAGTCACAATTGGGAAGGATCACAAAGGTATGCCTATTTTCCCTGAAGAGCGAGGGATTTGAGTTTCACATTGGGCATCCCAACCCTCAGATTATGAGCAGAGGAGCCCCCCAAAAAAACCTGGCTTTAAAAACCAACAACGAAGACTGCTCGAGGGGTCCAGTCTGCCAATGAAGGGGACATTTGATTCCTGGTTTGGGAAGATCCCACATGCTGAGGAGCAACTAAGTCTGTGAGCCGTAACTACTGAGCCAGCGCTTCAGGGCTCACGAACCCCAACTACTGAGGCCAGTGAAGCCCGCACGCCTAGAGCACACGCTTTGCAAGGAGAAGCCACTGCAATGAGAAGCCCATGAACCAGAAATGAAGAGTAGTCCCGACTCACTGCAACTAGCGAAAGCCCACACACAGCAGTGAAGACCCAGCAGTTAGTAAGTATATAAAATTAAAAAAAAAAAAAAAAAAAAACAAGAAACAAGGAGTATGTCCAGGAAAACTACAGAATGATAACAACAACAAAAAAAGCTGCTCCTACAGGGACTGCATACGACTGCATCAACTGAAACACCAGTGCATAAACACAAGTTTGAAAAGACCCGGGCCAGAGGGGAAGGGGATCTACTTACTGATTTTGAAACATCTATCTGAGAGGAACCACTCAGGATGCTTCCTAGGGAGGAAGGCGCTGGCGGAAGCCATTTTGGAAATCTCCACCTAAACCAGGGGCCTTCAATCCCCAGGCCAAGGGCCAGTCCTGGCTGTGGCTGTTAGGAACCTGGCTGCACAGCAAGCGGTGAGCGGCAGGGCAGTGTGCAAAGCTCCCCAGTGCTCACGTCACGTTATCTCATAAACCATCACCACCTCCAACCTCCATCCCTTCTCCCCCACTCTCTACTACATTCCATGGAAAAACTGTCTTCCATGAAACCAGTCCCTGGTACCAAAAAGATTTTTTTTTTAACCAAAAAGTTTGAGACCACTGATATTACCTGTTAACATCAGTGGGCATGGCCTACCAAGAGCCCCATACCTCTGTGCCTCCTCCAGGCCTGAAAGCCAGCCAGATGAAAACCCCTCCTACCAGCACCTGGCAGTCAGACCTCACAGTCATTCTCAGGACCAGTGCCACCCACCAGTGCATCACAGCAGCAGCTCAACCCTGACACTGCCGGAAGGGGCACGCAGCCCCCACACAGGTACCCACTGAGTGCTAGCATCTGAAGGCCAGGCAGGACTGCACTTCTGAGCAGCACAAGGCCACTCCTTCAAGACTGGGAGAGGTAGGTGATTTACCTAATATACACACAAACAAAGAGAATCAGGCAAAATGAGGAGAGAGAGGAGTCTGTTCCAATCACAAGACAAGATAAAATTCAGAAAAAGAACTAAACAAAATAAAGGTAAGCAATCTATCCAATAGAGTCCAAAGTAATATTCATAAAGGTACTCACTGAACTTGGAAGAAGAAATGTATGAACAAGTGAGAACCTCAACAAACAGAGAAAATATAAGAAACTACTAAACAAAATTTTCATAAAAAGTTATAATTGAAACAATAATAATAATAATAATGAAATGCTATTTTGGCTACCTCCTGCGAAGAGTTGACTCATTGGAAAAGAGTCTGATGCTGGGAGGGATTGGAGGCAGGAGGAATAGGGGACAACAGAGGATGAGATGGCTGGATGGCATCACTGACTCGATGAATGTGAGTTTCAGTGAACTCTGGGAGTTGGTGATGGACAGGGAGGCCTGGCGTGCTGCGATTCATGGGGTCGCAAAGAGTCGGACGCGACTGAACTGAACTAAACTGAACTGAAAGAGGCTCAACAGCAGACTGGATGAGGTAGAAAAATGAACCAGTAAGTAAGAAGAAAAATGATGGAATTCACCCAGACAGAGCAGAAAATAAAAACAAAAAAATTTAATGTAAATTGGTACAGCCACTATAGAAAATAGTATGGATTTCCTCAAAAATAAGAATAGAACACTACATGACCCAGCTACCCTACTCCTAGGTATTTTTTCCAAAGAACATGAAAACACTGATTCAAAAAGATATATCCCTATGTTCACTGCCATAATAAAGGAAATCTTGCCATCTGTGACAAGAATGGACCCTGAGGGCACTATGCTGAGTGAAGTAAGTCAAAGACAAATACTGTATGACTTTACTCATATGTGAAATCTGAAACAAAATACAATCCAACAAACAAAATAAAACAAAAGAAACTCACAGATAGAAAAAAGAATAGTGGTTACCAGTGGGAAAGGTGATTCAGGGGGTGGGCAAAATGGGTGAAGGCGGTCAACTGTTTGGGGGGGGGTGTGTGTGTGTATGTGTGTGTGCACACTCAGTCATGTCTGACTCTTTGAGATCCCAAGGGCTGTAGCCTGCCAGGCTCCTCTGTCCATTGAATTCTTCAGGCAAGAATACTGGAGCAAGTTGCTATTCCCATTCCAGGGGATCTTCCCAATCCGGGAATGGAACCCACATCTCATGGATCTCCAACATTGGCAAGCGGATTCTTTACCACTGCGTCACCTGGGTAGTACCGAGTGTAAGGTAATAGAAGGTAAACAGATTTATACTCTGTAGTACACACAGATGTTAAACTATAATGCTTTCAGTTATAATGCTGTATAACTGAAAGTTACATAACATAAAATGAGAGAAAGAAAAAAGCCCTACCTTAAAAATGTGGGAGGTGAGAGAACACAAATGTAACACAAAACAAGCAGAGGAAAGAAAACAGTAAGTAGCAGAAATCAATGAAACCAAAAGCTGGTTCTTTAAGAAAAATTAAAATGATTGATAAGCCTCTATTCAGACTGAGGCAAGAGGGAGAAGGACACAAATAAACAGTATCAGGAATGAGATGTATAACAGACATGAAAAAGATAAGAATATAATACTACGAGCAAATGCACACTGATAAATTTTGTAACTTCAGTGAAGTGGAAAAATTCCTTGAAAGAAACAAAGTACCAAAGCTCATCCAAACAGAAACAGATAACATGAATAATCAATCCCGTATCTATTAAAGAAATGAAATCTGTAGTTTAAAGCCTTCCCATAACAAAAACTACAAACCTAGATAGTTTATTGGTAAATTGAGCCACAGTTTTAAAGAATACCAATTCTACACAAATAATTTCTGAAAATTGAAAAGGAGGAAATACTTTCCAATACCTCCTATGAGGCAAGTATTATCTTGATATCAAAATCAGAAAAACACATAATGAAAGAAAACTACAGACTAATATCCCTCATGAACATAGATGCAAAGTTTCTTAACACAATTTTAGCAAATATATAAAAGGGTAATTGATAAAGAGGAGAGAGAAAAAGTTGGCTTAAAAACTCAACATTCAAAAAACTAAGATCGTGGCATCCGGTCCCATCACTTTAAGGCAAATAGGTGGGGAAAAGATGGGATTTCCCTGATGGTCCAGTGGTTCAGTTCCTGGTCGGGAAACTAAGATCACACGTGCTGCAACTGCTGAGCCCATGAACTCCAGAGCCTGCACATCACAACCAAAGATCCTGCATACTGCAATGAAGATCTCAGATGGTACAACTAAGACCCGACGCACCAGAAACTAAATATAATATTAAAAAAAAAAATCCAACACCCACTTCTGATAATCTAGAAATAGAAGGGACCTTCCTCAACCTGAGAAAGGGCATAGTGAAAATCTGTTACCAACATACTCAATGGTGAAAAACTGAATGCTTTCCCCCTAAGATCTGGATGATCTTAGGCCAAGAACGTCCTTGCTGCTGCTGCTAAGTCGCTTCAGTCGTGCCCAACACTATGCGACCCCATAGACAGCAGCCCACCAGGCTCCCCCAGCCCTGGGATTCTCCAGGCAAGAACACTGGAGTGGCTTGCCATTTCCTTCTCCAGTGCATGAAAGTGAAAAATGAAAGTGAAGTCACTCAGTCATGTCCGACTCTTAGCGACCCCATGGACTGCACGCCACCAGGCTCCTCCGTCCATGGGATTTTCCAGGCAAGAGTACTGGAGTGGGGTGCCATTAACTACCACTTATATTCATGACTCTACATGTAGTTCTGGGAAGAAAAAGAAATCAAAGATATGCAGATAGAAAACAAAGAAGTAAGACTGTCTTCATTTACAAAAAACAAGATCATGTACAAACAATCTTTAATCTGTAAAACCTGAAACTTCCCTGGTGGTCCAATGGCTAACATTCTGTGCTCCCAAAGCAGGGGGTCTCTGTTCAATCCCTAGTCAGGGAACTAGATCTCACATGTTGCAACTAAGAGGTTGCAAGCCATAACTGAAAAAAATCCCACATGCCATAACTAAAGATTCCCCATGCCACAACTAAAGATTTCATTTACCACAACAAAGATCGAAGATTCAGTGTGCCCCAATTAAGACCTGGTGCAGGGACTTCCCTGGTGGTCCAGTGGCTAAGACTCTGAGCTCCCAGTGCAGGGGGCCCAGGTTCAATCCCTGGTCAGGGAGCTAGATCCCATATGCTACAACTAAGACCCAGAGCAGCCAAATAAATAAATAAAATTAAAAAAAAAAAAAAAAGACCTGGTGCAGCCATATGAATACTGCTTCATGCAAAAGTAACTGTAGTAATTTGTGCACTGCTGAACTTAGCCATTTGATATTGAAATACATTTTTTTAAATACATTTTTAAATAAATGTGGTTATGGTATATATTTTTATGTGCATTTCTCATTTTATGTATTTTTGCTAATGATTTATTACTTATTTTATATTTTAGACTACAGAAATGATGTTAGACCAAAAGTAAATTCTAAAGATTTTTTTTTAATTCAAGTTCAAAATGGGTCATAAAGCAGCGGAGACAACTCGCGACATAAACAATGCCATTTGGCCTGGGAACTGCTAACGAACCCACAGTGCAGTGGTGGTTCGAGAAATTTTGCAAAAACGGACAAGTCTTGAAGATGAGGAGCGCAGTGGCCAGCCACTGAAGTTAACAACGACCAACTGACAGTAAACATTGAAGCTAATCCTCTTGCAACTACATGAGAAGTTGCCACAGAACTCAACGTCGACCATTATGGTCATTTGGCATTTGAAGCAAATTGGAAAGATGAAAAAGCTCGATAAGGGGGTGCCTCGTGAGGTGACCACACATCAAAAATATTGTCATTGTGAGGTGTCATCTTCTCTTCTTCTATGCAACAATGATGAACCATGTATCGATCAGACTGTGGCATGCGATAAAAAGTGGATTGTATATGACAACAGGTGATGCCCAACTCAGTTGCTGGGTCAATAAGAAGCTCCAAAGCACTTCCCAAAGCCAAACTTGCACCAAAAAAGGGTCATGGTCACTGACTGGTGGTCTACTGCCAGTCTGATCCACTACAGCTTTCTGAATCCCAAAGAAACCATTAAACCTGAGAAACATACCAAAAACTGTACTGTCTGCAGCCGGCATTGGTCAGCAATATGGGCCCAATTCTTTTCCACGACAGTATCCAACTGCACATGGCACAACCGTAACCTTTCAAAAGTTGAGCGAATCGGGCTATGAAGTTTTGCCTTATCTGCCATACTCACTTGACCTCTCGTCAACTTCTTCAAGCATCTTAACAACTTTTTGCAGGGAAAAAACGTTTCTACAACCAGGAGGAGGCAGAAAATTCTATCCAAGAGTTCATCAAATCCCAAAACGTGGATTTTTACACTACAGGAATAAACAAACTTATTTATCATCAGCAAAAATGTGTTGATTGTAATGGCTCCTATTCTGATTAATAAAGATGTGTTTGAGCCTAGTTTTAATGATTTAAAATTAAAGGCGCAAAACTGTAATGTTTTGCACCAACCTAAATAAATTCTTTTAAAAAAAGCAAGGCAACCAAGAAAAAAGCACATCCTAAAAATTTTTAGAGTTCTGAGGATTAAGGAAAAAAAATCATAAAAATCTTTCAGGAAGAAAAAGAAACGAACAAGAATCAAACTGGCAGATGTCTCATCAGTAACAGTGGATGCTAAAAGATAAAAAGAGTTCTGGGGGGAAATTATTTGAATACTGTATTCAATTTAAATGGCCACTTTAAGAACAGAGGACAAAATAAAAATATTTTCAGACATGCAAGAACACAAGTTCAGCTCTTAGAAATCCTGTTTGAAAAAAGAATGTACTACAATGGCACCCCACTCCANTAAAAAGAGTTCTGGGGGGAAATTATTTGAATACTGTATTCAATTTAAATGGCCACTTTAAGAACAGAGGACAAAATAAAAATATTTTCAGACATGCAAGAACACAAGTTCAGCTCTTAGAAATCCTGTTTGAAAAAAGAATGTACTACAATGGCACCCCACTCCAGTACTCTTGCCTGGAAGATCCCATCGATGGAGGAGCCTGGTGGGCTATAGTCCTTGGGGTCGCTAAGAGTCAGACACAACTGAGCGACTTCACTTTCACTTCTCACTTTCATGCATTGGAGAAGGAAATGGCAAGCCACTCCAGTGTTCTTGCCTTGAGAATCCCAGGGACGAGGGAGCCTGGTGGGCTGCCATCTATGGGGTCGCAGAGAGTCAGACACGACTGAAGCAACTTAGCAAGCAACAACAAAAGAATGAATGTAAGAGGAAAAATGTGTGAATCAAAACCAGTGGTGAGTAAATAAAATACTAAAACATACAGTCTAATTTAAATAATTGTTGAGAAACATATATAAATGAATGACAATATGGAACTAAAATCCCAGGTAATTAAAACACGGCAGTTTGGTTGTGGGACTGAAAGGCATGGTCAGGGATGAAGCCTGTTAAGATTTTTACATTGCTTGAGTTATTAAAGCAAGTTACAGTGTTCAAGTATCAACCATAGAGAGAATGGAAAAACACTCCCAACATTAATTTCCTTTAGATACAATTATTTACATTATTGATAATTCTAGCTTAAGAAGTATTTATAATGTTTTCAAGGGGTAACATTTTGTCTTTCAAGATGATAGCACCATCCTTCACTAACTAAATGGTGTGAGACCAGAATCCAGTAATAATACGGGTTTGAATTACCACATGGTGTCTAACAGCATGTGTAAAAGTTNAACCCTCTGCCCACCAAAGCGGGGAAGCAAAACCGACTTCACCACCACCGCCCCCCAAAGTGAGAATGGAAGAGGACCCCATTCCTATGAAGGAGCAGCAAACCTCCCGACTCCCGAAGAAGGAGTTTTGGGGGTTAAACCGACCCTGGAGGGGAAGGGAAAGGAGACCGGAGCCGACTCTCTCTCGAGGGAGTTCCCACTAGAGGGAGGGAGAGATGAAGTGTCCTCTGGCCCCCGCCCACCCAGGTGGAGGGAGAGAAAGGGGCGCCCGGAGAAGACGAGCCCAGCCTCCCCCGAGATAGTGGGGAGGATGGTGGGAGGAGGGGAGGGAGCGAGGGAGGGGTAGAGGAGAAAAGCGCAAAGCTGGCCGGAACCTGCGCTCCCCTTCCTCCGCCACCGAGAGGGAGAAGGGGTGAGGGACCCGGCCCCCACCACGGGGTAGCAGCTCCCGGTGCGGCCGATCAGCACAATGACCCCCCTCGTCCCCCGCGGCCAGACCTAGACGACGACGCCCCCACCTCGGCTGGGCGCCGGGCGGAGTTGGCCCTATGGGGCCTCCGCCCCGCCTCCCCACTGCCCGAGACCCCCGGGGGCTGGGCGGAGGAGACCGGCCGCGCGGAACTGCGCCTCAGCGGGAGGACAGAGCCGCGGAGGCCCGGGGTGTCTGTGGGGAGCAGAGAGAAGGAGCAAGCCAGGGCCGCTTCCCGCCGGGCGTTCGGGCCCCCTCGCTTACCTTCTCCGTTGCCGACGTCCGGCGGCGGAGCTTGCAGCACCCGCTCGAGCTCCGGGAACGGCAACTCAGGCAGGTCGAGCAGCGGCCCGTAGCGCTCCAAGAAAGAGCAGACTACGGCGAAGTTGGGACACGAACCCGGGCAGCCCGGAGGAGCCATCGCCGCCACCGCTGCCGCCGCCGCCGCCATTTTGAACTGGAGGATGGAGGAGGAGGAGGCGATGGGGGGGTAAGGGGAGTTGGGGTGCCGAGGAACAGCAGGGCAACCTTACAGACGACAGGAGGCGCTAGCAAGTGGGCGCCCCTGCGGATCCTGGCGTCTCAGGCACGGCGCCGCGATCCCACAATACAACGGCGGCTCAGAGCAGTCGAGAACCCAGTCAGACGGAGGAAAGAGAGGCGCTCCGTGCCTTTCACTTTCCGCCCTCTTCCCGCTCCTCCCACTTCAGGCTTGCCACTGCCTCGTGTGACAGGGGGAATGAAAACAAGGGCTGAGGGGCAGGGAGGCGGGGCTGGAAGCTCGGGAGGCGGGACTTTGGGGGAAATGACCAATAGACTTGAAGGGGCGGGGCTTCGCTTGTAGACTCGCCGAAACAGTCTTTCCCGGGCGGGGCGAGTCGGGGTGGGGAGACCGTCTAGCAGAGACCGCCTGAGCAAAGGTGAGAGGTAAAGCACGGAGCGGTTTGAGATCGCCGCTCCTCGGAGGGTGTCGGGTAAGTTTCGAGGGCCACTCCTGGAACTGAAGCTGGCCACTGAAGATGGTCGGGGAAGTTGAGGAGAGTGAATAAGGAGAAAAAGAGCAGAATAGAAAAAAAAAAAAAAAGCGATTCTGAGGAAAAATTGGAGAGGGGAAAAGTAGAGAGGTGCCCTGAGTTGGGGATTGGGATGGAACCTTTGTAATAAGGAGTCTCTGTGAAGTTTGCTAAGTTACAAGTACTGCACCTGCTTGAAAGCAATGTCGGAGAACTGGGGGACGAGGGCCTGATGGAACGAGAATCTGCCGGGATCTCCAGTCTGAGGAGTTGGGGCCGTGTTAGGAAATCCGGGGTTTGAAGGGACCAGGCTCCCTTCAAACTTTTCTCAGGGAGCAAAGTTTGAGAGGATTGGGCCCTCCTGAGTTTGCCAGGGTGGGAGGACGAGGGGCCCTGTTAAGGATTGAGATCTTAGGGACCAATCTCTGTAGCAGAACCAAGATCGAGGGTGGACTAGGACTGCCCTGACTGCACACCTGGTAGGAAATTTGTTGCAAGGGCAAACAGTTTGTTAGAAGACGGAGTTGTGCTTCGTTGGAAGAAGTAGTGAGCACTCTCCCACAAAGAATCTCAGAAAAACCATCAGTAATGCAAAGCATAATGTGCAGCTTGGGATATAATGTGCATTATGGTTAAGAGTCTGGACTTGGAGTTTGGGAAGACTTGAGTCCTAACAGAACGGCTTCACGACATTGGGGAAGACTTTTTCATTTCTTTGAAAATCTGACATGGGGCGGGGGGCGGTGATGATAGTACCTACATCATAAGATTTTACTATATAATTCACAATAAATTGATTAGCACAATGCCCTGGCACATTGTGAGGAGAAGTCGCTCAGTCGTGTCCGACTCTTTGCGACCCCATGGACTATACAGTCCAGGGAATTCTCAAGGCCAGAATACTGGAGTGGGTAGCCACGTCCTTCTCCAGGGGATCTTCCAACCCAGGGATCCAACCGGGTCTCCTGCATTGCAGACGATTTCTTTACCAACTGAGCTACCAGGGAAGCCCCTGGCACATTGTAATACTTTAAAAATATTAGTTGCTACTATTGAAGAAAATCCTAAAATTTAGATTGAATTCAATTGTTTGTAATTGATAGTTTACTACTTTGAGCCAAAATTTCAGTGTGCATTTAAAATTTATATAGTATCTACTTAATAAAATAATTTCAAAATATAATATAAATCACAGGACAATTTATAATTAAGAGAAAATAAAGAAATATATGGCATAACTCAATGGACATGAGTTTGAGCACATTCCGGGAGATAGTGAAGGACAGGAAGGCCTGGCCTGCTGTAGTCCATGAGGTCAAAAGAGTCAGACATGACTGAGCAACTGAACAACGACAAAAATATATAGGCAAATAATTATGTTGGGAACAGAGAAAATGATTACTACATTAAAAATTAAATTTTGTTCTGCATTTCTAGGTAAAAAAGGGAAAAACCATAATGTTCTATGTCAGACTATTAACTAAGGAAAGAATTCTTATTTATCAAGAGAAAAAAATTCTATATTGTAAGAGGAATTTTTTAATTAGAATTCTGATTCTTAATCCTGAATAATATATAAACCCTTTTTAAAGGAAAAAAGTGTTCTTTTAAAATTTACAAATACTCTTGAGAATTCCAGTTTAAGAAGTACTGATTAAATAAAGTCTACACAACAATGTGATTGTACTTCATGCCATTGAACTATGTGCTTGAAAATGGCTAAAATGGTAAGTTTTATGTTATATATATTTTGCCACAATAAAAAAGTTTTTTTAAAAAGTCTCACTTTAAGAATATTTCCATGACGATGAATTATACTAGCAAAAGAGAAGTTTTAATTTAATGTGTGGTAAAATGTTATAAGCAATACCAAAATGAAACAACTAAGCTAAAGCATATATTGTACAACAGAGGAAATACAGCCAGTATTTTATAGTGAATTTAAATGTAGTATAACTGTTAAAAATTGTGAATCACTGTGTTGTGCACCTGAAACATATAAAACTCTACATCAACTATACCTCAATTAAAACAACAACAACAACAACAAAACTAAAATATATTGGGAAAACTCTCAAACTCCCAAGAGATACTGTAGACCTGGGCTCCTGAACTCATCAGTTTTGCAAAGATACAAAAATCTTCATAAGATCATAACATAACTGACTTTAAATGAAAGGCAGGTACACAACATTAAATAAAATTGTATCTTTATGAATGAATTTTGATGGGGTAAAAACCTTCAAACCAAAAGAAAGATTTAATTATATCATTTAATAATACTACCCCTGCCACTTTCTATTTCTTCACTTTCAGCTTTTCCAGCACCTCACCTGCTCTCTCTAGGGACTGTAAAAATAACTTTCAAAAAAAAAACAGCTTTATCTAATTTTTTCTTTTCTTAATGCTGATACTGTTACTCAAGGTGGGGGGTAGGGGTGCTGATAAATAAGGTTAGAGTTTCTGCCTTTTCTAATCAAGATTGGCAGTAGAACAAAGTCCTTGGGCATCAAAAGTTATGTCCACCCAAAAGATAAGAGATGTTTCATTACAAAGCAAGGTTTAGGTCAGGTGTTCACTAAGTCTATTCTTAGAAAAAAATAAATAATAAGCCACCCATAATACCACATCTCTTCTTTCCTTGGGCCAAAAGAATTTGTGGGTTATGGGGGAAAAAAAAAAAAAAAAAACCTTAGTTTTTCATTCAGAATTAATGACTAATTTATTCAAAATGCCAAAAAGAAACAACAAATGCTCATTAGAAGAATGGGTAAGTAAATTGTGATATAATCTTTCAACAGACTACTGCTCAGACTGATACACACTGATACCTATTACAACATTCATGAATCCCAGAAGCATTTTGAGTGAAAGAAGAAAGACACAAGAATAATTACTTACAATTTCATCAACATGAAGGTCTAACTAATATGTGGAATAGCAATTAAAAGCTACTTTTGATCTTAGAAGGGAATTGATTAGAAGGGTGCATAAGGGAAATTTCGAGATACATTTGGTATCATGTTTGGCAAGTTTATACATTTGTGAAAATCTTTGAACTCAATAATATCTGCACTTAATTGATATGCTTCAATTTTAAAATTTAATGACTTAGCCTTCAATTTTTCTCAAATTGCATTGATAAGAATCTGCCTTGTAACAGAATAATTTACACATATTTCCGTCTCCCCAACATACTATCTTTGCATTTGTTACACTTTTTTTTTTTTAACAGATATTATAAGCCTGGCAAATGTATATTGAGGTGAATTGGATTCAATCATGGAGCCAGTTTGGGAATTCCTAGTTAGTGATGAACAAATTTACTTAGTGAAAGTCACTTAGTCATGTCCGACTCTGCAACCTCATGGACTTTACAGTCCATGGAATTCTCCAGGCTAGAATACTGGAGTCTTCTAAGGGAAAGGGTAGCCTTTCCCTTCTCCAGGGGATCTTTACTTAGGTTTAAAATTCACTTTTAAAACAATACTTTTAGAAGTATGTGTTATATGTAATGAAAAAGCCAGTGTTAACTGATGTAAGAATCTTATGTTCTTCAAAATAGTTTCTTAGGAAATTATATGAAAATAAGAAGTAATATAAACAAGTTTTAATCTAGCCATTTTCTGGTTCTTTCTCTTAATGATAACTTACTTCTCTGTTGCATATAATTTTATTCATTGAAGAATCACTTTTGGAAGTGTCTTACCATCTTTTTTCTTAACAGCATCTATCTATTCTTATTTCCTAAAAGCATGGCTGATATTGATAAATTATTTCTCAGGTGAAATAATTATTTTTACTGAAAGAGAAATTATGTTGGCTTTTTTGTAGAAATGTGTAAGTTGGTCCTAATATTAATATGGAAGTGCAAGGAACCCAGAACATCCTAAACAGTTTTTTAAATGATCAACAGAGTTGAAAGTTTCACCCTTCCTTTTTCAAAGAAAAAGAGAAAATTTTATAGTTAATTGCACATCTTCTCTCTTTAGTGTAATATTAATTGTTCATCAAGAATCATGTTTTATAAACTTATTTCTTCCTCCCATGAAACCAAAAACAGTGTGTTTATGTCCTTTGTTATATAATACATTAAAAAATGGATTAGTAGTTATTAATATTAGGTAGAAATGTCACTTGTTATTATCTTTATTTGGAGATTAAATACAGTTTAAGGACAGGTATGTAGGTACCAAATTAACAAGGAGTAGACATGGTTAGCACTTCCCTGGTGGCTCAGACAGTAAAGCATCTGCCTACAATCTGGGAGACCTGGGATCAATTCCTGGGTTGGGAAGATCTCCTGGAGAAGAAAATGGCAACCCACTCCAGTATTCTTGCCTGGAAAAACCCATAGACGGAGGAGCCTGGTAGGCTACAGTCCATATGGTTGCAAAGAGTCAGATATGACAGCAACTTCACACTCACACTCAGACATGGTTAATTTTATGTGTCAGCTATAGTACTCAGTTAATCCAATCAAATACTAATCTAGGTGCTGCTATGATCGAAAAGCAAAGGAGAAAAGGGAAGATATAAGCATCTGAAAGCAGAGTTCCAAAGAATACCAAGGAGAGATAAGAAAGCCTTCCTCAGAATCAATGCAAAGAAATAGAGAAAAACAACAAAATGGGAAAGACTAGAGCTCTCTTCAAGAAAATTAGAGGTATCAAGGGAACATTTCATGCAAAGATGGGCTCGATAAAGGACAGAAATGGTATGTACCTAACAGAAGCAGAAGATATTAAGAAGAAGTGGCAAGGATACACAACTGTACAAAAAAGATCGTCATGATCCAGATAATCACGATGGTGTGATCACTCACCTAGAGCCAGACATCCTGGAATGTGAAGTCAAGTGGCCCTTAGACAGCATCACTACGAACAAAGCTAGTGGAGGTAATGGAATTCCAGTTGAGCTNTTGGGAAGATCCCCTGGAGAAGGGAAAGGCCACCCACTCCAGTATCCTGGCCTGGAGAATTCCATGGACTACAGTCCATGGGTCGCAAAAAGTGAAAACAACTGAGTGACTTTCACTTTCCCTCTTGAACCTCCCTCCCACTTCTCACCCCATCCCACGAAGGCAGCTCTCCAAAATACGAAGGCAGTTCATGCAGCTCAATACCAGATAAACAACCCAATCAAAAAGTGGGCAGAAGACCTTAACAGACATTTCTCCAAAGAAGACATCCAGACAGCTAATAAACACATGAAAAGATGCTCAAATTGCTCTTTATTAGAGAAATGCAAATCAAAACTAGTAATATAAGGAAGATGAGCTTTTAATAAGGTGCTCCCCACACTCATAAAATAAAACCCAGGTAGGTTTTTTTTTTTTTTCTCCCAAAGATCAGAATCTAAGCAGTTTACTAATCTGTCATCTGGCATTCGTTCCCACTCTGCTTCTCCCTGTAACACACCAAAGAAATGCTACAAATCTTCTTGGTCTTGCATCACTTCTTGAGTCATGGGTGTTTGCAGTGGAGGTTCTATTATTCCCCTAACACATCTTTCTCAGTGTGAGAAAGATATTTTAGGAGAGTTGTTCCACATGTAGATGTATTTTTGATGTATTTGTGGGGAAGAAGGTGGTCACCACATCTTACTCCTCTGCCATCTTGAAGGTCCCCCCAATATTTTAGGAGAGGAGAATGGATATCCCCACCCTGCTGCTCACCCTCTGTTAAGAGTGTAAACTATGGAAGGCAGCCTGCTTGCTGGTGACAAGGACCCAGGCTTTGGAGCCAGACTACTTGGCTCTGCCACTTTCTAGCTTTGTGACTGAGGGCAAGTCCCTTTACCTCTCAGGCAAGGACACAAATGTCTACCTACGCAGGAAAAAGGAAAGCCCTTAGTGAAAATGAATATGTGATCCACAATGACTAAATACTTGAAAGAATAGCCCACAGTGAGTGAGAGTCCATGTATGCAACAAACTGGACTCAATTCCCCACCCCCCCGCCAAGAATTTCTAATAACTGTTGTTCCAACTGTTCTAAGAACTGCTGGCAAGACACTATAAAGTCCATGAATTCAAAACTACTTAAGGGAATTCCCTGGCAGCCAGTGGTTAGGACTCCATACTTTCACTTCTGAGGACCCAGGTTCAGTCCCTGCTTGGGGAACTAAGATCCCACAAGCCACTCATTGTGCTCCCCTCCCCCCACCAAAAAAAAAAAAAA
>SJYV01018870.1:28798-159916 GCA_006410875.1 Neotragus pygmaeus | reverse complement strand
CCTTACTAGTTTCTCCAGCCAAGGTTTTGAAATACAGTAACTCAGTTTTATATTTATATACCAAAAATTTGTACTTCAGGATTTTTTTTTTTTTTTTAGTGTATCAATGGTTCTGTTCAGTCCCTTAAACAAAGGAACAATGACTATTGCTCTTCCCCACTCTGACCAAGGATTATACAGAGGCAGCGATTCAGTTTAGGCACCAGCTTGACAGAGCAAGGATAGTTCACAGAGCCCAGAAAAACATCCTTATATACTTAAGAATTTGTGAGAAGGCCAGTACTGTTATATAAAAGGAGAACACTAGGGCTAATTAGGACTAGTTGGAAATAAAGTCTGCATAAAGTCATCACAGAATCGGCCTTAGCAGATCTCCTTGCTGATAGATCCAATTTGCCTTCTAGAACTTTTATTCACTATGTTTAAGGGTGTGCATGCATGTGTGTGTGTAGAGAATTTTTTTTTTTATTCTCCTAACCCCCATTTTTTAATAAGGAAGGCCCACTATAATATTTCCCAGGAACTGTAGTCTTGCTAGAGCTTTGTACGCCGATAAAGTCATTTGAGAAGACTCCTGTACCGATGGGGGCTTGGCCTTGGGGTGTTTGCATCCCCAAAGGATCCCCAAACACTTAGCTTTGCTTTGCATGCTGTAGCCAGTCTAGCGTTTTTCAGAGAGTGGTCTGTGGACCACCCGCATCAGGATCACCTGGGGTTTTCTTTTCAAGCACATTCCTGGGTTCACACCTCAGACGTGCTAAATAAAAACCTCTGTGGGCACAACCCAGGGATCTGTAGCAAGATCCGTGTGGATCCCTATGCCCCTGAGGGTGTGAAATCTACTGCCACAAACTCCTGCCCTGAACACGTCCTGGGCCCCATTCAGCCATCCTTCTAGCCTTGAGTCCTTTGGGTCTCAGACGGACTTCTGGGCTGGGCGGGGCCATTGGACCCACAGACAAGACTTAGGAGTCCTTTCTTTCCTGCTTTTTCTGCACTCAGACACCAGGGCAGCCCCACAGCAGTGTGTTTTATATATTTGGGAATAAGAATATGATTTCAAATGGACACAAGATTTGATATTAAAAGACAAAAAATTGAGAATCAAGGTCTTTGATGATAACAGAGTTAGAACCATTTAATATCTAGGACTAGGGGCTGTAATTTCAAAGGCTTAACTAATCGTCTATGAACGCAGAAGTTAACTAATCTTCTATGAACGCAGTGGGAGGGTTCTGGGGAGGATTCAAGGAATGTGCTATAGCTAGAGGAGGAAGCCAGATGTCGTCAGAAGAAAAAGTAATTGTCGCTTGTCCAGGTCTCCTGAGTTTTCAGGAGAAGCTGAGAATCAGGGATTGCATTTTGGAGTCTTGGTTTTTGNGTCTGGCAACCCACTGGTGGTTGTCTATGAACAGCTGTTACATACTTGGGTTACTAATTTGGAAAGACAGACTACAATAATCATGTAATAAAATCAAATGTAATTTAATGTACATAATTTAATCCTTTTAATGATTTAGAAGTCATTTGCAGATGTGATATCGTCTCAGTATTATCATGAAAATCAACTATCAAATCACCATCATTTTTCTATAGAAGTGAAGAATAGCATCCTACTCAATAGAATGCTAAATTTCCCAAAAGCATGTCCCACTGTTGTTGTGACTGCTTATGGAAACTTATATGCTTTCTCTTGGTCTCTTAAGGAGCAGTATGGACAGTAGAGGAGAATCACCTAATTTTAGATTAGAAAACAATCTCAGAGATCCTCAAACACCTTCCTGTGACCTCCTCCCTCCCAAAGATGAAAATGACTCCAAAAGTCAGACAAATTTTGATAGATGCTGAGCATGTGCTTGACACCTTTCAAGGAACTGAAGATACAGTGATGAACATGACACAGAGGCCACTGGTCTTGAGGCATTTAAATGCTAAAAGGGAGGAAGCCAACAAAGGTCAAGTAAACGAACAAGTAAAACACCCAAACAAATAACTTAAAATATTCCTAAAATCACACAGGGAGCTGGATGCAGAACCCTACCTGGGCTCACATTTCATCTCCTAAAAATCCTGTGTTCTATTGGGTCACAAGGCCAGGATCACAGACACAAAGAAAAGAAATCTAAGAGAAAATGCAGAACAAGGAGACAGAGGACTCAGGAGGAGGAAACTTGCACAATGCTTGGAGGGGAGGGCACATCTCTTTTAATTTAGCATTGCCAACCTTGTCTGTAATCACTCCTCAAACAAAATAAGGCGTAAAGTAAAAACTAGTTATTGTAAATCTGCTGATGATAGAAACTAAAACAGAAGGGATACATAAGTCCTCTGCTCTTTTCCACAGAAGCTCCCAGCACNACAGTAGCTGACTTTATCTTTTGGGGCTCCAAAATCACTGCAGATGGTGATTGCAGCCATGAAATTAAATGACACTCCTTGGAAGGAAAGTTCTGACCAACCTAGATAGCATATTGAAAAGCAGAGACATTACTTTGCCAACAAAGGTCCATCTAATCAAGGCTATGCTTTTTCCAGTGGTCATGTATGGATGTGAAAGTTGAACTGTGAAGAAAGCTGAGCGCCGAAAAATTGATGCTTTTGAATTATGGTGTTGGAGAAGACTCTTGAGAGTCCCTTGGACTGCAAGGAGATCCAACCAATCCATTCTAAAGGAGATCAGTCCTGAGTGTTCTTTAGAAGGACTGATGCTAAAGCTGAAACCCCAATACTTTGGCCACCTCATGTGAATAGTTGACTCATTGGAAAAGACTCTGATGCTGGGAGGGATTAGGGGTAGGAGGAAAAAGGGACAACAGAGGATGAGATGGCTGGATGGCATCACCAACTCGATGGACAAGAGTTTGGGTGAACTCCAGGAGTTGGTGATGGACAGGGAGGCCTGGTGTGCTGCAATTCACGGGGTCACAAAGAGTCAGACACGACTGAGTGACTGAACTGAACTGATGAAGGTGTTTTGTGATCTAGTCAACATTCACAATTAATTGACTTTTAAATAAAGGAGATGATCCTCAGTACTTTTGGAAGCGCTCATTCAATTAGTTGAAAGAATTTAAAAGGAAAAGTGAGGTTTCCTTGAGGAAGATGTAACACGTCAATACTGCAGTGACAATTTCTGCTAAGAGCAACCTGCCAACCTGCCCCCACAACTGCATAAGCTATCTCTGTGAAATAAATCTGTTAATATATATGGTCTACTGGTTCTGTTTCTCTGGAGAACTCTGAGTGACACAAGCCCCTTTTAATTACTGTACTTATCAATGCTAAATGATTCTTTTTTGAAATGTCTCTTTATTGAGAAATTCTATATTCATTGAGTCATTGTCATCAAAATTTTTAAAAAATTAGTTTTTAAGTATAGTGATTCAGTGTTTTCACAAATCATACTCCACTAACAGTTATTACAGGGAGGCCTGGTGTGCTGCGATTCATGGGGTCGCAGAGTCGGACATGACTGAGCAACTGAACTAAACTGAACTGAACAGTTATTATAAGACAATGGCTATAATTCCCTATGCTATAGAAAGTCTGAATTTGGATTCTTCCCCTACACTGTTGTTCTTAGTTTATTTGTTTCTGTGTAGTCACTAGCCTAAACTAAATCTGGACTTCTGTCTGCCATGGAATGTGTAGCCACTGAAATCTATATTAAGTGGTTTTCTTTCTGTTTTTCTTGTTTTCTTTTATTTCTTTTTTTTTTTTCCTTTTTCTTTTTTTTTCTTTTGGTCTTGCCATGCAGCTTGTGGGAACTTCGTGACCAGGGATTGAACCTTGGGCCCCAACAGTGAAAGTGCCAAGCCCTAACTACTGGACCACCAGAGAATTCCCCTCATTTTCATTTTTAAGCTTGGCTTCCTAGGGGTCTCCTCTGTGCCTGTATAGCATAGTGTCCAGCCAAAGATTAATCAAAGATTGTATTCAAACATCTCAAGCCAATAAGAGTTACCCTCTCTACTGATCCGATCAGTATGTGCTGGGGAGTACATTCAGTGTTCAGGCCATTTCCTTCCTGGTTTTCATATTCTTCTGAGTCCTCCAGAGCCCCATTACCTCTTCACTTTGTATGTTCTGTAGGCTCCATTAGCCCAGACATTTCCGTGATTTAGGCCTATTCCTGTCTTTGATGCATATGCTCACAGCCTTTGTTCCACTCTGGATACTAGAAAGCTTATCCAGCACCCTTGGCTGTATCACCTCTGGGAATTCCTTTTCAATCCTGGCCTACTCTGACAATCCAATTGTTTGCTCCAAATAGGCTCACAATAATGAAGAAGCAGAGCCACCTGCCATCTATGTTTATTTGCCACTAAGATCACCAGGTTAACAGATTATGCTCTAAATCAAGTAAGCTTCCTCTACCTTAGCAGCAAGACTTGGTTTTCATGCCCTGCCCCAGTCAAGTTGAACCTCTGTGCTAACAGAACTGATGTAGGAGTATGAGTGTAATCCCATACAAGAAGAACAAAATATCTCACTGTTCTTATCTGAAATTTACTAGTTTTCACAAATAGGCATTTCTTCAGTTTGAACTATGTCTATATTTCTGGAGTACCAAATCATTATTTTGACAGTTTTGTCCAGCTCTATACTTGTTTGGGGGGAAAGGACTTGTCAACCTCCTCATTACATCATGCTGAAGTAAACCTCCACCTTTAATTTTATTTAATTACTTTTTAATTTTTTGGCTGCACAGTATGGTATGTGGGATCTTAGTTCCCTGACCAAGGATCAAACCCATGCCCCATGAATTGGGAGTGTGGAGTCTTAACCACAGGACCACCACGGAAGTCCATTCACCTTTAATTTTATCTTTCAAGAAATATCCTGAGAATTCCCTCCAGACTCTGAGAAGTAATTGTAGTATCTAGTTTCCATGGTTGGGTGAGTCAGGATCCCAAGAATAACAGTTCACTTTTTAGGCCTTTACAGAAGTGACAACTACATAAATGAGAGAGATGCTTCTTAACTCATGGAGGACCAGGGCTTACCATATTTTATATATAGCATTATATTTTAAAATGTATTGTATTTATAGTATAGCTCCAGTATTTTGGAGCTGTTTCAAACTTACTTTAAAACTGATTAATTATATTTTTCCTTTAATTTCAGAGTTCAGTTAAGGTCCTTATGTCATCCCCTGAAATTGCTTCACTCTCATGGGGGCAAATGAAAGTACAAGGCTCTACAAAAATCTATAAGGACTGCAAAGTGTGGCCAGGGGGAAGTCGGGATTGGGATTGGAGAGAAACAGGAACTGAGGTAAGCTATTAGTGTCTGGTTGAAACTGTGTAAGGCTGGCCAAGTAATTTCCAAACTCCTAAGCCTTAATGACCAAGTTCCAAGTGAAAAGTAACTATTTCTTTCATTCTCTCCCTCTTTCTTTCTCTCTCGATATAATATACATACCATTAAACTCACCATTAAAACTTTTAAAATATGAAATACAATTGACTTTTTTTCATAACCTTGCACCGTAACTGCCATTACTAACTCTAGGACATATTTATCATCACGAAGGAAAGCTCATAAACATTAGCAGTCATTCCCCTTTCTTCCCTCTCTCCGGCTCCTGACAACTACTTCTTTCTGTTTCTATAGATGTGCCTATCCTAGACATTTCAAATAAACAAATTCATTCAGTTCTCTTAAGTACAACCTAGGACTGGAAATTCTAGGTCATATGGTAACTCTGTGATTCACCTTTAATTTGCTTCCCAAATTAACTGTACCATTTTACACTATAGATGTTAGGAATGTATGATGGTTTCCATTTTTCTAAGTCCCTCCTCACCAACACTTACTCTTATTTGCTTTTCTTTGCTTTTATTATACCATCCTGATTAATGTGAAATGTTCTCTCATTGTGATTTGAAGTTGCATTTCCATTATACTTCCTCCACTATTCTCAGTGTACCATGCTGAAAATAGAGTCTCCATTCTGTGAGTGGAGGTTGGTTAAAAGAAGGGAACCCTCAACTCACCCTCCACACTCACATGGGACTTGGCTTCAGCAGTAGATAGTTGCAGGCAGTATAAAAAGCACTGATATCCTGATTCTTCCAGGAAGAAGGTCTTATAGCTGGTAGCAGAGACAAGGAATAGCCCTTGGCTGCAGCAGACTGAAGTGAGTTTCTGCCTCAATGGACTAGGAGGAGGGAGGCAGGTAGCTGTCTTTCTTAAAGTATCAGATTCTCACCTTTCTTACCAAATATTTCTATTTTTTTCCTAAATACTTATTTCTTAATTTGTTCTTTCCTCTTTGGGGCTTCCCAAAGTCTTTTTTTAAAAATATTTTTATATTTATTTGGGTGTGCAAGATCTTGGTTGTAGGAACTCTTAGTTGCAGCATGTGGGATCTAGTTCCCTGACCAGGTATTGAACCCAGGGCTTCCTGCACTGGGGCAGAGTCTTAGTCACCAGACCACCAGGGAAGCCCCTTTCCATAGTATTTGAATGACTGGGGTTAAAACAAATTCTTTTTAGGTTATGTTTTTTGGTTTGTTTGTTTTAATAATTTTAAGTGTGGGTAGTGGAGCTCCTCGTGCTCTAATGATGGAAGTTGATCCTTCCATTTTGAAGTATGGTTTTGCTGGATATACAATTTGTGGTTGACAGTGTTTTTCTTGCCATACTTTGAAAACATCATTCCACCTTTTTTGATGTTACTGGTTACTAATGAGAAATCAAATGTTATTCTTATTAATGTTTCCTTGGACTCAACAAGTCACTTCTCTCTTGCTGCTTTCAAAATTCTCTTTAGCTGTTGACAGCTTGGCTATGATACATCTATCAATACATGTGGATCTCTTTGAGTTTATTCTGCTTGGAATGTATGGAACTTCATAAATGTGTAGATTGTTGTTCATCATTACATTTGGGAAATTTTCACCAGTTACTTCTTCAAAAATATTCCTTCTATCTCTCATCCTCTGTGAAAACTGTTAGGGTTATGTAGTGGGGGCTTTGTGTGTGTGTGTGTTTGGTAGAGGTTTTTGCTGTCCTACAGGCCTCTGAGGCTCTGTTCATTGTTTTCATTCATTTTTCTGTCCCTTTTTGCAGATTGGATCATCTTAATTTACGTATCTTTCAGTTTTGCTGATTTTTGCCTACAGTTATGCCCCTTTAGTGTAATTTTCATTTCAATATTGTACCTTTCAGCTCCCGAATTTCCTTTAAAAAATAATTTCTATCTCTTTATTGTTATTCTCCAGTTATATACATTCTTACACTATCCTTTAATTCTCTAGATATGGTTTCCTGAAATGATGACAGAAGTTTCCTTATAGGCTTGAAACTAATAAGTGTTTTACTTTGGGTTAAGGGGCTCTGAATGCAATTTGGGGTATGCAGTCAACATTTAGCCAAGACACTTTAAAACTCTGTTTGATCCTTGCTTATGAAGACTCTCAAAGTTACCTAGAATTGTGACCTTAGGGCCTTCTCAGGTCATTTCTGGGCATATGCACAACCCTGGACATGTGTATGGCCTTTTCAATACCAAGGTTTATATCTGAGCTTTTCAAAGCCTCCTATAAACATCTCATTTTTTATTCTTTTCATGTTAGTTTTTTAGAACCTCTCACTTGCCCTGTTGTCTACTACCTCAGGCAGCTGCTACTGCTGCTGCTGCTGCTAAGTCGCTTCAGTTGTGTCCGACTCTGTGCGACCCCATAGACGGCAGCCCACCAGGCTCCCCCGTCCCTGGGATTCTCCAGGCAAGAACACTGGGGTGGGTTGCCATTTCCTTCTCCAATGCATGAAAGTGAAAAGTGAAAGTGAAGTCGCACTCTTAAACAATTGTCTCTGACTGTTTTTAACAACCTTCTCCAGGAGAAAAGATGGTTTGCACTGGTGAGCTCTAACTTGGATCAAATAAAGTCTGAGTGAGGTCTTCCACGGAACCACCAGACAGGTTAAATAATGACAGCTCTCTGGGGATGGGCATTTGAAGGAGTTTTAATCCATTATTCTGTCTTGGGTGATTGCAAAGCTGGTGGTTTTCACTGTGATTCCAGGTTGTTGGTTTTCAAGGTGACCACAGAAGTGAGAATGGGATAGTGGGATGTGTTAAAGACCCCATTATTTGTTAATTTCTCCTTTTATGTCTGTTAACATTTGCCTTATATATTGAGGTGTTCCTATTTTGAGTAATACCTATGTTTTTAAATTTGTTGTTCCTTTTTCCTGAATTGATCCTTTGATTATGTCCTTCTAACAGTATTTATTTACTTTTATAATTTTTATTATTTTTTGGCTGCACCACGTGGCTTGTAGGATTTGTGTTCCCCAACCAGAGATCAAATCTTTGCCCACTTAGTGGAAACTAAGAGTCTTAACCACTGGAGCACCAGGAAAAACCCAGCAGGCTTTAAAGTCTACTTTCTCTGATTTAAGTATTGCTTCTCTGGCTTTCTTTTGATTTCCATTTGCATGGAATACCTTTTATCATTCCCTCATTTTCAATCTGTATGTGTCTCTAGATCTGAAATGAGTCTCTTGTAGGCAGCATATATATGGGTCCTGTTTTGTATCTATTCAGCCAGTCTATGTCTTTTGATTGGAGCATGTAGTTCATTTACATTTAACGTCATTATTGATGTATAATACCATTTTGTTAATTTTTTTGGATTTGTTTGTGAGGTCTTTTTTCCCCTTTCTTCTTTCTTTTTTCTTGTGATTTGTGGAGAAGGCAATGGCACCCCACTCCAGTACTCTTGTTTTGTATCTGTTTGTTTTATATCTATTCAGCCAGTCTATGTCTTTTGATTGGAGCATGTAGTTCATTTATATTTAAGGTCATTATTGATGTATAATACCATTTTGTTAATTTTTTTGGATTTGTTTGTGAGGTCTTTTTTCCCCTTTCTTCTTTCTTTTTTCTTGTGATTTGTGGAGAAGGCAATGGCACCCCACTCCAGTACTCTTGTTTTGTATCTGTTTGTTTTATATCTATTCAGCCAGTCTATGTCTTTTGATTGGAGCATGTAGTTCATTTATATTTAAGGTCATTATTGATGTATAATACCATTTTGTTAATTTTTTTGGATTTGTTTGTGAGGTCTTTTTTCCCCTTTCTTCTTTCTTTTTTCTTGTGATTTGTGGAGAAGGCAATGGCACCCCACTCCAGTACTCTTGTTTTGTATCTGTTTGTTTTATATCTATTCAGCCAGTCTATGTCTTTTGATTGGAGCATGTAGTTCATTTATATTTAAGGTCATTATTGATGTATAATACCATTTTGTTAATTTTTTTGGATTTGTTTGTGAGGTCTTTTTTCCCCTTTCTTCTTTCTTTTTTCTTGTGATTTGTGGAGAAGGCAATGGCACCCCACTCCAGTACTCTTGTTTTGTATCTGTTTGTTTTATATCTATTCAGCCAGTCTATGTCTTTTGATTGGAGCATGTAGTTCATTTATATTTAAGGTCATTATTGATGTATAATACCATTTTGTTAATTTTTTTGGATTTGTTTGTGAGGTCTTTTTTCCCCTTTCTTCTTTTGCTCTTTTTTCCCTGTGTTTTGTGGAGAAGGCAATGGCATTGGGAAGATCCCCTGGAGAAGGGCATGGCAACCCACTCCGGTACTCTTGCCTGGAAAATCCTATGGACAGAGGAGCCTGGTAGGCTGCAGTCCATGGGGTCGCTAAGAGTCAGATACGACTGAGCGACTTCACTTTCACTTTTCACTTTCATCTATTGGAGAAGGAAATGGTGACCCACTCCAGCGTTCTTGCATGGAGAATCCCAGGGATGGGGGAGCCTGGTGGGCTGCCGTCTATGGGGTTGCACAGAATCGGACACGACTGAAGTGACTTAGCAACAGCAGCTTGTGATTTGATGACTGTCTTTAGTGTTATGTTTGGATTCCTCTTTCTTTTTTGTGTGTATATCAGAGATTTTTGTTTACTGTGAGGCTTTTGTGTGTGTGTGTGTGTGTGTGTCTACACATACACTGCTAAGTCACTTCAGTCATGTCTGATTGTTAGCGACCCTATGGACTGTAGCCCACCAGGTTCCTCTGTCCATGGGATTCTCCAGGCAAGAATACTGGAGTGGATTGCCATGCCCTTCTCCAGGGGATCTTCCCAATGCAGGGATCGAACCCATATCTCTTATGTCTCCTGCACTGGAAGGCGGGTTCTTTACCACTAGTGCCACCTGGGAAGCCTATATATATCTATCTATCTATCTATGCTTGTTTTAAATTGCTGACCTCTTAAATTTCAAATGCATTTTAGATAACCTGCATTTGTACTCTCCTCCCCTCACAATTGCTTTTTGTTTTTTTCTTTTTTTGGCCATGTTACACCACATGCAGGATCTTAGTTCCCCAACCAAGGATCAAACTCATGCTGCCAGCAGTGGAAGTGCAGTCTTAACCACTGGACTGCCAAGGAGGTCCCACAATTACTTTTTTGATATTATATATTTTATATCTCATTGTTTTGTGTGTCTGTTAGCCACTTATTGTGGATACAAATAATTTTACTATTTTTGTCCATTTAACTTCCCTAGTAGCTTTGTGTGTGGATGATTTCCTACCTTTATTGTATGTTTGCCTTTACCAATGAGCTTTTCCATTTCATAATTTTCTTGTTATTAGTTGTGGCCTTTTCTTTCTGCCTAGAGTAGATCCTTTAGCATTTGTTGTAGAGCTGGTTTGTTGGTGCTGAATTCTC
This sequence comes from Neotragus pygmaeus, assembly GCA_006410875.1. NCBI lineage: Eukaryota > Metazoa > Chordata > Mammalia > Artiodactyla > Bovidae > Neotragus > Neotragus pygmaeus. The sequence continues at coordinate 149,220 of SJYV01018870.1, read as the reverse complement.
CTAGCTTTTGCTTATCTGTAAAGTTTTTGATTTCTACACTGAATATGAACAGGAGCTTTGTTGGGTAGAGTATTATTTGGTTGTAGGTTTTTCCTCTTTTTCCACTTTAAGTGTATCATGCCACTCCCTTCTGGCCTATGGAGTTTCTGCTGAAAAATAATCTGATAACCTTATAGGAGTCCCCTTGTATGCTATTTGTTGCTTTTCCCTTGTTTTTAATAGTCTCTCTTTAATTTTTGTCAGTTTGATTACATTATGTCTTAGTGTGTTCCTCTATGGGTTAATCCTGTATGGGACTCTGCTTCCTAGACTTGGGTGACTTTCCTTTCACAGGTTAGGAAAGGTTTCAGCAATTATCTCTTCATATATTTTTTCAGGCTCTTTCTCTCTTCTCTTTCTGGGACCCTTATAATGCCAATGTTAGTGGGTATGATGTTGTCTCAGAGGTCTTTTAAACGGTCCTAATTTCTTTTCATTTTCTATTTTCTGTTTGGCAGTGGTGATTTCCACTATTCTGTATTCCAGCTCACTGATCCATTTATCTGCTTCATTTAGTCTATTATTGATTCCTTCTAGTGTGTTTTTCATTTTAGTTATTATTGTTTGGTTTTTCATTTTTAAATTGTTAAAAACTTCTAATTTCTGTCTCTGTGCATCCATTCTCCTCCCAAGTACTTTGATCATCTTTAAGATCATTACTCTGAACTCTTTCTCAGGTAGATTGCTTATCTCAATTCTTCCTCTGGGGTTTTATCTTATTCCTTCATCCAAAACATATTTCTCTGTCTCCTCATTTTTTCTACATTGCTATTTATATTTTTAAGTATGTGGTAGGTTAGTTATGTTTCTCCACCTTGGAAAAAAAAAGTGGCCCTCTATAGGATAAATCCTGTGTGTCCCAGAAGTACACTCCACTCTCAAGGGCCAGGGGCCAGCTGGTCCCAAAGTAGTGTCTGGGCTGCATTTAAAGACTCAGCTTGCAGGCTGCAGGACTGACTGTAGTTTTTCTTAGTTCTGATGTCTGCCCTCTAGAGAGCTGAGCTGGGTCTTGACCGTCTGGTGTGCAGGGCTTTGTCTAGAAGCATGTCCTGTGGGGTCAGGAAGTCTACAGGCAGCACCTGTCTGCTGATAGGTGGGGCCGTGTGCCCAGCCAATGTTGCTTGACCTCAGACATCCTAGCACTGAAGCCTACAGGCTGTTCTGTGGGATCAGGTTTTGATGTGTGAAGGTATCAACCTCCAGGAGAGCTCATGCCAATGAATGTGTCCTGATGTTTCTGCCACCAGGGTCTTTGTACCCAGGGCCTCCCTCCCCCCACTCCCCAAGAGACCCTCCAAAACCAGCAGGTAGGTCTGGGCCAGTCTTCTATCAAATTACTGCTTTTGCCCTCGGTCCCGGTATGTGTGAAATTTTGTGTACACCCTTTAAGGGTGAAGTCTCTATTTCTCTCAATCTTGACGCACTTTTGTGTTCAAGTCCTGTTGGCCTTCAAAACCAAGTCCTCTTCATGGTGCTGGAACCCTGGGCTGGAAGGCCTTACATGGGACTCAGAACTCTCACTTTTGTATGTAAAGATGTGTAACATATTTATTCTCCATTTTGTGGGTTGTGTACCTGGGGAGGTATGGAATTCAATTATACTGTAAGTCCACCCCTCCTAGTGGCCTCATTATGGTGCCTTCATTTTGAACTGCATGCACTCATTGTTTTGATCCAGACACCTAGTTGTTTATTACCTACCTGGATCTTAGGAATATACCTGGACTGGTAAAAAGGAGTGGAAGGGCTTTGAGATATAGAAGGGACAGAATAAGAGAAGGCTGAGGAATAAGAAGCTATAATGCTTGTGAACTAAATGACTCCACTGAATTGTTTCATAGAGTAAAGCTAGGGAGGTGTAAGAGTAGACAGTGGTATGGTTGATGATGTCGCAGACCTCAGTTTACATTTATTTAGTGGACAAGGAATAGCCACTTCAGATACTGAAGCAGGAAATTGATGTGACTGACAACGATTTTCCAGACTATGCATTTAAGATATATTGGAGTACCAATTCATAAGTGTGCCACATTGGAGAGAATTTTTTATTCAAAAATGGATTTAACACCATATACTGTATTTTTCCTATATAAGACTACATGAGTTAATATTACTTTTAACCTCATTGTGCATTTAAGGAAGCTTAGTAAGCACAGAGGTTATATACTTGCAGAGGTACACAGCTAGAAAAATGTGAAATCAAATGGTAAATTCAGGTCAGATTCTAACTTTCTTTTACTCCATCATGATTCTTATATCATAACTTTAACATTAAAGACTATAAAACTGTAAAGGTACCATTGTTGATCATAGGAAAATGGGAAAAGTTTGCTCTAAGTTTAGTTTTCATCTTGTTAAGTTTCACCTGTCAGCTGAATACATAAGAGGAGGTGTTCTAGAACTAGTTAAAGAGGGAAGAACTAGGAAAGATGAGAGGAAAAGCTGAGGTGTTAACTAGAACTCATCTGCATAGGAGCAAAAGGACATCTAATCAAAGCTATTACACCTCAGAGTTCTCATCTATAAAATGGAGATAGTAATATTACCTACCTCATAGAGCTGATCTAAGAATTAATGTACTGTGCTAGATACGGTATAGGCATTCAATAAATGAAGCTGTTATTGTTAAGTTAGTAGTAGTGTGGGTAGATATGAAACAGCAAATTTGAAAACTATTAAGGTGAGAGTCAGATTGGGAGTTTGGAATTAGCAGGTGCAAATTGATATATATAGAATGGATAAATAACAAGGTCCTACTGTATAGAACAGGGAACTATGTTCAGTATTCCATGATAACCCATAATGGAAAAGAATATGAAAAAGTATGTATAGACATATGTATAACTGAATCACATTGCTATACAGCAGTAATTAAAACAACACTGTAATTCAAGTATACTTCAGTAAAAATGTTAAAAGGTGAAATTTGCAGGATAAGGCAGTTTCTTAGATTTAGCGGGCAAAGGAGAAGTCTGGCATGGATAAATGGGTACATGGTTGTGCCATTTATTGAGATTGGGTATATGAAGAGGAGGAACAGGTATGTTTGTGTTTGAGACAGAGGCTGGGTGGATAAAATGAGTAATTCTTTTGGAATATGTTGAGTTTGAACTTATATTAGGGCTCTAGATAGAGATTTCTAGCCAATATTTAGATTTATAGGTCCAGACACTGTCACATTTTACCTAGATATCTTAACCAAGTTATACAGCCTGACTGTGTCTCAGTTTAACTATTTCAAAATGGAGAATAATAATGTCTGTTTGTTATGGGTTTATGAAAGAGTAATACATAGGTTGGGAAGAATAAAATTTAAAACCACATGCCAGTTGCCGTCATGCAAATTCATTCTTTCTCCCACTCAGTATTTCTCAGTGTAATTCATGGGTCTCTTACATCAGAATCATCTAGAGGTTTGTTTAAAAGGCATGTTCTCATCTCCCTCTCTCCTCCCAACTACTAAATCAGAATGTCTTGAGGATGGGACCTGGAAAATAATATATTTCACCTGGTTGCTTTGAATACTAAATATGTTCATCTTTGTAAAGCATCTGCCACAGTACCTGTCACATAGGAGATGCTTGATTTTTTGTAATTTTAAAATTTTTCTTTTCTTCCTTAGTTACCAGAAAATTATGTGCTTAGCACATAACAGTGCTCTACACTACTAGTTTCTCCCAATATAACTACAGAAATGATCAAATTACTTCTAAAAGTCTTAGAAACACTCTGATTTGTACATCAGATGCTGCTTAATAAGGAATCCTTGAGGGATTAAGAGCCTGAGGGTGTTTAGAGGATTTCTTATTACTTTGGACTACTTCAGTTGTTTATACCATGAACTGATGGAAGTATCATCTCTAGTTATTTTTTATACTCTAAATAGTAGTAGTAGTGCTGAGCTATTTTGTTTTTGGCTGCACCACACGGTTTATAGGATTTTAGGTCCCCAACCAGGATTGAACCTGAGCCCACAGCACCAAAAGCACAGAATCTTAACCTTTGGACCAACAGGGAATTCCTTTGTTCAGCTGTTCTTTTTAATGAACAATAGTAAGTATTTATCATCATGCTTATAGACCAAGCTGGAGCAGCTCTACTCCAAGCTACAGTTGGCAAGTTGGCTGAGTGTTCCATCTACCTTGGACCAGGGAGCTAGCCAGGACCTGAGCTTTCTTCATGGGCTATCTGAAGCTCACAAACATAACTGCCACTGAGCAAGTATATTTCAAGATTTTGATTGCCTCAGGTTCACCAATATAAATTTCCATGTCAGTAGAGCATAGAAGTATATTCTACCTACAGTATGAAGGCAAGAGGAATGAATATTTGCTGAACAGTCATCCAAACTATCAGAATCTTTAGTCACATGTTATACATCTGCATATGAGTTGCTCCTCGGGCAACTTAAGCCAAACATATCCAAAGCTGATTTCATTTCCTTTTCCCTACTGCACCACCCCTCCCCCAACCCCCCAAAATATCTAGGAACTTTCTTGTGTGTTTTCCCATAATTCCATTAATGGAATTACTGTCTACACAGTCACCTAGAAGAGAAATATCAGTACAGTTTTTATTTCTCCAACTTTCTCTTCCACCACATCCGACAGAATCCATTTGTTGATTCGGCCTTGGCAAAGTCTTCCAAATCTGTTCCCTCCTAGTGCCCAGTGCTCTCACCTGGACTGTGGACTCAGTCTCCTACCTGGTTCTCCTGCCTCTTATTCTATGTTTTGAGGTCTGTCTTCTATTATAATTTCTAAAACATGAACTCGTCATGTCACTGCTCTGCTTAGAAAACTTCCAAGTCTTTCCCTAAACCTCAAAACTAAGCAAAAACTCCTCAGGATGTGGTTTAAGGCCATTAAAAAAATAACAATAATACAGTTCCAATTTTTTTTCAATTTCATCCCCTATATTTCATAAAACACATGTGAAGGCCTATCTATTCCATACCTAATACCTATTCCTTTACAAACCCACCATGATCTTTCATTTTCTGTACTTTTGCTAAAACCATTTCCTTTACTTGAAATTAACTACTCCCCTCTGTACCTGTTGAAATCTTATATATCCTTCAATTCCTACCTTTTGTTTTATCTCCTCTCTGAAGCACTTCCTGTTAATCCTTGTAAAAATGAGCTGCTTACCCCATTCTCAGTATTTCGGTAGTATTTTGTGCCTCTATTTTAGCACTTAGTGCAGTTCAGCTGTATGGTACTTAGTGGGCATTTATCTATCTCCCTCATTAAGTGGTGAACTCCCTAAGGGCACGAGCTATGCACTTAGCACAGTGCCTGCAAAGGAGGGGCTCAGTAAACACTGCATTGAATTTTTCATAATAAATGTTGTTAAAAATCTTTTTTACACTTTGTGACATTCCCTCTGAGGTAGGTTAATGTTGTGATTCCTTTTTCTGATCAGTTTAAAGAGGGTAGGAGCAGATTATATAGTAATTGCAGAATGGAAATATAAAAAAAATTATTGTCTTCAACCAGTGTCCTTGAAATAATAATTACTACTGCTACGTTGTGTCCGACTCTGTGTGACCCCATAGACGGCAGCCCACCAGTCTCCCCCGTCCCTGGGATTCTCGAGGCAAGAACACTGGAGTGGGTTGCCATTTCCTTCTCCAATGCATGAAAGTGAAAAGTGAAAGTGAAGTCGCTCATTCATGTCCGACTCTTCCAGACCCTACGGACTGCAGCCTACCAGACTCCTCCATCTATGGGATTTGCCAGGCAAGCATACTGGAGTGGGGTGCCATTAATCTCTTTAAGGCTCCTCTCTCCATGAGATTCTCCAGGCAAGAATATTGGAGTGGGTTGCCATTCCCTCCTCTAGGGGATCTACCCGACCCAGGGTTTGAACCCGTGTCTCCTGAATTACAGGTGGATTCTTAACCAGTCACTGAGCCATCAGGGAAGTCCCTCTTTAAGGCTCAGTTTCCTTATTTGTAAAATAGGCTAATACCTAGGTCACAGAGTTGATGTCAAGGATGAAGTGAGATAAATTTAGGTAAAGTTTAGCAGGATGCTTGGCACATAGCAAATGCTCAATTAATAGTAATCATTAATATCTACTCCCAACCTCTTTCTTCACTCCACAAGATTTCACTTCTCATTCTTTCTGTGGGGTTAAGGATCGTAAGCCAAAGTTTTCCTTTCCCCTGCCGGGTTCCCCCCTTTCCTCTTCCTTTAAAGTCTAAAGGGAAATAAAGGCATACTTTAGAGCCTAGTGTCAACAAGTCAGAGTCTAAGAAAAAGGGACAAGAGTAATCCTTCATATCTCCAGGGAGTTCCCCTGAGGAAGCTGAGGAATGGAATTGGGAAAGCACACAAAATAGAGAAAACCATCTCCTTTCCTGGGATCAGGAAAGAGAAAAAGTGCACAGCTGGCTACATAACCACAAGACATTTGTGTCAAAGTGTTTAAGGCCTCCACAGTCTGAATGGAATTGTCTAGGACTAGGAAATGGGGCTGAGACCTGTGAGGGAGAGAGACCAAGAAGAGGGTTACTCTCCAGAGGCACTAGCTGCCATCAAATGCTCCCTGAGCACCTCAGTGAGTAGGGGTTATATTCTCTGGGCATTAGCTTTGGGGAAAAGCCTGCTATGCCAGTAATCAGGGTTATCAAAGGCAGAGTCAGTGGCTTCTAAACTACGTAAAGTTTTGAGGCGGGCATAGTGGACCTGGGGACCATGGAGTACAGGCCCCTGGAAAGCTCTCATTTCTTCATACCCTTGCTCAGAGGCTGGGCAGGCATCCATGGCTGCATAGTACCCCCCCAGGACCTCCTCCCCAACGTCGCCAATTCATATATTCATAGTCCTCATCTGGAGTTGTGCTGGCATTGGGCATGTTGGGCACGAGGTTGAGTGGGCAACTCTGTGTGCTGCCCAGGGAGGCACTGAGGTCTGATCTCACATCCATGTACTCATAACCCAGCTCCTCGAGGCCAAGTTCCCTCGAGGAGCTGGGTTATGAGTACATGGATGTGGGATCAGGCCTCAGTGCCTCCCTCCTACTCCCAAATATCTACCAATCATTAAATAACTACTGTTATTTAATGCAGTGCCTGGTCAAATATAGCTCTTCTAGGGTCACACCACTAGTAATTTTTGGAACCAAGATTTGAACCCTGAGTCTTACTATAAAGCCCATACTTTTCTTCTATTACATACTATCCTCACTCATTTCTATCCTAAAGCAATAACTGTCTTATGGGAGAATAGTTTTCTATGTGGAAACATACATATGTCTTTCATTTATGTTAGGCTGAAAGGGGCAAGGAGGAAGATATGACAAAAATGTAAATTTAAAAGAAAACCAGGACTTCCCTGGTAGTCTAATGGTTAAGAATCTGCCTGCCGATACAGGGAACACAGATTTGATCCCTGGCCTGGTAGGATCCCACATGCCTCGGGGTGACTAAGCCCCTTGCCACTACTCCTGAGCCAGCACACCCGAGAGCCTATGCTCCGCAACAAGAGAAACCTCTGCAGTCAAGAGGCCCGAGCACTGCAGCAGCTAGAGAGTAGCCCCCGCTCACGTCACCTCAAGAAAGCCACGAGTACAACAATAAAGACCCAGCACAGCCAAAAATAAATACATAAAGCCAAACCCAATTAGCAGGCACCCGAAGAGAGCCAAAGGAAATGTGGAAACTTTAAGCTATTTTTCTGATTTTTAAAAATTGAAATATAGTTTTTACTGCACCTTTCAATTTTAAATAATATGAAACCTACAGAACAGCTGTATGACTTTTGATGAATACCTAGACACCCTTTCTCAGAATCCTCAAGTTGCTAATACTTTGCCATATTTGTTTTTTCTCTCTCATCAGATACACAAACACACACATTTCCCCCCAATTATTTGAGTGTACATGACAGATATTTTAGGATTTCTTTCCTAAAAACATAAACTTTCTCCTGCATAGCCACAATATCATTCTTACAACTAAGGATATTATCCTTGATATACTAGTATACAGTCTATTTTCATTTCCCCCAAAATGTCCTTAATAGTTATAACTATTGCTGATTTTGTGGTTTTATTTTAATATATAATATAGGCATAGGTATAAAGTGTAACATAATCTCAAAGTCTTGTCCATTTGACCAGACTAAAGGTTCTTGTGCTCAGGACATGGCTACCTAAGGAAATATAGTTGAGCTGAGCTGTCCCTAACCCTTTCTGCTTTTGTGTCTGTTTTGCTTGTGTTTTCCCATTCACCTTCTAAACCTGGGTGACATGGAAAGCCTATGTTGAATCTCTCCTTCCCCTTTTTCTATTTTGAAATATTTTGAACCTATATAACAAATTAAAAAAAAAACCACTTCTATACCATCAGCCTAGGTTTACCAGTTTTTAATATTCTGGCACATGTTTTTTTGGTCTCAGGATCTTTCTCTCTTTCTGAATAACTATATTTGCTAAATCCTTTGGAACTAAGTACTGACATCATGCTACATAACTCTGAATGCTTCACTTTATATCTAATAAAGGCATTCTGCCTCACATAATGTTACACTCAAGAAACTCAACATTTATAGAATATAAAATAATATCAACTCTATAATCAAGCTATAACAACTGTTCCAATAAAATATTTTTTATAGCTGGCTTTCATTTCAAATCCAAGATCCAGTGAGGGCTCATGCACTGCCTTTTGTTGTCATCTTTCTTTAGTCTTCCCTGACTTCCCTGGTGGCTCAGATGGTAAAGCATCTGCCTACAATGAAGGAGACCCAGGTTCGATCCCTGGGTTGGGAAGATCCTCTGGAGAAGGAAATGGTACCCCACTCCAGTACTCTTGCCTGGAAAATCCCATGGACGGAGGAGTGTGGTAGGCTACAGTCCGTGGGGTCGCAAAGAGTTGGACACGACTGAGTGACTTCACTTCTTCTTTGTCTATCAGTACACAGATTTATTGATTGAAGTATAATTGACCTATAATACTATGCAAGTTCCAAGTACCCAACATGATTTCATGTTTCTATACATTAAAAAATGATCACTACAATAAGTCTGGTTACTGTCACCTTACAGAGTTTTTATATTATTGATTATATTCCCCATGCTGCACATTTTATCCCCGTGATTCATTTATTTTGTAACTCACCTGTTTCACTCATCTCCCCTACCACCTCCCCTCTGACAACTACATGTTTATTTTCTGTGTCTAATTTCTGTTTTGTTTTTTTGCTTGCTCATTTGTTTTTTTAGATTCCACATATAAATGAAATCATTTAGTCTTTGTTTTTCTCTGACTTATGTCACTTAGCTTAATACCCTCTAGGCACATCCATATTGTCACAAATGGCTAAGATTTCATTCTTCTAGTGTTTTCATTTTCTTTGCAAAAATACACAGAAGTGGAACTGCTGGATCTCTTTTCAATATTCTGAGGAACCTCCATATTGTTTTCCATAGTGACTGTACCAATTTACATTCCCAGCAGTGTACAGGGTTCTCTTTTCTCCACATCCTTGCCAACACTTGTTATTTGTTGTCTTTTTGATAAGAGCCATTCTGACAGATCTGAAATGATATTGCATTGTGGAATTCTCTAGGCCAGAATACTGGAGTGGGTAGCCTTTCTCTTCTCCAGGGATCTCCCCAACCCAGGGATTGAACCTAGGTCTCCCACATTGCAAGTGGATTCTTTACCAGCTGAGCCACAAGGAAAGCCCAAGAATACCTGAGTGGGTAGCCCTCCCCTTCTCCAGCAGATCTTCCTGCCTGGAATAAAACTGGGATGGTGGGGGGGCAGGGGGCATAGAATCCAGGTCTCCCGCATTGCAGGTGGATTCTTTACCAGCTGGGCCACAAAGAGAGCCCAACAGACACATGAAAAGATACTAATAGCTTCCCTCCAAGAGAAAACAATTAAAATTTCCATAACATCATGTTATGGAAAGCCTCCTAAAGAAGAGGAACAAAGTCAGACACTCACTGAAGGAGGAGAGCCTTAGTGGTTTGCCCAAGGAGACTGGAAGAAGCAGAGGGGGAGCTGGTGGCAGAGAGAGGATGGCTCAGTGACAGGCTGACGCTGCACTCACAGGCCTCTGCACAAGGCTGTGAGTAATCACACGCCAAGGCCTGGAGCCACAGGCTGCTGCAGTTATCTTTCATGTCATCCAGTACGTTTCACCCTGAGCCTGCAGTAAAGCACGCAGCAGCCAAATTGGGTTCCACTGATCCTGCAACTCTGATGGGCTCCTGCTGTCCCTAGTCTCTGAATCTCCAGAGGATGATTCAGACTCGGTTTTGCACTCTTTTATGACCTTTTACTTCACTGAGCAGTGGGCTTGTTTCATTATACTAGCACGGTCAGCTCTGACAGCCTAAATCACTATTCTTTGTTAAATGAAGGAATCATTCAGTATTTCCGATAAATGCATCTACTTAAGGCAAGTGAAGCTCTCCAACTCCTAATTACAATTGTTTTTACCTTGGTCATTGTCCCAGAACAAACATTTTAAGTTCTTTGTATTGTAATTGTTCAGCTTGGTGTGGTTCTGGGTTGATCACAGAGCTGTGGAACTAGAAAGAGCACCGAATACAATTGTTTTACAATTATTTTACAGGGGCTTCCCCAGTAGCTCAGTTGGTAAAGAATCTGCCTGCAATGCAAGAGACCAGGTTCAATCCCTGGTCGGGAAGATCCCCTGAAGGAAATGGCAACCTGCTCCAGTACTCTTGCCTGGAAAATTCCATGGACAGGGAGGCCTAGCTGGCTACACAGTCCATGGGATCGCAGAGTCGGACACAACTGTGAGACTTTCACTTTTATTGTAATCAAGTGGAAAAAACCCCCATTTTTGTTTTACCTTCTTAAAATGTATAAACCTAAATTAATAAAGACTCTAATCCCTGGTCTATTCTGATCTTTGTGGAAAACAGGGAAAGCTGGAGGCAGAGACACTGCTCAGAGCCCCCTGGGCACTAGCTCTGCATCTTCGCCCACTGTGAGGAAGTAGCCTTGCTGCTCATCAGTTTGGATCACTCTTTGACATGCAGCTGTTCTAATTTACAACACTGATACTCCTTAAGTCTTAGTGTTAATTCCTTAGGAAGATGTTGATGAAGTCAGTCAAAATATAAAAAGGTATTAGTGTGAGAGCCTGGCTATGTTATCTGCTCTGGAACACTCACTGGCTGAGTGAAGCGTGTCAGCAGTAGTTGCTCACCCCACAGAGACTCAAGAGACACAGAGCGCCAGTAAAGATGTGCTGCATCCGCTCCTGCTTTGTGTAGCCACCTGGCTTCTGCTAAACGTTGTTTCCTTGGCTAAATAAATCAGGAAGCAGTGAGAACGTCTGTGTGCCTATATATGTCCTTTTCCTGCTCATCTATAACCTACCTATATTAAAAAAAAAACAACTTTATTTGGAAATAATTTCTGACTTACAGAAAGCTACAGGAATATTAGAAAGAATTCTTGGACTCTTCCAGTGGTCCAATGGTTAAGATTCCATGCTTCCACTCCAGGGGGAACAAGTTCAGTCCCAGGTCCCCCAGTCAGGGAAGTTCCACATGCCGTGTGATACGGGCAGAAAAAAAAATTCTCATTTTACCCAGATCCAAATGTTAACAGTTTATCATATTTTATATATATATAAACCTTTATTTTTAATCTGATATCCAGTTATGGAATCGGATGATGATGGTGGTTGAGTCGCTAACTGTGTCCAGCTCTTACAACCCCACGGACTGTAGCCGGCCAGGCTCCTCTGTCCATAGGATTTCTCAGGCAAGAATACTGGAGTGGGTTGCCATTTCCTTCTCCAAGAGTTTATCATGTTTTATCATCCTCTTCTCCAATAGACACTTTTTTCTGAACTGTTGTAGATATTCTATTTAGGAGTAAATATACACAGGTATTTAACTAAATTAGAAGGGAACTGTCCTTAGGTAAAGGACATCTAAGAAAAACAAGGACTTTCTCACAACATAGTGATGAAAATCAGGAAATTAACTGATACAGTACTATTATCTAATATACAGGCCTTATTAATATGTTCCCAGTTTACCTAATACATGTGTTATATTTGTCATACTAATAGAATCATACAGTATATAGTCTTTCAGGACTTGCATTTTTCACTCAGCATAGTACATTTTGTGTGCTGTGTCGCTCAGTCATGTCTGACTCTTTGCGGCTCCATGGACTATAGCCCAACAGGCTCCTCTGTCTGTGGGGATTCTCCAGACAAGAATACTGGAGTGGGTAGCCATGCCCTCCAGGGGATTTCCCAACCCAGGGATCGAACCCTGCACTGAAGGTGGATTCTTTACCATCTGAGCCACCAGGGACGCCTATAGGTTTTGATCCTTTGTTCCTTTTCTATTGTTCAGTAGTATTCCATTCTTGGATTATAACATAATCTGTTCATGAACATTTGGGTTGTTTCCAGTTTGGGACTACTACAAATAAAGCTTCTATAGATGACTGTAGTTAACAGTACTATATATGCAAAAGTTAAGACTAAATTCTAAGAGTTCTCATTACAAAAGAAAAAATTATTTTTTCCTTTTTTGTCTCTATATGAGATGATGGATGTTAACTAAACTTATTATGGTAATCATGTCATGTTATATAAGTCAAATCATATGCTGTATACCTTGACTTATACAGTACTATTTATCAGATATATCTCAATAAACCTAGAAAAAATCTAGAGTAGGATATCTTGCTTCTAATTAGGAAGTAAGAGTTAACAATGCCCCCCACCCATAAAAAGCTGCTATGAAAGTTCACGTACAAGTTTTTGTGTAAATGTTAGTTTTCATTTCTCTAGGATAAATACCCAAGTATATGACTGCTGAATCATGTAAGCACATATTTAAGAAGATGCCAGACTGTTTTCCTGCTAGAACATGAAGAAAGTCAGATGCAGACAGACTGGTGAGACAGCTGAGAACTTACAGATGGACCATATTAAGGAGTTTGGCAATTCTAAGAGCAAGGAGAAGCCACTGAATGCTATTGAGCAGAGGAGACATTTGAATGGTTTTGCAAAGATTCCTCTAGCTACAGTTTGCCCTACAATTCCTCTAAGGGCAATTTGAAGAATGGATAATTGGAAAGGGCCAAAGTGGTTTTATGGACACCAGTTAGAAAGTTACTGCAATAGGCTAAATAAGAAGTAATGGCAGCTTAGACCAGGGTAGTGGCAGTAGAGATGGAGAGGAATGGACAGGTCCAAGAGATAATAAGGGGACTTCCTGGTCCACTGACTAAGAATCCACCTTCCAATTGCAGAGGGCACGGGTTCAGTCTCTGATCAGGGAATTAAGATCTTATATGCTGTGCAGTATTGCCAAAAAGAAAACTAAAAGAATGAGATAATAAGGTAGTAAATTCTTCTGTCCACTCTTTTAGGGAAAATGTTTAATATTTCAACATTATACTTAATGTTTGTGAAGTGAAGTCACTCAGTCGTGTCCTACTCTTTGCAACCCCATTGGCTGTAGCCTACCAGGCTCCTCTGTCCATGGGATTTTCCAAGCAATAGTCCTGGAATGGATTGCCATTTCCTTCTCCAGGGGATCTTCCCAACCCAGGGATCGAACCCGAGTCTCCCACATTGTAGACAGACGCTTTACTGTCTGAGACACCAGGGAAGTCCATACTTAATGTTTAGCTGTAGATTTTTCTTAAATGTCCTTTACCAAAGGTCAGTTCCCTTCTAGTTATTTTTTAAAAACTATTTTATTCATTTGACTGCCAGGTCTTAGTTGTGGCACATGGATGGAACCCAGGCCCTGTGTTGGGAGTGCAGAGTCTTAGCCACTGGACCACGAGGTACTCCTTGTAAGTTTGTACCTCGTAGCCCCCTCACCTATTTCACTTCTCTCTCCCACTACCTCCCCTCTGGCAACTCTGTGTTTATCCTCGGAGTCTATTTCTGTTTTGTTTGTTCATGTTTTTTAGATTACACATATAAGTAAAATAATATAGAATTGGCCTCTGACTTATTTCACTTAGGATACCATCTAGGTCCATCCATATTGTCATACATGACATTATTTCATTCTTTTATGGCTAATATTCCATTGTATATACATGTACCACATCTTCCTTTTTAAATTAGTTTTTATAGGAGTATAGTTGCTTTGGGCTTCCCTGGTGGCTCAGTGGTAAAGAATCCACCTGCCAATGCAAGAGACATGGGTTCAGTCCCTGGGTTGGGAAGATCCCCTGGAGAAGGAAATGGTAACCCACTCCAGGATCTTGCCTGGGAAATTCCATAGATAGAGGAGTCTGGTAGGCTACAGTCCATGGGGTCGCAAAACAGTCAGACACAACTTGGTGACTAAACAACAAAAACATAGCTGCTTTACAATGTTAAGTTTCTTAATGTACAGCAAAGTGAATCAGTCATCCATAAATCCATAAATTTGTAAATCCACTCTTTTTTAGATTTCCTTCCCCATTAGGTCACCAGAGTGCTGAGTAGAGTTCCTTGTGCTACACAGTAGGTTCTCATTAGTTATCTGATTTATACATAGCAGTGTATATATGCGGAGAAGGCAATGGCACCACACTCCAGTACTGTTGCCTAGAAAATCCCATGGGCGGAGGAGCCTGGTAGACTGCAGTCCATGGGGTCACAAAGATTTGGACATGACTGAGGGACTTGACTTTCACTCTGCACTTTCATGCATTGGAAAAGGAAATGGCAACCCACTCCAGTGTTCTTGCCTGGAGAATCCCAGGGACGAGAGAGCCTGGTGGGCTGCCGTCTATGGGGTCGCACAGAGTCGGACACAACTGAAGCAACTTAGCAGCAGCAGCAGTGTATATGTCAGTCCCAACCTCCCATGTCATCCTACTGATCCTTCCCCCACATGTGGTCATTAGGATTAGTTCTTTCAAGTTTCAACAAAGTTGCTCCTTAGTTTATAGTATTCTAATAAAGTGCCTTAAATTAGAAGGTTAACTTGTTTCTGTTCAAGTCCCAACTCTAGTACTTAGTGATTTGTGCATCTTGTATATATTTTGTGATCTTTATCTATAAAAGAATAGATGTTTTTGTGCTATTATGCAGGACACATAGAATTTTTATAGGTGTTTTATGAAAACTGCAACTATAAACATGTAAGATATTATTTCAAGATTTAATTTTAAAAATACTTATTTGCTCTTCTTATATCTTTATAAATTTCAATTCCATCACCTCTAAAGCTTTCTAGAATGAAAAACTCTTTCTTTGGCAAATTTGTTGTTCTCTTGGTGTTTTGGCAGCTCTTTTCTAAACCACTTCTAACTTATGATTAGAATGTACCCATCCCACAGACACCACATCAAGGCATATTCCAACTCATACTTCAAGATGCAGTTAGAACAGCAAGTCTTCCATGACAGTTTTCCATTCATATTTATTCACTCCCCAGTAGTGGGCTGGTATTTACCAAACTCTCAACTCCTGTATCCCCCCGCTGGCTGACGTGGAAGCAGTTCAGAAGCCACCATCCTCTGATGTTAGATTAATGTTCATTAAAAACCTTACCTTAAATACCCCTGGAAGAATCTGGGAAGACTTTACAAAGCAACAGGGGTAGGTTTTAAAGCATCAGTCAAAGTTTTCCTGGAGTTAAGTAGGAAAGAAGCTCAGCACAAGGAAACAGAATGGAGCTTTCCGACTTTTGGCATGGTGTGTGCACGTGCCTTCTCCCACTTCCTGTCTTTCCACTCACCTGTCACTTACACTCCAGTCATAAGGAACAGCTTGTAGTTCACTAGGTTGCTCTTTCCCCTGAGCCTTTTAGTTCATGCTGTGTTTAGTTCCTGTGTTTGGTATGCCTTGTTCCCGATTTCCTTTAACCTGGCTAATTCCTGTTTATCCTTTAAGTGAAAGTTGCTCAGTCATGTCTGACTCTTTGCCACACCATGGAGTATCCAGTCCATGGAGTTTTCCAGGCCAGAATACTGGAGTGGGTAGCCTTTCCCTTCTCCAGGGGATCTTCCCAACCCAGGGATCAAACCCAGGTCTTCTGCCTTGCAGGTGGATTCTTTACCAGCTGAGTCCCAAGAGAAGCCCAAGAATACTGGAGTAGGTAGCCTATCCCTTCCCCAGCAGATCTTTCGAGCCAGGAATCAAACCAGGGTCTCCTGCATTGCAGGTGGATTTTTTACCAACTGAGCTATCAGGAAAGCCCATCTCAACTTAAATGTCACCTCCTCTGGGGTGTCTCCCGACCCCCTGGCCTGACTCTCCAAGTCTGAATTAGGTGCCCTTTATGTTCTCACAGTACCCTAAACTTACTTCTTTGTAGCACTTGTAAAACTACTGAAATGTCTTTGTAGTTTTCCATATTTTTTCACTAGACTTAGAGCTCCATAAGGGCAGCTTCTGTTATTCCCAGGGCCCAAGTGACATAGAGTCAACCTGTGAATAGAGTAAACCTCAGTAAACATTTCTTAAGTGAATGAATGAATTTCACAAGAATGCTGACTACAAAGAAAGATTTGAAAAGCTGGCAGCTGATGAACATTCTCTTTCCATGTCCAGCATTCTCCTGGTGTGCAGCCTGCAGATGTGGAGGAAGTTGTGGAGAAGGGTGTGCAGATCCTTGTGATTGGCCGAGGGATGAGTGAGGCCTTAAAGGTTGGTACTGGTGAGCACAGCATTCCTGAGGACTTTCAGTAGTCTCTCAGATCTTTACCACAGAGATGTATCATGCACCCCCATTTTGCTGAGCCAGTGGATGGCCCAGGATGAAGTAGTGGCTGAGCCTACTCTTCCTCATCAGGGTTGGTCTCTCCAGTCTCTACTTAACCAACGGCTGGTGCTGTTTCAACCGTTTTCCAGAAATTCCTCAATCTTGGAAATTTCTCAAGTTCTATAGTTATTAATATTTGGCTCTTCAGAGTTTTATCTTCCATTTTTACAGTACTTAATATTCTTCTTTTCTTGGTCACATTCAAGTTAAGTTTTTTTTCCCTTTTCAGAAAAAAAATGTTTTTATTGTACTTATAGAAATAATACATGCTTGTTGTGAAAAAACGTCAACACAGAAATGTAATATTAAAAAGGTGAAAGACTCTCCCTTCCCAGCCACATGATGTATATGTAACTGCTTCAATCCTCTCTCTACACATCTATTAATATATATTGACATCCATGCTTTACATAAACAGGATCACACTATACATATTGTCCTGCAACTTTTTATTCATTTGTTATTGCATTATGGACAGCCTTTCACATAAGTTTACAGAGATCTACTTCATTCTGTCCCTTATAGACATGTCCTAAAATCCAGTTCCTTACTGATGAAGGTGCCTTTATATTTTTTAGTTTAATCTAGTTTTTTTCCCCTCCATTAAAATGACTCCTATCCATAATGCTACTGTTAATATAAAACTTTTCAAATATATGAAAAAGTAATATAGGACATTTTAAAAACATTTTGCTGAGAGTTCCTTCTAACAGAGTTGAATTAAAATTTACTTAAAAATAATATTCAGGACAAGTCAGAGTTGAGAAAATATCCAATAATAGCTGCCACTATTGAGAATCTTTTATATAAATTCATTTACAAATATTTATTCAGCACCTTCTATGGGTCAGACACTGTTCAAGGTACTGGGGACAACAAGGTAAAAAAGGTTCATGGCCCTTGTGAATAATAAATATGTAGACAATTTCAGATCATAATAAATGCTGTGAAGAAAATGGTGACTTCTGAGGGCTGTTCTAAATGAGATGATCAAGAAAGGCCTGGGAACACATTTCAGCTGCAGTATATGTACATTCATAAAACTTCATCCTCACGCCAACCTTGTGGTTTTAAGTATTATTATCCCCATTTTATAGGGGAGGAAATTGCAATTGACAGGCTTTCAAAAGGTCTCTTGGTTATTGCATGGCAAAGTTAGAATTTAGACTCAGGTTGGATTGACTCAAACATTTAACATTTACATGCTAGACATTTTACATACTTTAGCTGAATTTGTTTTCATACCAACCCTGTGAGTTAGGTGGTATTACCTCTATTTACACACATGGAAAAAAAGGTTCAGAGTATTTAATTCACTTACCCAAAGTCATACTGCTAGTAAGGACTTAAATTCAGGACTGTCTGGCTCCAAAATCCACGCTCTTTCCAGTTTCCATTTCACCTAAGCTGTGTGCACTTACTTCATACTTCTGTCAACCTCTTAGAAGATTCTTTGACTCCTTGGGGCTCACTGCCAAATTTTGGACTGGTGACATGCTGGGTGATTGGGGAGTGACAGTTGTCAGTGTCCATTTCTGTAGAATATATTTGCCTCATAACAGGAAAGGAAACCCTGGGGGCCTTTCACCCTGATTTACTCATCTTTTTCCTTCTTTCCAGGTACCCCCATCAACGGTAGAGTACCTCAAGAAAAAAGGCATTGATGTGCGGGTCCTCCAGACAGAGCAGGCAGTAAAAGAATATAATGCCTTGGCTACCCAAGGCATCAGGGTGGGAGGGGTCTTCCATTCCACCTGCTGATGGAGCCTTAAAGAGAATAAATCACTGAACAATGATGCCTGTGACTATCACTCTTACCACTCTCCACTCCAGCCTCCCCAGCACTTTAGAACAGCTGCCTGCACCAGGTCCTGGGCTAGGCTCTGCGATGCACGGATGACTCAGGCAAGGCCCCTGTCCTAGGGGGCGGGGAGGCGGTTTAATACTGTGGTAAATGTTAGGCCAGAAGGAAATGAAAATAAAGCCAAAAGTGAAGAAAGCCTTCTGATTTGAAGTTTGAAAGCCAAATTTCCAGTACATTAAAATCATATTGTAATTGATACTTTGGAATGTTTAGTCATCAACCAATTTATTAAGTACTTTGTATACCAGACAATGCTACAGGTTCCAAAAAACAGCAATAAGTCTTGTGCTCATCAAGTTTCTATTCTAGTGTGCCAAATAAATGAGCAAATACATACTGTAAATAGAATCTGGTTTAAGAAAAATAAAGCAAGATAAGAAAGAGTGATATGTGGAAAGGGAAAATTTCATTGTGCAATAACATGAGCAGAGCCCTGAAGCAACACTTCAGTAACAGTAAAAGGAGCTATGCCTTGATACTCAGGTTCTAGACAGGCTGTTCCACTACCTAAACCTGAGTCTTGCCAGTTCTCTCAGCCTCAGATTCCCTCACTATAAAATGATGGAGCTGGACTACATGCCTTCTAATGACCCCTACTGGCATGGATAGCCTTGGTTCTATTAAACACCAAGTGACCTTTTTGAAACCTTATGATAGACTAGTAGAATTATTAACAGTTATCAGCATTGCCTTATTTTTCATTTTTCCCCCTGTTAATAAAAGTTACGAGTATTGGCTTTGGTGTCCAATAGCCTTGACTTTGACCTGTGGCTTGCAATGCCATTCACTGGTTGGGCATTTATTTAATCTCTCAAGAGTTTCACTGTTCTCATGTCAGATAGGGATAATATTAGTACGTGAAGTCATCACAGGTGTCAAGTGGGATAATTCACATAAAGCCGTAGCACTCTGCCTGGCATGTACTAAGGACTCAATAAATTGAAACCACTGTCATTATCTTTCTCCTAAGGGGGCTGCTGTGTAAAGCTAACTGATTTCATCTTATGGTTCTTAATACAGCTGCTTATTATTTCATAGATTCATAGGATGTTGGTGCCCAAAGGAATTATCTACTCTTTTTTGCTCACTCATTCATTCAGTAATTCTTTTTCATACTCATTTACTGAAAGTCTTTAACTAATATTCTTATGACCAATTATTGCTGGATCCTAGGGGTACAGGAATGAGTAAGTTATAATTCCTGCCCTCAGGAGTTACCTGAGAGAAATAAACAAGACAATAATGATACAGTGTGTTAACATTATAGTAGTTATAACATCCAGTGGTAGCACAAAGGGGGACTAACTTATCCTACCAGAATAGGAGGAAGATTAGGACGGACATCACTAAGGATGTAACAGAGGTCTTAAGAACAAGTGGTTCATTTACTCACCAAATATCTGGGAACTTTTCAACAGACATTAACTAGGTATGCTATCGATCATGGTCATAACTGAATAAAATTGCTCTACCCCCACCCTTGTTAAAGCTATGGCCCGGAAAGTGGATTTTTGCTCCACATGATCCTGTCACCTGACTGGCCACACTGGGCATCCAACCTAAGGGACAGCCAATCAACTTAAGACGTGGCTTGGCAAGAAAACACAAGCTGAGATGATTGCCATGGAAAGTGACCGTTCCAAGTTTACCCAGCAAGAAAGTGGCAAAGGCAGGATTAGAACCCAACGCTGTGTCATGACCTCTACCACCTTAGGAGACCTGTAGGAGATGGACTGTCACAGACCTAACACTTAGCCGAGAGGCCTAAGAAGGTCAAGCTCAGTGCCCTTTCCACAACCAGCCGTTTGTCAGATGACGGGGTCTTTCTAGACCTCAGTTCCCTCAGCTCAGAAAGCCAGATTCATATAACAAGCAGGGATATCTGATAAAAATTCAGACTATTTTTCTGGGTGATGAAATAAAAGAATTTTTTTTTTGTCAAATGTAAGATAAGACAGCTCCAGTGGGTGTTGAATTAGGTGTGGGTGTAATTAGGTGTTCCTAAGTGAGTTGTCTCTACATTAAACATAACTTAGTACAAACTTCTTAAGAGACAGAAGTAACTGGCAGTGAAGTTATTAAACTTTGCCTCAAACCTGTAATAGCCCCTACTTCTGAATTTCTTCGACATGGTCAATGCTGGAAATTTGAAGAACTGGGAGAGAAGCTCTTTTTCCATGACACTATACTTAGTCCCCTGTCTTAGTCACACACCCTTTGGTTCAATTTGTAAGTTGCATGCACAGCCCTCACTGCCCACACTTAATTTCTTCTAGCTTGAGTGGTTCCTAAGACAAGAAGTCTTGTCAAGCACTAGGTGTGTACCTTCTCCTCAATTCTGTTTGCTGAAGTCAATTATGTCAAAGACAAATATACAGTCCTTTCAGAAGTCTGACTCTCAGCTGGCTTTCGCAGGCAGGTCATGGTACTCTCAACCTTGCTCTGAGCTCACGGACTCATTCATTCTTTCCTTGCTTGGTATGTGCCAGGTGCTATGCTGGGGATACAACACAGACAGTCTTACTGCCCAGCTATTCAGACTGGTTGGGAGAAACAGACATATAAACAGAGTGATGATGCAGAAGTTGCAAACTGTCACAAATCTACCTGGAGACGGGTTTTGTTGGTTTCAGAGTAATCTGAACATTTACTTGACTTACCAAAATTTCTAACATGGATATATATTTTTAACATGAAAATGCAGGTTACTGGCTTTTCTGGAACAATTAGAAAATCTGATCAGGCCCAGACCTATGAACAGCTGAACAGCTGAACAGCCTTCTTCAAACAGAGAATCTGCTGATTCTTCAGTCTCTATCATTTTCCTACAGCCACTGAACCACTCCTTTTTTAAAATTGTATGAGGATTATTCTTTTTCATAACTTTGAAAAAGAGAATGCATTTATTAGCTTTACAAAGCCACTTACTTTTTTTTTTCCCCCTGCCTACCGGCTTCAGGGGTTGGCATTTGTGAACCCGTAATAAGATGGTTGAAGAATGTATAGAAGGTTGTGGAAACATAAAGGCAATGCATCAAGCCCACAGGAGACACAGACAGGTTCCAGAATGAGGCTCACTCCTGAAGAATGACAAGAAAGGGACCACAGGAGACAATCTGAAGAGCACATTCCAAGGTTCAGGTGTGAGGCAAGAGACATAATGGTGAGAATTAGGAATAACTACAGATAATCCTCTGCAGCGGGAGAAGTACAGAGAATGTTGGGGACACGGAGTATGAGGCTAGAGAGGACAGCAGGGGATGAAGAGTCTTCAAGGACATTTTAGACTTTATCCTGGAGCCAAGAAGTGACCCACTTAAGGAGGTTTAAGCAGGGGAATGAATGTGATCAGATCTGGGTTTTGGAAAGATTACTCTGGCACCTGTGTGAAGAGTGGGCTGAAGGGGAAAAGATTTGAGACAAGCAGTTCATTAGGAAACTAATCTCACACTTCTAGAGTGATGATGTAGACTGCATCAAGAGAGACACATTGAGTAAAGAGGACTGAAACATTTAAAGCAGCAGAATCTAAAGGACTCGACGGCTAGCTTTATATGAAGTGTAAGGATAGTGTCCAGTGTGAAAGTTTCCAGCTTTGACCAGGTATATGGTTGATCACTGAAAATGCAGAAGAGACCCCCTGTAGAGGCCTGATTTCCAGACTTGCTTCTACTAACTCAGTCTCTCTGGCTGCACGGTCACTTATAAATGAGGGTGCCACACTAGAGCCATCTTTATGCCCCTTTCCAGGTCTTTGTCAGAAAAATCAAGATTCTCATAATTCACAGAGAATTCGGAGAAAGAAGAATTTAAAAGGCTGAGCTCAACCCCTCATATGGTAACTTGAATTCCTTTAGAACACACTTGTCAGGAGCTTGTTCAACCTCAGATTGAACACATTCAGCATGGAAAATTCCTGATCTACTAAGACAACCCATTCAATTCTTAGTTTTCAAAAACTCATTCTGATACTAAGGCAAAATTTGCCCTTTTGTGAATCTTCACCTTTGATGGGGAAAGTACTATTTCAGGTCTTAAGACCTAGGATCAAATTCCGCCCTTGCCCCTCAGGAGAAAGACATGACCTCAAACTCTGTTTTCTCACCTATGTAATAGGGAATAACTGATAAATATTTTTTATAAAAGGAGTAGTGTATCTAAAAAGGATTCACCATATTTTTCCCTTGGAAGGCTCAGTTAGCAGCAATGGTTTTTGACGTTTTCATCTTTGCGTCAACTCAGTAATCATCATTAGGTGCTTGTGTCAGGGCCATGGTATGACTCAGCCTGGCTTTAAGCTTTGCTTTATCTCCAAGGCAGGCAATTTTCTTCCGGGCCTCCTGTTGACACTGACAGCACATCACTGAGATGTACTAAGTGAGCACACAAGAAAAGTAAACACTATGGAGGTGATCTGTTTTTAGTCTCTCCATAGCAGTTATGACCTCCAGGAGCCAGACCACCCAGGTTCTAATTCCAGCTTGCCGTTTACCAGCTGTGCGACCTAGGCCAAGGAGGCAGCTCCAACACTAGCCATCAGAGATGGAGCTGAAAGTGCTACTTCTTATAGTGAATCCCGCTTTCCCATAATCCTGGCTTCTTTAAATTCTCTGAATTTCAACTGCTTTAATAAAAACCTACTATTAGATTTATTATAATAGCACCTACTTCACACTATAGTTGTGAAGATTAAATGAGTTAATTCATTAAAGGGTTTGCAACACTGCTGGGCACACATTAGGTGTGTTAAACCAGAAGTCAAACATGCTTGAATTCAAATTCCAGATCTGCCTCTCAGGAACTGCATGCTCTTGTTATTTTTATTAGCTTTCCAAGCACCAAATATGATCAAGACTGACCAAAGATTAAGATTCTGCCAAGTATTATTTAATTAAACCCATCCAACAACCCATAAAGTATAATTATCTCTATTTTACAGATAAGAAAATTAAGGCACAAGAGAGATTTATAGGTTCTTTTCCATATACTTCTGATGTGGTATAGATCAGACCTTTGGATTCATTTTGGATTTAAATGAATACAGGTGTTATTACAGTATTCCTACCAATGACCTAACCTGTCAGACTCACTTGGCTGTTACAAGGATTAAATGATAGGTGAAGAACACAGCACAGGCCCTCACATGGTTCACAGCTTTTACTGTTCTTACACCGCAGGTGCATCTTTAACTCACATGCATCTCCAACACTGGAGTCATCAGAGTACTGGAAAATGACTGTTTCTTACACTAGATCCCTCTTTCCCATAATGCTGGTTTCTCTTCTAAAATATGGCCCATCTCTCATATTTTGGCCCTAAGGATAATGGCAGGCAAGATCAAAAGTTTTCCTGAAGAATGAAAATGATTCATTCTTTAGCTGTCCATTCAGTTCTTGGCCAGCCATTGCCTGAGTTAAGGAAGGAGACTCTCAGGAGGATAATGAGGTCTGGGGCCATTCAGGAACTGTCGATGGTGAAAAAGCAAAGCTGTGAAAGTTGCTTTGGGGTTGGCTCTGACAAACAGACTCCTGCTTTAAGAAATAAGATTATGGCTCCAATAACTGGTTCTTTAGAAGTGGTTAGAAAATTGGATCTTTTTGTTTCACACCTGAAGAATGTAGGTATGTAGTATCAATATTGAACCTATAGCCACACAGATTCCCTGAAGGACCAGGGACCAGAGCAGCTTGGTGTCTCAATTTTATTGGGGGCAGGGCTATGGAGGTTGGGGGTGGGGGGCAGGATAGACTTGAAGGTTTCTGTTTTCTTAATTAATGCAAAATAATTTATCCAATGCTTGATACAGATGAGACTGCAAGGGCCACATGTTCCTCCTTATGCCTATATACCATTTCCAGGTGAAATGTTCCGGCTTCTGGCTCACTCTGACCCCAAGAAGGGCCTTCTAGGCCACAGCTGTAAAGGCTGCTTGTGATTCAGCGCCTTGCAGGCTTGGGCATTATGTAAACTTTTACAGACTTGCTGAAGGGGATGGTGCCCTCGATGCCGGTTTCCACCTGGGGTGACATCTCACCACCTTCAATCCAGGGTGATTTTGGAATGCGTGAACTGGAGTTGTAGGCCAGCAGCAGCCTCACTTCCACCTGGCAGGGTTCTAGAAAAAAAGACAAAAATCATCAGTGACAGGGCAACGCCCAGGAATTGGGATGAAATGTCAAGTAAAAGCAAGATCGCAGATGGAGGCAGCAGGGTTTCAAGAACGTTTTTCACCTGTCTGCATCCCTCCCTTCCACCATCTGCAAAACAAAAACAATTTTCCAGCCTGAATACCGTGAGGCTCTTCCTAAGCTACAGACGTGCTGCTCCATCTCTGCCACTGCCACCTCCTCCTCTGGTCTGTTGGGCTCCCTGCAGCTCAGAACCATGGCTGCTGAGATGCTCAGAGAGCAAGCGAAAAACCCTCTTGCACAGAGGCCTTCCAGCCTCCAAGACATGGGGTCAAGGTGTGTGCATGTGGCCAGTTCTTGTGCCCAGATAACCATGCTCTTTCTGGGCAGCCGATCTCAGACCTGAGGGCTACGTGCAGAGTGGACTCTGCTGCGTTAGCAGAGAAGAAGCCGTTCATCTGGAAATAGTTTGGACAGAAAACACTCATTACTGAACAGGAACACATTTCAGGGACCTAAAATCATGTCATTGAACCTTCCATTCTTTCATGACATGACATTACAATACTGATCTGGTGTTAGTACCTGGCAGGCCCAGCAAAAATAAATAAGACCTCCCTAAGTTGCTGTTTGGCTGAGGAGGCAGAGACAGTTGCGTAGAGCAAAGTACACACGCGAGTCTGTAAAAAGCACTGACGAAGGCACCCAGGAAAGCTCTGGAATGGAACACCTGCTTGGTGCCAAACACATAACTTCAAGAGTTCTTACCCTGCCACACCATGAAAGAAAGATCGTCACGATCCCAAAAGAGTCCCGACGTTCTGAGAGTGACTCCTAAGTGACTGCCCAAATCCACACTAGTGACAGAATTTGAGCTCAGTTCATAAACTGAAACACTGATCTTTCTATTAACCATGTCTTCAATAAAGAAGAGGGAGAGGATTTCAGAAAGACCTAACAGCAGGTGCAGAGGACAGAACACCACTAGCTTGGGTGTCCTCCTCGATTCTGTGACTGGGTAACCTCCTTACTTCATGAAAGATGCAAGTTTTAAAGATGAGCCCAAGGGTAAGGTGTTTAAAGGGCAGCAACGAGGGCTGATGGAACAGAAAATGAACAAGGGCAGAGGTCCCAGCACTTCTCAATGCCTCCCCAGACATGTTCCTTGTTATTTCCAGACTTCTCCCTAGGGATCAAAATAGAGACGAGATCACTGTCTTCCAGGAAGGGAGGGCTGGCAGCCAGCCAGAGTAACCCAGCCAAGCCCAGACAGCAGCTTCAGCAGAACCATTTACCAGGGGCCCTTTCACCAGCCTTCAGTGTCTCTGTAATGAAACCAGCACTGCACTCTGGTCCGAGGCTCCAGTATCAGCTCTCCCAACAGGCTCTCCTCTTTTGTCCTAGATGGCTACTGCCAACCCTTGAACCACAACCCAGCCCTGGCTCTCACAGCACTTTCAGGAGCCAAACCCTGGTAAGGTCAGACAACTGAACCCTACCTGGTCATTAAGCCTTCCCTCACCAGCACATGTGAAGAGGGGCAATTCAAGCCTCTGCCATCAGAGGAAGGGAGCAGAGAGAGAAAAACAAGAGGGAGAAGACAGTGGGGAAAAGAAACAAAAGATGTCTGGGGCCAAACATGCAACCTGTTTATCAAGCTTAGAAGAGAATGTCTTTATGAAGTACATATTACCACTCCACAGTCTTAAAGGAAAATGAGACAGACAGGTTAAATAACTTTATCAGGATCACAGTAAGTAAGGCAGAATTTGGGAACTTGTCTTTGTGACTCCAGGCCTGGCAGCATCCTGTCTCCCAAAAGACAGGTCCTAGGTAGGGAGCTGAGGGACTAGATGGAGGATTCCCTTCCCAACACCAGGCCTTGTCTCTCGAGTTAGGAGGAAGAAAGTGTTGGTGCATTCAGAATGAGAACACATTTCACTTTAGTATCCTAGGCCAGATGGGAGGATGGTATAGTGAAAAAACAAGGCACTTAGGAAATCTGCATGCTGGCCCCCAAGCCACCATTAATCAGTTACATGGGCCTCCACTTATGCATCTATAAAATGAAGAGCAGAATACTAACTCCCACCACAGAGTTATCTAAGAATTAAATGAATTTTTATTGCAAACTTGAAACCCTACATTCCGTTTTCATTATTTGTTGAGCATCTACTACATGTCAGGCACTAGGGACATAAGATATAGAGGTCCTGGGAACACAGAGGTAAAAGTGATGAGCAAGTTTCCTGTTCTCAAGCAGCCCACATTCTAATTGGAGATAAAGTCAACAAATGAATGAGAAAACATCTGACATGAGTAACTGCTGAGCAGAGAATTAAAACGGAGATTTTTAAGTATGACAAGGTAGCAGCCTCTCAAAGGATGTAAACCTGAGTGAATTATGATTTTTCAGGCTCAGGACAGCCCAAATTGTATGCCTGGTTCATGCAGTGAGCTGCTGTATGACCAGGGACAAGTCAATACATCCCTTGAAACCTTTCAAGCTCTTCTCAGCTGTAATATGCTGTTTTGCCTCCCTCAGCCTTGGTCCCTGCAGAACAGTGCTATCCCACAGCATTTATTTCCCCATATCTAGGGTCCCTTCACCAAGAGACTGGAATAAGGAACTCTACCTTCCTGTAGACTTGCACTGTGGCAAACAGTTCAGAACATTCCAACAGCAAGGATATGGAGTGAGGGATGTTCAAGGAGGCAGATCCTGGGAAAAGCTTCCTGGCTGGAAGCTCCCTCAATTGTGACAGGCCCACTGGACCTCGAAAAGGGCTGCTCCGATATTCAATAGCACTGTTTCCTCTTTGTGAAAACTTGATAAAGTCATCTATACCCACCTAACACCCTTCATTGGGGAAAACCACTAATAATGGCAATAAATAATTATGCATGTATTCAAAAATACAGTGAAAGAAAATTCCAGAAGGCATTCATCTACTTCTAAAATAAACCAAATTTGCTGGTATTGAACACCATCTCCAGTAACAGCCATACTTCTGAACATCTTCAACAATTGAGGCAACACCACCGAGACCAATTCTCGCCCACATTTTAGGTTCTGCAGATTGAGTCTCTTTTTCAAAGCACCTTACAGAATGTGGAAATGGAATGTCATTGCATTCATATTCTCTCATTTTATCCTTTACGAATTAAAGAAAAATAGTTATGTAGCTTCTATGTTATTTTCTCAAATTATCAAGTTTCTACTCAGATGCTGTAGGGCGAAGTATGAATAGATCATTTTTGCACTACCCCACAAACCAGCCCATGTGGGAAGGGAAGGCAGTAACAGTTATCATTGTACCTCTTCTGGGGGAATGAAATGAACTGTTCATATAGCAAAAAGATTTTAAATTACTAGTAAAAAAATATAAAACTGTTTAATTTCCACAAAGACTAGTCCTCAGAATTAAGTAGTAGATTAAGAATTGTCATCTTAATTTAGAAGGTGAGGAGACTAAGATTCAGAAGGGAGAGTAGCCTGTCCAAGGTTTTGCAGCAGGTCAATGACAAAGTTACAATAAGAAAATAGTCTCCAGTTGTCTAGCCCACAGTTCTTTCCATGAGACTCCATTCTATCATAATCTTTTGAAAAAATTTTGTGCTGTGTGTAATCAAAGCAATGCAGCAAATTAGTCTAAATGCACCCAGTTTGAGCTTATAAGCACCTTAGGAAATCAAGTTCAACCCTCAGCAGGCCTGGTTCAATCACGTCTTTTTTAAACAATAAAAACAAATGCCTTGCCCCCACTGATTCCTTACCTGTCCAGGCAGTGTGGGAGAGGAACACCTGAGTGATGAGCCGGTGCCGTCCTGGGCCAGGATTCCGAAAGTCTGCCGGCTTAGGGTGGATCATCTGAGCCTGGCCATCTGGATATAAGACCTAAGAGGTGACAGACGTGAGAAAAAAAGCCAGAAGAGCCATGAGCTTTTAACAAAATTACTGGTGACATCTGCTGTGAACCCCAAAGCAGGAGGAAAAGATGACACCATCCTTCATAACAAACTGCTCCTTGTGGGAAGGACGATACTGTCAACATCTCTCTACCTTCCCCCCAGTACAAGCCAGTGTGTGATAAATCTTTCCCGAATTTATGGTGAATGGGTGACAGAAATAAGGTGCCTCTATTAAGTACATGGATAAGTTAAAATATTAATCCTGATGTGAAGAGCCTTTGCAGGCATTCACTGCTGCTTCTGGCTCTGAGTCATATCATGGCCCACCATCCATCATCAACTATCAAGTATTAAGAATAATTCTGGAACCTCGCTGGTGGTCCAGCGGTTAAGAATCCGCGTGCCTGTGCAGGGGACATGGGCGTAATCCTTGGTCGAGGAAGATCCCATAGGTTGTGGGGCAAACTAAACCTGTGCGCCACAACTAATGAAGCCCGTGCTCTGCAACAAGAGAAGCCATCACAACGAGAAGCCCATGCACCACAACCAGAGAGTAGCCCCTGCTTGCTGCAACGAGAAAGCCTGCCCACGGTAACAAAGACCCAGCATAACCAAAATTAAGTACATACATACATATTTTTAAAAAGAACAATTCTGTACCTTTTCACTAGATCATAAACAGCCAGGAAGCTGTTTCTCTCTTTCTACAGAGACAGTGCTTCATGAAGGGTCTGCTCAAATCACGAGCCAGTTCTTCAAGTCTCATAAGCTGCCAAAGAGCTCTCCTCAACACCGAGGGGAGCTTCACAGTTATCTGTGTAGAGGGCCTATCACTGCACAGTGTACAAGTGAGCTAAAGGAACAAATGAAGCACATCCTAGAAACACACAGGACCTGGGCTTTGGGAATATACTGATGGGGTAAATTTGGGACCACACAAGTCTTTCCACTATGAAACTCTGGGGAGGCATGTCTCAGCTCACCTGCCCCATAATCTCATCTGTCCAGACGTGTTGGGGCATGGCAGCTGAGCTGGACAATGCTTTCTTACTGTCAGAGCTGTCCAATGACTGAGCAGTGAGTTCCTCATCTTCCAACCTATGATGGCATTCAGTTTGGCCATGCATGTGGTAAAGCTACTCTGAAGGTGATTTTTCAGTAGAGTCTAGCAGATGAACCTTAAACAATCTACCTGTGATCTCATTTATGCACAATTGGTCAAGTGAACTTTTTCCAGGAGCCATGTGAAACTGGTTCTCAACCCTGGCTGCACATTAGAATCACCTATGGGCTCTTTTATTTTCTTTTTAATTGGAACCTATGAGCTCTTAAGTAAAAAATACTGGTACTCATGAGTTCTACTCAAGATTCTGACTTAAACTGGTATAGGTTGAAGCTTGTGCATCAGTTTTTTTTTTTTTTTTTTTAACACATTCTGAGTAATTTGAATGTGGAGCTAGGGTGAAGCTAATGTTGGAGTGAGAAGTAAAATATTGCCTGCCATTTCAGTAAGCAAAGGATTTTGAGCTATCAGAGACAGCAGCCACCCTCCAACCGTGAGCATGAGAGAACACAGGGCAGAAACAAGGAATGCCCACCATCTAGCAGTCATCAGACTGAAGTCACACCCATGGTACAGCTTGAGGAAACTCAGGATGAGAAAACACAGGATACTGGCCCAAGATAGCTGAGGTGCATATCAAAGGAATGATTTCAGCGAGTCCAGATTCTTGCATCTTCCCAGATACAGAAAAGCACTAAACTCCTTGAGATATTTAGTTTTCTTTTACGAACAGGAATCTTTCATTGTAGCCACCTGGTGTTGCTGCAAAAATTCCTGTATAACCTAGTTTCCCCCACTTCCTCTTCAGAACAGTTTTCTCAGCATTAATCTGAGATGGTATCTCCCGGGCTTGAAGCCCTAAGAACATCCGCTCAAAAAAATAACCTAACTCTCCAATTCTAGGTTGAGCATTATTTTATTCAGTCAACAGGGCAAAACAAAAAAAGCTGCAGCACAACCTCACAGCAGCTCAGAGTTAGTCCTCTGTAGGTCTCATAAATTATAATAATTCTGAATGGAAAGCCAGAAGATATTTTTCCTCTACTGTCACCATAGGCAAATATTACCATCCTCAGGGCCTGATTCATCCTTATTCTCTTCCAGGAAGCCGACCCTGCCTGCTCCAAGCTACTTTTCTGTACTTACTGCCAGTGTTTATTCATATTCCCTCTGCCTGGAATACCTATATCCTTTGCTCTTAGTCATCGTTTCAGACCTCATCTATGTCACAGTATCTCTACAAGGTCTTTCTTTTCTTCAGCCACAAATTAAGGGTTTCTCCCACTGTATTCCTTATATTAATATCATACTCACTGGCTTGCCTGGAGGACCCTGGCCTTCTGCTTGACTGTAAACTAAAGTGCTTTTGTTCAGCTCAGGGAGAGATACTTTGTCCTTGCCCACTTGTGAACAGGAGAGAATAACACACCCTTCTGAAGGCTGGCCATTCCCTTGGAAATGTTTTGCAAGACTGAAGGCACTTTACTTTACTTCCCCACTGCATCTCCTTCTCTAGTCTGCCTTTTGACTTTAGTTCCTCACTGCTTCTTCCTAATTTTTAAAAGAACCTGGCATTCAGTCCCCAATAAGATAGTTATCTTGAGACACTAGCCTGTTATCTTCTCGGTTAGCCAGCTCCTGGATTAAAGTCTCTTCCTTGCCTCAACACCCCGTCTCTCGGATTCACTGGCCTGTTGTGCAGTGAGCAGAGCCGTTAGGGGAAGCACACTGACTGAAACCGCCCGTCCTGGCCAGGCACCATAGGAACCATCTGCATGAGTTGTTTTAGGACAGGAGGTCCTGGTAAGGAACACAGAACTAATAAGCCACCACCAACCGCAAGAGCTGGGGAAAGATCAAAAGGAGACACCACATGTCTGATCACCTTCCAGAATCCTCGATGGCATCCATCGTGGCTGAACAAGGCGGGCACCACCATGAAGGATTCTGAGTCAGAATGACTGGCAAAAGACAACCCGGAAACTAATCCCATCACCAAAAAACCCAATACTGCGAGCCACAAGGCAGAGCTGTTCTCCTGGATTCCCTAACCCTACTGCTCTCCACCCGGGAGCCCTTTCCCAATAAAATCTCTTGCTTTGTCAGCATGTGTGTCTCCTCAGACAATTCATTTCTGAGTGCTAGACAAAAGCCCAGTTTTGGGCCCTGGAAGGGGTCCCCTCCTTGCAACAGAGTGAGCTTGGACTCGGTAACATATACATTTTTTAAGTATACTGCTGAATTTTTAATAGAAGCCAAAAATTGGAAATAACCCTGTATGAAAGGAAAAATAATTTCCCCTCTACTTTTCTAGGTTCTTGTCCGAAACCCTTCTATAATAAAGGCAGATTAATAGGAGAAGAACAAACAGAAGTTTAATAACAAATACATATATATATGAAAATGTATACATATATATAAACATATATATATAAATACATCTCTATATATAAAGGAGAGACCTAGGAAAACTGAATCACCCCTTAAAACTGCCCAAGCCATCAATTTAAATACCATCGTCAGCTAGACAAAAGAAAGATGCTGAAGAGAAAGAGAGCCTGTTACAGGAGGCCATCAAGTAAAACACAATTAACAAGGGTAAAGTTGTCAGGCAAATTTAAGTTGGCATACTCTCCACTGATATGAGCTTCTAGAGATTACTCTTCCAGGTACTAAGAGGAAGACATCTTACAAATGGAGATTTCCCTTATAGTAAATTTTCCTCTCAAAAAGGGAAAGTCTACTGTTTCCAGAGATTCACCTGTGTCTACAGACTCTCAAAAATAATCACTCTAAAGAATCTTTGGGCCCAAAAGAGTTATTTGGGGTGTATATTCTGTCCACCTTCATTCTCACCTTTGAAACTTCTAAGAAGCTTCACAATCCAGAAACAGAGTCCATTAAGTTCAGTCCATTATCTTACTGAATCAGTCTTAGTCTTGAGAACAGGTCATTTTAAAACTTGTGTCTCATTGCAGGAGGCTGTGTTGCAAGTGGCTCCCAAAACTACATCTACGTTGTGGGAGCAATCCGGTACTTAATAAGAAACCATAATATTCGTAATTCATCCTGTACCTGTCTGAACTGATGGCTGAACTTCTGTTTTACAACTGCCTGTCCACTTGTCTGTCTCTCACTGAAACTAAGCATCCTAAGGGCAGGAATTCTAATTCACTTGCCTAGCACTTAGCAGGTACAACAGAGTAAACATTATTGTATGGATATGAAAGAAGGAAAGGAAGGAGAAAGGAGGGAAGAAAGAAAGGAGGGAAATGATAAATGGGTAGGACTCCTTTGGGGCTCAACTACAGAATGTTATAAACTGATTAGTGTCTATACTGAATCTCTCCCATCTCTCTAGAGCATTTATCTACTTGGGAAAAATACTCCCTAGGACTGCCTTTTCCCCACCCATAAATTTTATTCACCAAGCTGACCTAACCACAGCCTACATGAATTTGCTTATTACAGTTTGCTTATAGTCCTAAAAATATCAAGTCTTCACTTCACATTGTAAGAATAGACGGGGCTCTGCCATTTAATAAACCCACAGTGGGGACCAAGGACTTTTGGTATTAATACATCATTTCAGTGTTACCATTCCTACTTGTTAGTTGTAGAGCCTGAGATGCAGAGTTTAACATAACTTGCTCCAAACCATATTCAGCAGCAGAGCTGGGAACTGTGCCCAGGCTCTTGTCCATAAAAACGTCTCTTTCCGCACCCCAGTTTCTGTCCCTCAGGCAGAGATTACAGGGGGTCTAAAGTGAAAAGTTTCAACACAAAGTCAGTTTAGAAACTCCATGGGACCCCAAACCTGACAGACCTGGACCTTCACAGTGTTCTGAGGATCCTGCACGTGCTCCAGGGTTGCATCAACATCCAGGGCCACCACCAACCCAGACGTAAACCTCAAAGGGTTGTCTGACTCGCCTGCTGGCTCAATAATGGTGGCGGAGGCTTTGTGGATCTGTAAACAAGAAGAAAATACGATTCTAAAGCCAGGGCATCCCTGGGCAACAAAACATGTTTTCCTTATCTAATGGACATATGTTAGTCAAGCAGAAGAAAGGCCTGAACTCAGCTGCTCCACCAAGTCAAAGAAGATCACCAAGGTGAGCTGTTTTCATTCTCTGGATAGACTTGCTCTGAAGGGGTCAAGATACTAACACTGACCTGCTCTGGAAGGGGGAGGTGTAGGAAGGTGCTCTGCCGCAGCATGGTCTGCAGAATTTTGACTACTTCTGCAGGTTTGGATGTCATGAGTCGGGGCATGAGGTCAAGAAGTCTGTCCACAAAGCTGTCCTGCAGGTGGGGCAAATCAGCAATGAAACACCTGAAGGAGCAAACAGAAGCAACTAGGAATTCATTCACCACAGGCTGACCCTTGAACTTCTGCCAGGCCCTGAGGGAGGAAAAGTGATGAACTGGAGGAGTTCATGGTTCCTGAGGAAAGCCATGCACCTATATAATTAAGCTGCTGTGACAAAATCATCATAATAGCCTCGTTTATTAAAATGTGCCAGGCAACCTCTTGAGTGTATTATACTATCTTATTTAATCCAGCAATCCTGTGCATTGTTAGAAATATTATTTTTGTATCATAGATTCATTAATTATATAAAAAATATGTTGAGGCCTTACCAGGTGGTAGGTACTATTCTAGACACTGGGGAACATAAACAGTGAGCCAAAGAGAAAAAAGCCTGTTTGTTTGTATTTTTTAAGTTGGGTAATTTAATAGTATATTCTCCATATACAAAAAATCATTTTTACTAGTCAATACAGCTTTCTAATTTGATCTTTTTTAATTGTTAATTTTTTATTTTTTTAAAAAATCTGTTTTAATGGAGCTTATAACCACTGATTAAGAACATTGAGACTCAGAGAGGATAATGTACTGAGGCTTAAAAAAGTTAAGCAACCTACTCCCAGCTCTGAATGATTCCATGGTACTTTGCTTTGTAAAAGGAGATAGTTAAAGAATATTTCACGGAGAGGGTGACATCAATAATGGGACTCAGAGGCTGAATTAAGGAAGAACATACAGCTCTTAACAATACATTCTCCTCTGTGGCAAATCAAGAGCTGTCATCTTTCCAAAAATTTCTTCAGTCCAACTATGCAAAAACTGACTCTCCACCTTAAAGAATCTAAAACTATGTTTAACTAAATCAGTTTGCTGTACACCAGAAATTTATACAACATTGTAAACCAACTATACTTCAATTAAAAATAAAAATCTAAAACCAAAAATAAGGCCAGGACTTCACAGACATATGAAGTCAAGCTAGACTGTATTATTTGCTAGAGAGCAGGGCTTTCCTAATAGCTCAGCTGGTGAAGAGTCTGCCTGCAACGTGGGAGATCTGGGTCCGATCCCTGGGTTGAGAAGATCCCCTGGAGGAGGGCATGGCAATCCACTCCTAGTATTCTTGCTTGGAGAATCCCCACGGACAGGGGAGCCCAGCAGGCTACAGTCCATGGGGTCACAAAGAGTCAGACACAACTGAGCAACTAAGCACAACACAGCATAGCCCTTTCTGGTGAGGGCAGTACTGCAATCTAGCCCTACAGGAAGCTATCATCATCCAAATGAAAAAAAGTCTGAAAAGCAAAGAATCCTTCAAACCTGTAGAGTCAGGACTGATAAAGTTCACAGGGGTAGGAACAAGGCGTGGAAGAATGAAACGCTAGATTTCAAAAGTACTACATCTTAAATTCTTATGAAGTCTTCCTGGTTCGGTACAGGCAGCATACCCCAGGTCTGGTCACTGCTTTGACTCCTACTGTTTCACCAAGCCTTCCACTCATTGACTGCATCAGTTTTAGCCACTTAACTTCATAGAGAATCCTCAGAAAATATATCTGGGCTACAAAATAAAGTCCTCAGAAAATATATCTGGGCTATCTACAGAATTATGGAACAATATTTTGTAGAGAAGAGAGAAATACACAACTTTCAGAACCATGGTGAAAAAAACAGACAAGTTGTGGCTTTGGGTTTTTCCACATATTTGTCTCTTTCTGGCCCAGCTGAATGCTGAATCAAAACACTCAATAATTCCTGATGTTTTTATTATTATGCTGTATGTTTAGCTCACTTAGGAAGTTTACACACCAGTAAAGAAAATACAATTATCTCTCAGTATTTGTGGCAGATTGGGTCTAAAACCCCTAGCATATAGCAAAATCCATGGATGCTCAAGTCCTTTACATAAAATGGAATAGTACAGTCAGGCCCTCCATATCCATGAATGCAGAAGCCGCTGAAACTGAGGGTCAACTGCATACAAATTAGGGCACACTGTCTACATGGGCTAAACCAAAGATTCTGGTTGTGATCACTCCTGTTTCCCTATAAATGCAACTCTCTATATAACCAAGATTTAATAAGCTAGAAGGTGATCAAATACTTACCTCTGAAAAAAGTCCACTTCCTGTAAAAATTTTTCACACATTCCAAATAAGGGGTCAACTCTGTAGAAGAGAAAAAAACAACAAAACAAATAAAAACCCATGTTATTTGAAATCTGACAACTGAGTAGTAAAGACCAAAGTCCCAGAAACTGAACCTACATGGAAAGACAATGAGCATGTTACACTGTAAAAATTCTATTTCTCTTAAAGGACTCCTAAAGGACCTACAGGGAAATATTTGCCCCAGAATCCCAATACCCAATTAAAACAGTGAAGTGTTCATTAGGTTCAATGAATATGCAAAATCAAAGACTATCACAGGCACACTAGGCACCAGATTCAGTGCAGATATAGGACAGGAGCACAGCTTACGGGCAGTGCAATGTCACATTCTGCCGCTGCAGCAGTCCATGCAGCAGCCCGTGAAGCAATCCACAGAGCTCTCTGGGAGTTTTGACAGCTCAGGTTCAAGGAGATGAGATCTACATTAGGTCAATGTGGAGGCCATTTTCATGGAGAAACCTCATGCCTCATAGGTGCCACTATCTTTTGAAGTAACCTACAATTATACCTTCCAGGGTACCTAAAGAGATATGCTCAGTTGCAAGAATCTGCACTCAATGAAGGCCAAAGCCTTGGCATGTGCGTCAGGTAATTAGAGTTCACCGATAGTTCCTTCTTGTTGCTGTTTAGTCACTACGTTATGTCTGACTCCTTTGCGATGTCTGATTTCTTTGCAAACCCATGGACTCCATGGACTCCTCTGTCCATGGAATTCTCCAGGCAAGCATACTGGAATGGGTTGCCATTTCCTTCTCTTGAGGATCGTCCTGACCGAGGGATCAAACCTGAGTCTCCTACATTGGCAGGTGGATGCTTTACCATGGAGCCGTCTGGAAAGCCCAATAGTTCCTTCTAGTCCATATGTAATTTTCTTAGAGATCATTTTTACCGCAGCAGTGTCATCTAGTAATAGAGTTGATGTGATCAGGTTTCCGGGAAACAGACTTGGAAACCAAAGGTCACATTCTCATGCAAAACTGAAAAAGATTTTACTACTTTGCACACAGACATAGACTATATTCTTTCCTATCTTGGCTTCTTTGGCCTCCCAGTACTTTAAACTTAAATGTATACCTAATTAAGCCCAGGTAACATGTCAAGTCAATGTAACTTACTAATCAAAGAATAGATTTTTACTTTGATCTTTGTGCATTTTTTTCCTTGTAATTTCTGCATGGAATGTTCCATTTATTTTCATTAATACATTATTAATTGAAGGAACACAGCTCCACTGAATAAAAAACAAACACTCTTTCCTTATATAAAAACATGTAAGACGGACTTCCCTGGTGGTGCAGTGGATAAGCACCCACCTGCCAATGCAGGGGACAGGCGCAGCTACTGAGCCTGTGCTCTAGAGACCTCAAGCCACAACTACTGAAGCCCACATGCTGCGCTGCAGTAGAAGCCCGGACGCCTAGAGCCTGTGCTCCACAACACGAGGAGCCACCTCAACAAGAAAGCCACGCACCACAACTAGAGTAAGCCCTCGCGCAGAACAAAGGCCCAGTGCAAGCTGACAAAAAGAGGAAGAGTATGGGCTCAAGGTTCTTCATAATCCAGTCTTTAGCAGAAAGACTAAAGACTTTCTACTAAACCATAAGCTCCATGAGAGTAGAGGCTTCATATTATTCATCATGTATTTCCTGAAACAAGCAGCTCTTCAATAACTATTTGTTGAATGGATAAATGATAAATGGCAAATGGAAATGTATTCTAAAAGCAACATTAATCTGAATTATTTTCCTAAAAAGTGTGTAGCACTTGAATCTTCCTCAACTCTGAAAAACTACCAGAAGTAGAACTGAAATTTGCTAGTGAGATTAACCAACCAAAGAACACCAAGGATGAGACGGCTAGAGAGAACTCCAGCTAAGTACAGACTGAACTAAAAGCAAATTAGCCAAGTAGTACCTTTTTTTGGCCTGCTTACATACAATCAGTTTGGAGAATTTCCAAGCAGTAAAATATGAAAAGATTTGAGAACTCTCCCAAACTCCCAAACTGCATAGGTAGCCTCACCTATATGATACATGAAGTAGGCCTCTACCACTAAGAACCCCCCATTTTCAGTGTAAGAGCAAGGCCCACTAGGCAAAACCAAACACTGACCTATAACTGTTAGGCAAGCCCATACCAATTACCAATTTAAACTGGTCTAAACTTTCACTTAAACACAATGAAAAATTACCAGATGTTATAAGGATGATCAGGAGCTGTCAAGAAAACCAAGACCTCAATGAGATAATATCAAGGCAAGAAAGCAACAGAAAGCTTTTTTAAAAATTCTAATAAACAACCTCAGTAAGACTGAAGAGAAGATCTGAAATGATATTGCAATGATAAAGCAAGAAAAACTGCTACAAAAAAGGTACAGAAATAAACGATAATACTGAAATCAGTTCAACAATTGAACACTAGAAGGAAAAATGACGAAAACTGAAATGGTAAATTAAAAGAGTATGCTGAGGAATTTACTCAGAATACAAAATAGAAAAAGAAACTGAAATTATGAGAGAAAAGATACAATGTAAGAAAAATAGAGCCAGATGATACAATATCCAGTATAAAGATTGACGCCGATAGAAGAAGCAATTAAAGAAATGATAGAGGGAAAAAAATTCTGAGATAAAACAGAGCTAAGACTTCAAAGTCCCACTAAAGGTCAGTAAGAACAAAGAAAGTAAACATATACCTAGACATATTCAGAAATTTCTGAATTCTAAAATGAAAAGCTAACAGCTTTGAGAAAAATAAGGTAACTACAAAGGAAAGAGAACGAAACAGACATAGCAATATTTAGTTTTGAAAGAACTCCATTCACGTATGAGAGCAAAAGAAAGGTTTAGATATGCAAAGTCTCCATGAGTACACTACTTATGTACTTATTCTGAAAAACAATTACTAGTGAATGTGTTCCAATCAGATAGACAGTGAATTAGAACAGGGAATTTTAAAAGGCAACTGTGGGGATTTCCCTGGTGGTCCAGTGGCTAAGATTCTGAACTCCCAAGGTAGGGGGCCTAGTTTCCATCCCTGGTGAGAAAACTAGATCTCACGTGCTAGAATTTAAAGATCCTGCATGCAGCAAATAAGACCAAACAACCAAATAAGTAATTTTTTTAAAAAAGATAATTGTAGTACAAGAACAGCAGTGGTGGGCAAGTTGGAGCTAAATAATATTGACAATGTACTTATAAAGATTGATGCAGATTTTAAGAAAGAATTCATAAAATAAGACATACATGAAAAACTGTAATTCAACTTATTGTATAGCACAAGGAACTATACCCATTATCTTGTAATAATTTTTAATGAAGTATGATCTGTAAAAATAGGGAATACCTGAAACTAATATTGTAAATCAGCTGCAATTTTAAAAAAGGATAATCTGAAACTAAATTATTTAACAATGTGAAACTAGCAAATAAACTTGTATTTTGATTAAATGTGGTCTTGATAAAGGTGATCATAAATTCTATTTTTAATGCTAATAAATATAAGGTCAATCAATTTATTAAAAATGAGTAAAAATACTATTTATACAACTAAAAAGAGCTAACATTTATTAAGGGTTTATTCTTAACGTGTCAGGCAGCATTTTAAGGGCTTTACATGTAATAATTCAGTAATCCTTACAATAACTTTATGACAGAGATCCAGGTACTATCATTGTCCCGGTTTAACTTACAGGAAACAAATCAAGAGACGTTCTTAAGCACCTTGCCCACAGTTACTAAGTTTGCAAATGGAGGGGTTAAGATCAGAATCTAAGCTATGAGGCACTCTAGCCCTCTGAACCATTATTATGTTCTACTGTCTCTAATTTGAATGGCTTAAAACTTGAATAGTATAAAACTGTCAAACCCCTGGAAAAAGAAAGAAACAAACAATCAATCCAACAAAAATCAAGGAAAAAGAAAGAGAAGCAGAAATGCGTACAAATGGAAAATATAAAATAATATATTATGAGGGACTTCTAGAGATGGCAGTCAAAGCAGGTGGCGCGGGTTTGATTCCTGGTCAGGAAACTAAGATTTTAGCCACACAGAGCAGCAGCAAAATCAATACAATACTGTAAACTAAAAAAAGAATAATAATTATAAAATACCAAATATATTGGAATCTTATTAATGACATAGAAACATGAAATATCATATTGCTGGATGAAGTAAAAATAAGGCACAACAGACAAGTATGTTACAATTCAATCTATATTAAACACACATGCTTATAATCTAAACAGATAGTTAGGTGTTTTATAAGCGTTAGATTACCAGAGAACAGAATGTTCGTTTAATCTGCAATATTTAAATGTTTACAATAATTGTATATAAACTGAAAAGGAGATCCATTTTAAATAAAAAAGTGTAGATGCTATCATAAGCACTTATCTTTTCTTAGCTACAATTGGCACATAGCAGGGATTTAACATTTGCTAAATGAATGTATGGCTATCTCTAAGTTTAAGGCACCACCGGACTGTATCAGGCCACCATTGAGATAAGCAAAGAAATAAAACAACACTCAGAGTGTTCTTTGTAATGTGTTTTTAGGTGCTTACTTAAACACTCATATATTTGTTTCTCTACATGATTTTTAGGCTAACACAACTAGTGGACTGAGCATCAAATGTGTCTTCTGTCTGATAACAAGTTCCTTAAGTACATATTATACAAAACCTATGGTGCCATCATTCTTAAAATGCACTTTTATGAAACACCAAGAAACAAAAAACACTTTCAATCAAACTATAGCACATCAATATCTGATTTCAGAGAAGTTAAAATTTTTAAACGAACATTTCAGAATCAATGAAATATAGCAACATAGGAATTCTCATTCTCAGAAAATCTAACGGCTACCATTATAATGAACTCTTACTATGTACCCAGTACCATGTTAGTGCTTTTATACATTTTTACCCCATTCATTATTCACGGCAGAAGACATTATGAAGAGGTGTCAAGAATACACATAAGAACTGTACAAAAAAGATCTTCAAAACCCAGATAATCACAATGGTGTGATCACTCACCTAGAGCCAGACATCCTGGAATGTGAAGTCAAGGGGACCTTAGGAAGCACCACTACGAACAAAGCTAGTGGAGGTGATGGAATTCCAGTTGAACTATTTCAAATCCTGAAAGTGGTGCTGTGAAAGTGCTACACTCAATATGCCAGCAAATTTGGAAAACTCAGCAGTGGCCACAGGACTGGAAAAGGTCAGTTTTCATTCCAATCCCAAAGAAAGGCAATGCCAAATAATGTTCAAACTACCGCACAATTGCACTCACCTCACACGCTAGTAAAGCAATGCTCAAAATTCTCCAAGCCAGGCTTCAGAAGTACATGAGCTGTAAACTTCCAGATGTTCAAGCTGGTTTTAGAAAAGGCAAAGGAACAGAGATCAAATTGCCAACATTTGTTGGATCATTGAAAAAGCAAGAGAGTTCCAGAAAAAACATCTATTTCTGCTTTACTGACTATGCCAAAGCCTTTGACTGTGTGGATCACAAGAAACTGTGGAAAATTCTGAAAGAGATGGGAAGACCAGACCACCTGACCTGCCTCTTGAGAAACCTGTATGCAGGTCAGGAAGCAACAGTTAGAACTGGACATGGAACAACAGACTAGTTCCNCACCTCCAATTTACCTTCATTCATGGACCTAACATTCCAGGTTCCTATGCAGTATTGTTCTTTATAGCATCAGACTTTACTTTTACCACCAGACATATCCATAACTTAGTGTCATTTCCTCTTTGGCCCAGCTGCTTCTTTTGTTCTGGAGCTACTATAATTGCCCTTCCGCTCTTCCTCAGTAACACATTGGACACCTTTGGACCTAGGGGGGCTCATCTTCAGAATCATATCTTTTTGCTATTTCATAGTGTTCATGAGGTAATCAAGGCAAGAATATTGGAGTGGTTTGCCATTCCCTCTCCCAGTGTATCTGGAGTGTTTTGCTATCCTCTCCTCCAATGTACCTATATCGGGCCACTATTAGTGTACTTCTCCTTTCATTCTATTTCCCCTACTTCAATCAATCTAACTCTTTGTGCTTTGGGATATNAGATGTTCAAGCTGGTTTTAGAAAAGGCAAAGGAACAGATATCAAATTGCCAACATTTGTTGGATCATTGAAAAAGCAAGAGAGTTCCAGAAAAAACATCTATTTCTGCTTTACTGACTATGCCAAAGCCTTTGACTGTGTGGATCACAAGAAACTGTGGAAAATTCTGAAAGAGATGGGAAGACCAGACCACCTGACCTGCCTCTTGAGAAACCTGTATGCAGGTCAGGAAGCAACAGTTAGAACTGGACATGGAACAACAGACTAGTTCCAAAAGGTCAAGGCTATATATTGTCCCCCTGCTTATTTAACTTCTATGCAGAGTACATCATGAAAAACACTGGGCTGGAAGAAATACAAGCTGGAATCAAGATTGCCAGGAGCAATACCAATAACCTGAGATATGCAGATGACACCACCCTTATGGCAGAAAGCAAAGAACTAAAGAGGCTCTTGATGAAAGTGAAAGAGGATAGTGAAAAAGTTGGCTTAGAGCTCAACATACAGAAAACTAAGATCATGGCACCTGGTCCCATCACTTCATGGGAAATAGATGGGGAAACAGTGGAAATAGATGGGGAAACAGTGGAAACAGTGTCAGACTTTATTTCTGGGGGCTCCAAAATCACTGCAGATGGTGATTATAGCCATGAAATTAAAAGACTCTTGCTCCTTGGAAGAAAAGTTATGACCAACATAGATAGCATATTCAAAAGCAGAGACATTACTTTGCCAACAAAGGTCCATCTAGTCAAAGTTACTGTTTGTCTAGTCGTCATGTATGAGTGTGAGAGTTAGACTATAAACAAAGCTGAGTGCCGAAGAATTGATGCTTTTGAACTGTGGTGTTAGAGAAGACAACTGAGAGTCCTTTGGACTGCAAGGAAATCCAACCAGTCCATCCTAAAGGAAATCAGTCCTGAATATTCATTGAAAGGTCTGATGTTGAAGCTGAAACTCCAATACTTTGGTCACCTGATGCGAAGAACTGACTCATTTGAAAAGACCCTGATGCTGGGAAAGATTGAAGGCGGGAGGAGAAAGGAACGACAGAGGATGAGATGGTTGGATGGTCACCGATTCAATGGACTTGAGTTTGGGTAAACTCCGGGAGTCGGTGATGGATAGGGAGGCCTGGCATACTGCAGTCCATGAGGCTGCAAAGAGTCGGACACGACTGAGCTACTGAACTGACTGATTCTTCATGGAAACCTTATGAGATAGATGCTATCATCATTCTCATTTTACAGGCAGGGAAACAAGGCTCAGAGGGGCTAAAGAAAAAAAGAAAACACACCTGTCTATAATCAAACAATGAGTAAGCAGAAAAGTCAAGATTTGAACAAAGTAGTCTCACAGCACCAGTCTCAAAATTTGCCTTTACTGCCTAAGACAAAGCACTAGTCCCTTCAGAAGAGAAAACAAAATGGTTCAGGCACGAAATTCTTAAAAGAAATCTATCAGGGATCATATAGTACACTTTGTTGCCAGATGAAATCCTATATTCTGCTATAGGAAATGGAGAGCCACTGAAGGGTTTTGCCAGGGATCTAATATGATCTAAGAATGGAATTTGGAATATCTCAAGAAATGAAGAGCTTGCAATATCCCTTAGGTGAAAAGTAACACTGAAAGTGTTAGTCACTCAGTAGTGCCTGACTCTCTGTGACCCTACGGATTGTAGTCCACCAGACTCCTCTGTCCGTGAGATTTCCCAGGCAGGAAGACTGGAGTGGGTTGCCATTTTCTTCTCCAGGGGATCTTCCCAAGCCAGGGATCGAACCCAGGTCTCCTACATTACAGACGGAATCTTTACTGTCTAAGCCACCAGGGAAGCCCATCCCATAGGTAATCTTTCCTAAATATAATTTCACGCATCATTAATCTTGGTGAGATCTCTGAATGTTAGGTATCTTTAAAAGGACTGTGCCACCCTTTTTTTGCCAACCACACATCTTACCCTCGAGCAGTCCGTGCTGTTACTATAAGTTGCAAGGCTTTGGCCTGCAGCCTCATGTGATGGATAATCACCACCTGCTTGTTCTCCACGCCACTATACATGAACTCCATTTTGTAGGTTTCTTCCATGATCTGTAAGGAAAGCAGCAGCTCAGAATTTTAAATGAAACCAGATCTGACCAGAGTTGTTTTTTTTTTTTTAAGGTCTATGCTTTAATTCTGAACTGAGATTTTTAAGTGCCTATGTTTA
Source organism: Neotragus pygmaeus (assembly GCA_006410875.1). Classification (NCBI taxonomy): domain Eukaryota; kingdom Metazoa; phylum Chordata; class Mammalia; order Artiodactyla; family Bovidae; genus Neotragus; species Neotragus pygmaeus. The sequence goes on along the minus strand of SJYV01018870.1, from coordinate 104,710 downwards.
TAGAAATTGATATAATTTGAGAGAAATTAATATTCATGTTAAGAGAAATTTTTAAGTCTTATGAAAACAGAATATTTTGTCAATTAAAATACCAAAGTCATCAGGTAATATTATTCAGTTGATGACATAGATGAAATTTTATACACTGATAAAACTGTAAAGCACTGCATGTAACTCTAAAGCAAATTCACTGTGTGTGGCAGCAAATGGATATGTACAGAAATGTAATCTTCAAGAAAGGCCCTCAAGAGTTTAGTATCAGGAACCATTACCCAGCTGTTAGTCATCTAGTCTCCTCCATGAGCGGGGTCTGTCAGAGGGATTTTAGGGAGGGAATCAGTGTAGAAAACAGTATCTGTGACCTCAGCTCAAGCCCAGTGCATCTTAAGCTCTTGTTCTATTCTATCCAAGGCAGCGACTCCCTCTAATGATGTTTCTCTTTCCCTTCTGTGGTTTTTGAAGGCAATGAGTCGGAGAAATGACTCCAGGCTCTCCTACAACTGACAGTAAGATATATTTCCTAATAACACAGTGCCTCAGTTTCCCTAACTGTAAATGCAGAAGAAACAGCACCAGCATAACAACATTTAAAGGAATAAATGGGGCATGGAAGGTGCTAAACACAAGTAACTGTCACATGAAAGTGAAGTATTAGTCATTCAGTCATGTTTGACTCTTTGTGACCTGTGAATTATAGCCCACCAGGCTCCTCCATCCATGGGATTTTTCAGGTAAGAATACTGGAGTGGGTTGCCATTTCCTTCTCCAGGGGATCTGCTTGATCCAAGAATCGAACCTAGGTTTCCCATCTTGCAGGCAGACTCTTTACATCTGAGCCACCAGGGAAACCCAACTGTTGCACGGCAATGGTAATTCCTTTCTCTCTTCCAGATTACTGCTTCCTGGTCCCATCCCTCCCAACATGGCCCATCTCCAGTCTGTGGTCATTAAGCTATACTCCCCTACAAGCCACATGGTAGGTCTGAGAGGGGGACTAGATTAGAGATCAAGCAGAATAGTGGAAAGAAAACAGACTCTGGGTATCAGAGGATCTGAGGTCAAGTCTCTGATTTACTACCTATAGCTCTCTGACTATAACCTTGTTGAGTGCTGTTTCATCTGTAAAATGGACTCAATGCTTATTCCTACCTAATGGGGTATGTGTGTGTGTGTGTGTGCACGCACTCGCCATGAAGCTTTCAGGATCTTAGTTCTCTGACCAGGGACTGAACCTGTGCCCCTTTTACTGAAAGCACAGAGTCGTAACCACTGGACTGCCAGGGAAGTTCCACCAAATGGGATTATTATGAGGATTAAGTAAAACAAACTTGAAATCATTTAGTGAACTATAATGTAACAGTCATAGTCACCATCAGTATCTTCCAATTGGGTCATAATTAGTCATATACAAACTTACTGTTAGGAAGGCATGACCCAGAAGAGCAAATGCCATTACCCCAAAATGAAGAGAAATTGCTCAAAACTAGGAAAAAAGACACTTAAGGCAAGTAAAATTAAATTCTACTTAATGAACTGAGGAGAAACATAAGGACCTTTAAATATTCAAGAGATGGTTAAAGAAATGAGAGAGACGGTACAGGCTGAAAATATAAACAACCTCGAAATGAGTTCAGCTACATTTTCAGATGAAAGACTCACGATATTATTATTAAATTTTAGTATATCTGAAATTTGTTGTTGTTTAGTCACCAAACTGTGTCCAACTCTTTTGTAACTGCATGGATTACCAGGCTCCTATAGCCCCCCAAGCTCCTCTGTCCATGGGATTGCCCATGTAAGAATACTGGAGCAGGCTGCCATTTCCTTCTCCAGGGGATCTTCCCCACCCAGGGATCAAACCAGCATCGCTTTCATTGGCAGACAGATTCTTTACCACTGAGCCAACAGGGAAGCCCCCATTTCGGAAATATAAATTGGTAATATTTTAGAACACAAAAGAAATCTTAGAAATCAGAGAGATTAAGTAACTTGCTCTTTATCATTCAGCAAATTAGAGGCAGACATGGGAACAGAACAGAAAGCCAGTGCTGTGTCCCCTAATTATGCTGCTCCTCATATCACTATCTTCTGTCACAGGCTGGAAGTGGGGAGCCACAGCAGAGCCTTGTGAAGTCCTCTGACTCTAGCTAACTTAGAGAACACAATTTCTGGACAAATACCTATCTGAGGAGAAGGTCTCAATAAGCTTACCTGTTTTGCTGCTGCTGAGGCCAAATCACTCTGCTTCAAATATAAAGGGGCAGCCACATTCCACAGCTTTTCCTGTAGGGCCTAACAAGTCAGCAGAGGATAGAACCAGAGGTCAAAAAGACTGCCATGTCATTTGAGACTTAGAGTTTGTTTTGCTTTGAAAATTTACTGTGATCAAGACCTCCTCTCAGTCTTACTCTTTTAAGCCAAAGTAGAGACCAATGATTTGGGCCAAATGCAATCCTCCCCTATTCAATTTGTGGCCCAAAGACCCCATGCACCAGACCATAGCCTGCAAGCAGAGGGCAGGAGACATGAAGGCCTCATCACGGTGTCCAGGCAAGCTAGGCTTCTGAGGCTTTGGGAACTCCTGATCTCAAAGCCCGTGGACTACCCTGACAGCCCAGACCCTTCTTCCTTGACTTGGTTCCTTTTTCTTTGCTCTGTGCTCACTATCTGTGACCACCCCCATCACCTGACCAACATACTCAAATAAAAAATCAAGAAGCTTTCCTAGATTCCTTGCTCTCTAACTCTGTATATTCAAAACTATCACTTATAGCCACGAATTTTACCTTTCATCTCTCGCCTCTCCTATCCATCCATATGGCATCTCATCTAAACCTCTGCTGTAGTCTCTTATTTTCACAGTCCTTCTTAACTAGAGACATAATGACAGTTCAGAAAACCTAGACTTACACTGTCCAACAGAAACATAAAACATAAGCCATGGATGTGATTTTACATTTTCTAGTAGTTACATCTTTGAAATTAAAAAAAAGACAGAAAAATAACAATAATCAAAAAATGTAAAAAGAGACAGGTGAAATTAATTTAACAATAGTTTATTTAACCCAGTATACATCACTATGCAATCAATATTTTAAAAATTATTAACGAGATAGTTCACATTTTCACACTAAGTCTAAGAAATCCAGTGTGTATTTACACTTACAGCACATCTCAATATGAACATTTACAGTGCTCAACAATTACATGTACCTAGTGACTATCAGACAGTGGCAAGTCTGGAGTATTAACATAGAAAATTTTAAATTATACTACTAAATCATATTACCACTAACAGAGTTACTGTTTTCAAATATTTGCTTCCAATAATTTCTCATATACATGTTTTTTATATAGTTGTAGAAATCAGAGTAATTTTGTATGCTTTTTGGGGTCTGTGTGCGCTAAGGCACTTCAGTCATGTCTGACTTTTTGCAATCTTATGGACTGTAGCCCACCAAGCTTCTCTGTCTGTGGAATTTTCCAGGCAAGAATACTGATGTGGGTTGCCATTTCCTCCCCCAGGGGATCTTCCTGACCTAGGGATCGAACCTGCACCTCTTAGGACTCCCACACTGGCAGGTGAGTTCTTTTCCACTAGCGCCACCTGGGAAGCATTTGGGTATATAACTTATATCCCATTTTGAAGTAATCTCTTCTCTTTTCCTACTAAAGAAAAGTAGATTCTTTTCAAAGGCCTTTTGGTATTCCAGTGCAGAAGATAGCAAGCCAAGGAAAAAGGAAGAAGACCAATGATGACATGGCACTCACTATGTACCAGGCAACAGACCAAGGGTTTTCACATGCTGCTTGCTACCAATTCTTACCTGGGTCGAGTAATTATTAGCCTTGTTTTATAGAAACTTGGAAAAGCCAAATAACTGTGCAAAGGGACATAAAGGAACTTTTGGGGGTAATGGAAATGTTCTATATCTTAACTGTGCTAGTGGTTACAAAGGTATAATATATTTGAGTGAATCTATCTAGCCAATTTAGGACTGTTTAAATCCCAACCTACTTCAGTGTACACATCCACTTTCACATGTATACATACACCTAATCACCCTAAAATCACATATCTTACAGTGGCTAATAATTTCTGACTCCTCCATTTATTCTGACTTTGGTCAAATATCACTAACAGCTTTGAAGACTAACAACACTTAGAACTAAAGCCAAGGTAAAGTTTTATCAAGTGAGAAGGCTCTCCAAAATCAGAAGTCTGAATTAACAGCAGAACTCTGCTGCAGAAGCTGACAGCTATTGAGCTAGTTTAATTGGTTTTCAACTCAGTAAACTGAAACAGCCTTTTCGTACTAATTTGGTGTACACACACACACACACACACACACACACACACACACACACACACGCACGCGCGCGCGCGCGCACACACACACACACACACAGTCTTTTCATACTAATTTGGTGTACACACACACACACAAAATCTAACTACCTACTATGAAATGCCAGCAAGTTGGCCCTTTTAAGAACAATGAAATCAACCTTTGACTAATTTGACTTTGACAAAATGAAATTAGCATTACAAATATATATATATATGTTTATATCTTTGCTAATCAAATTATTAAAAAAACAGTTAAAATCCTTGGGATTCTAATGCAACTGATTATCCAATCTACTTCAATTATATAATAAAAGAATTCTCCCAAATTAAAACTCCTATATGAGTTAACAATTCTTTAATTAGAGACAAATGTAATTATACCTCAGAGTACATAATTTCCCCATTGCTAAGCAGTTGCATAAGACCATATATTTTTCCACTTAAGGCCTCAAACATTGCTGAATCCATTAAAGCACATTCTTAGCATCATATTCAAGAACAAAATGGATTCAAACCAACCTTAATGAGAAGAAGTTGACACCTAAGATAGGTAGCAGAGAAATCAGCTACTCCTGCCAATTCAGACTGAAGTTCTCCAAGCCTTTGCAGATCCCTGCCATAAATAAAACCCCAAGTCAAACAGAGAATAAGGATAATGACAACAATTAAAGATCATGTCAAAAGCATTTACCATTTTATACCTAGTAAATTGGTTTAAAAAAAAATTTAAATGACGGAACCCAGTGCTGAAGTGGTTATAATGAAACTGGTTCACTTACATTTTGATAGCAGTTTAAGTTGATATAATTCTTCTGGAAAGTAAAACTGTAATACATTACAAAAGGCACACATATAATCAAATAATCTGATAAGCAGTTTTATCCTGAGAGATAGCAAGGAAATATCCAAAACAAATGAAATGTTTTATGCCCCACAATATTCACTGTTGTATGGACTATTATAGTAAAACAAAGTAATTATTTAAATAGTTAATGGTAAAGGAATTATTAAATAGATTACTGTACATCCAGTCAATGGAATATTCTACAAGTGTTAAAATATAATATGGTAATAAGGTATATGATCTCAATTATATAAAAACTATATACACACACACACAAGAAAAAGACAGCAAACTGTTTTCTGGATAGAGGAATTAGGGTTGTTTTTATTGCCTTCTCCCAACTATGCTTTATTTTCCAAATGTTTTATACAATGGACAAGTAAGTTTTATATCATCAGAAAAAAATTTTTTTGAAGCATCGTAGTGGGCTCTATTGGCTGCCTACCTAATTTATGCTCTGCTGTTGCTGCTAAGTCACTTTAGTCGTGTCCGACTCTGTGCGACCCCACAGAAGACAGCCCACCAGGCTCCCCCGTCCCTGGGATTCCCCAGGCAAGAACACTGGAGTGGGTTGCCATTTCCTTCTCCAATGCATGAAAGTGAAAAGTGAAAGTGAAGTTGCTCAGTTGTGTCCAAATCTTAACGACCCCATGGACTGCAGCCTACCAGGCTCCTCCGTCCATGGGGCTTTCCAGGCAAGAGCACTGGAGTGGGGTGCCACCGCCTTCTCCAAATTTATGCTCTACTTCTTCCTAATAATGTGGACCCTTCCCACTTCCTACTAAGTGAACCCTGATTTTGTTCAAGAGATGTCCCCAAACCTAGTTCTCGGTAGAGTCCAACTGGATTAAACCAACTGATACATGTCATCTCCCTGGTTATGTGACCTTATCAGTCCTACTTGGAAGGAAAGGACTTATTATTTTTTGGCTGTGATGTGTGGCATGCAGCAATCTTAGTTCCTGACCGGGGATCAAACCTGTGCCTCCTGCAGTGGAAGCATGGAGCCCTAACCACTGGGACCCTCCAGGCAATTCCCTGCTGCTGCTGCTGCTAAGTCGCTTCAGTCGTGTCCGACTCTGTGTGACCCCATAGACGGCAGCCCACCCGGCTCCCCTGTCCCTGGGATTCTCCAGGCAAGAACACTGGAGTGGGTTGCCATTTCCTTCTCCAATGCATGAAAGTGAAAAGTGAAAGTGAAGTCGCTCAGTCGTGCCCAACTCTTCGCGATCCCATGGACTGCAGCCTACCAGGCTCCTCCATCCATGGGATTTTCCAGGCAAGAGTACTGGAATGGGGTACCATTGCCTTCTCCCTGGAAGGACTCATATTTGAAACATGAAGCAGGTTTGATGGTGGTCTCCGAATCACTCATGCTCCCTCTTTCTCTCACTAAACTGAATAAGAATGTTTTATAGTCCTGATTACCAATGGCAGCTAAACTGCAACTCTAAAAGAAAAAAGCCTTGGGATAAAGCAAATGTTGAGAACAAGAAAAATCCAAAGAGGCAGAGAGAAACTGGGTCCTTAATGATATAAATGAACTACTTAACCATACCATACTTAGAACTAACAATCCATCTCAAGAAAATTCATAGAAAGCTGCCTGGTTTTTTAAGGTCCATATCAAGATTTCATATAGTAATCGTAACTGTGGGAAACCTAAAAATTTGGCTAATGAGAGAAGTTAACTGTTTCAGGGCTGCCATAATATATCAGTTTTCAGTGCAGCCTGTACAAAACTGTCCACTGGACTAAGTCCCTCCCTCTTATCTTGGGCAACTTTCTGATAGCGAGTGCTGCCTCTGTGATACCAAAAAGGAGATGCCCCGGAAAGGGGTGAAGAGGGAATTATTTCCAAAGTGACTGAATAAATTGGGGTCTGTGGCTTACACTATTGTCTCTGAGTTTTGGTGGTTTGAGTTGATCCTAGAGAGCCTGTTCATGTGTGGAAATCTATCACAATGAATGGCAAGACCCTGTACTAGCTAACCACACCTGTAAAATGCTATTTTGGTGGCCAGCTAGTCTCTCCCTTTTTGTACCACTAACATCTATCTTGCAAAAGATGGCCCTGAATCATTCTACTTTGGAACCATATCATCTATAGATAGATTCTGCCTTCTCTTACATTACAGAGAACACTGACCAGCTGACTATACATTAGCTGGCCATTCCCAAGTATTAAGTCATTCTACCATCCTTGCACTGTAACGATTATTCAGTTTCACAAAATAAGATGCAACCCAACTAGCTACAGGAAATCTGAACTATTACACAAACAAAAATAGAAAATTTCTAGCCCTGCTTAAAACATTCTGTGTCCCAGTGTTTCCTCCCTGTATCTTTTTATGCTCACAATCCTTAGGAAGCCTCAGTTCAGATATTCATCAGGAGACTATGGACTCATTAATGAAAAAGGTACAAAAAGCACCGTCTGTGTGCACTGTACTAGGTGTGAGGGGTGCTTCCTTACTTGAGCGCATTTAATCCTTACAATGTGAACTGCAATTACAGGCATATTTCAGAAAATCGTGGGTTCGGTTCCAGACCACCACAAATAAAGCAAGTATCACAATAAAGTTAGGCATGCAAACTTTCCCCATACACATAAAAGTTATGTTTATACTACACCAGAGGTTACTAAGTGAGCAACAGCACTGTGTCTAAGAAAACAGTAGAAGTACCTTAATTTAAAAACAATTTTTGTTAAAAAATGCTAACCATCATCAGAGACTTCAGCCAGCTATAATCTTTTTGCAATAGTTACATTAAAGATCACGGATCACAAATGACCATAACAAATATGATAATAATGAAAAGTCTTAAATATTGTGAGAATTACCAGAATGTGGAAAGAGATACAAAATGAGCAAATAATGCTAGAAAAATGACACTGACAGACTTGCTTGACACAAGCTGCCACGGAGTTTTGCCCCCCCCCCCCACCCCATTTTTCTTGATTTATCTGGGTAAAGACTTATCGATTTTATTTACTTTTTCAAAGGATCAGCTTTTAGGAATTTCACTGGTGGTACAGTTGGTAAGAGTCTGCCTGTCAATGCAGGGGGCCTAGATGGGTTCAATCCCTGGTCCAGGAAGATTCCACGTGCTGCCAAGCAACTAAGCCCAGGGCCACAACCACTGAAACCCTTGTACCTAGAGCCCAGGCTCCACAAAAAGAAAAGCCACGGCAATGAGAATCCTAGGCACTGCAACAAGAGAGAAGCCCTTGCTCTCTGCAAGTAGGGAAAGTCTGCGTGTAGCAATGAAGACCCAAAGCAACCAAAAATAAAATAATCAAAAAAAGAACCAGCTTTTAATTTCATCAGCCTTTTCTATTGTTCTTTTAGTCTCTTATTTATTTCTGCTCTGATTTTATGATTTCTCTCCTACTAACTTTGGGTTTTATTTGTCCTTCTTTCTATAGTTGCTTTAGGTATAAACTTGGGTCATTTGAGATTTTTCTTGGTTCTTAAGATTGTCTCGCTATAAACTTCCCTCTAAGAACTGCTTTTGCTACATCCATAGGTTTTAGATTGTCAGGTTTTCATTTTCATTTTACTCCAGGTATTTTTTACATTTCCTATTTGATTTGAAACAAGTCTTTAGATTTTAAATCTCACTGTACTAGATCTTTCATATCATACACTGTTTATCCAAAAACACAGCAGTGTGTTGACAGAAGGACTCTAACAACCTCGGCTCTGGTCTAGGCCTTTGCTGTTCCTTGCCTTTGACAGTTTCCTCCCTTCCTCACTTGACAAATTTATATTCATTCTTCTGGTCACTGCTTAAGCCATGAATGAAAGGGTTAAGCCCCCTCTTACATCTTCTAGAAAACCCTGTACTTACTGTATTGTGTGGGAAGCACAATACTGCTTGCCTTATTTACCCAACCAGGCTGTAAGATCCCCTGTAACAGGGACTATGTCTTATTATGACTGTGTCCCTTTTTCCCAGCACAATGCTTGACATACAATGGGTGCTGAAAAATCATATAACAAATTAATGACCCAGGCTCCCTCACTCATTGTAAAAGTTGGATAATTCTCTTATGATTGTTTTCAAATTCAATGAAACAATGTATATAATACACCTAGAAGAGTACATACATAGTGGGCACTTAATAGAATACAGTTCTTGTTATGATCAAGGATAGCAGAGCCTTACAAAGGATCAAATCCATGAGACTGAAGATGAGGTATAACCAGAAGAAAATGCCATCTATAAAAATCTTAGAAGTTTTTCTTCCTGGTTAAGCCACCATAACTAAAGTTTTCAACAAATACTTACTAAGCTCCTATAAAGCACCCAAAATACAGTGGTCAACACTAAGTAGTTATGTCAAGTTCTAAAAACAAACCAAAAATTCATCCCCCAGGACCATCCCTGAACTATAGCCATGAGGTGACATCTTAGCTGAGTGACATGCCTGCTTAGATTACAACAAAGGACAATGTGTATGACAGTGAATTTTGTTTGTTTGATACTAGTACTAACAAGTAAATGGCCACAGTCCTAATCAAGAGAAACTTCTGTATGAAATTTGGACTAATAGTTCAGTTTTCAACAACTAAAGAAAATGTAAATTCTGAAGAACCTGAGGGGTCATCTGATCTATTCTTCACAGATGTAAGAATCCCCTTCACTGCTGCATATCAGACAGCATCAGTTTTAGAGTCAAACAAAGCTAGATTTAAATCTCAGTTCTACTTCCTAACAAACTGTTTAATTTCTCCAAATTTCTACTTCTTTGTGAAATGGTTCACAACATCTAACTGCAATAATGTTTGTAAAACATAGTAGGTGATCAGTTAACTACTGTACCATCTGCTTTCCTCTCCAAATTTTTCACCATCCTGGCCACCTTTCTCAAGAATGCACTTAACAAGAAACACAGTGCCCAGGATGGACCACAGCAGTAGAACAGTCATCTGACCAGCCCAAAGCCCAGCAGCACTATCACTTCATAAAACCGAGATCATGAGGGTGACTCAAACCAAGATGTTTACTGAAGTCAAACGCCGGTGGTCTACCTAGTGGAGGGCCAGGGTGGATCTGAAACGAATAGTGTATAGCATCTTTGTGTTTCTGTTGTATATGGGTGATCTGGAGATTTAGCTTTTTTTTCCCTTTGGTTTTTTCCAAATATTGTTTAATAAAGTTTCATTAGCTTAAAAAAAAAAAAAAGCCAGCATTGCAGCTAATGACCAAACTAGCTAACTTTCGTGCATTCTGTACTTTCTTAATGCCAACTGGTTAGTAAAGTGTCAAGGATAAAACTTAAATGTTTATTTAGGTATGGTTGAGTCGGAAGTAGAGCTTATTTTCCTAGGCTCAGCGCCAACAACTTCAGTAGCAGCCTCTGAATTTAATCACCTTGGTGAGGGAGCAGATGAGAAAGAAAATGTGATTGAGGCAGCACTTCAGGGTCAGCAAACTTTTTCCATAAAGGATCAGATAGTAAATACTTCGGGCTTTGCCATCCATAGTGTCTCCATGGTAACTTCTCAGCTGAACCACTGCAGCAGGAAAGCAGTTGCTAAATGCTGTGTCTCAATCAAATCCTATTTACAGAGGCAGACGGATACTGCCTTTGCTAAAGGGAAACAGGTTTCATTTCTTTTCAGATCATTCAGGACATTACAACAGAGCCTGACAGTCTGATGACTGTTATCAACATCCTTCCCTTCTTCCTCAGTAACAGAGTCACCATGCACTTACTAAGCACTGGTCACTTGGCACAAAAACTACCTTTCCTAGCCCCTTGCAGCTAGATATAGCTATGTGACTTAAGTTCCATTCAATAAGACACAAGGAACGTTAGAACATGCAACTTTGCGGGAAATGTCTTTAAAGAGAGTGCTTGTAGAACTGATGCCCTTCTACTCTTTTCTGTTTTCTCGAGGTTGGATTATAAAGGAGACAGTTACAGTTTGGATCTTCAGGCAAAGGCCACTTGATGCCAAAGATGGAGGAACAAGAAAAGAATGAGTCTAGGTTATCAGCCACCTCAGCTGTCTGCCTATGAGAGAGAATTAACTTTTCCTCTTGTTTAAACCATTGTTAGTTGCATTTTCTGTTACCCAAACTTATATATATATATATAAAGTTTCATTAGCTTAGAGTTTCAGTTTTATATATATATATATAAAGGTAAGAAAAGCTGAAGACAGCTTCTTTGCTAACTCTTTCTAGCTTTGTACTAATCATCAATCTAGTCATGAACACAAACCTTTTCTTTGTCATATGCTTAAACCACAGTCTAATTCAAAATAAAAACATCATAAAATCATGTCAACAGAGTCAGAAAAATCAACCTATAACCAACATTAGAAATCACAAGGGTCATGCCAAGCATAACGACATTAACTCTGTCAAAGGAAAAGAATGATCAGTCACCTCACCTGATGGTGAATTCTAGCAGCTCCTGGGTTCCCTGAGGGTCAAGGTGCTGAAGATTGTATACCCTTTCAAGGCTCTGCTGCAGGAACTGATGGGAAGGATCCTCTTGAGGTGTGATATTGGGAGAAAGACCTGATGACACTAGCTTTCTACCTGGTAACTAAGCAAACACAGTGGGGTTACAGCACCATAAAACTCTGTGGCCCAACTTTAGGTAAAACAAAGAAACCAGGGGAAAAAATGTGAGTCAAACAAAGAAAAGGAAAAAGAGCTAGGTAATTCTGTAAATCATCTTTTTCTCCTTCCTCAGCTTAAGTGGGAGAAAGGGAAAGAGAGAGAAAAAATGAACATGGTCTACCCAATACAGCCAGCCACAAGCTGCAAGGAGAAAAAGAAAAGAAAACGGTATAATGTTATTTTCTAATGTTAACTGAAATAAATGGGCTAACCACAGAAATAAGACTAAAAATTAATGCCACATTTATTTTTAACCTTTATTGATCATTCACTTCATAGAAGACTGATTTATTCCCAAGTAAATTTTTGTATTAAAAAACATTTATAGTATGCTATAAAAATGTTTTATATTATGATAATAATTATAATTCTTGTTCTTACTGCTAAAAGTGGCTACCTTCCAAGAAAGGGATGAGAAGTTTATAGTTTAAGTTTTCTAACCATGTACATATATTATTCTAAATTAAGTCATTTAGAGTTATTTATATATATATATATATTTATATATATAAATAACTCTAGGGATGAGTATAGTCAAATAAAGAGCTTAACAAAGTGCCTGTATAAAGCACTCAGTGTCTGCTATTATTATCAGTATGGTGATCAGTATATTATCAGTATGGTTCACCAAAAATGTTTTCTTTCTATATCTCTTAAGTTTTAAAAATAACATTATTAAAAAATAAACTTATTGAGAATTACAGTTTTATGTAATTATTAAAATGTAACAGGATCTAATCCTTGATTTAAAATATGCTGTTCCAGAAACTTCCCTGGCAGTTCAGTGGTTAAGATTCCATGCTTCCAAAGCAAAGCAGGGGGTATGGGTTCGATCTCTGGTCAGGGGTCTAAGATCCCACATACTGTATGAGGTAGCCAAAAAATTAAAAAATAAAAAAATAAAGTAAGAAATGTTCCAGGCTTCTTCTTGCCAAATATAACATAGTCAATAACCCAGGTACATTCAAAAAATGAATGTTCTTAAAAGGTAAAGGATTCAGAAGCAGGAGTACAAAATAAGAGTTAAAGAGAATTAATGAATGTATTTTCAGAAAATATACATTCTGCTTTCTGTTATTTACCACAAAGGACTAAAAATCAAAAAAGCAAAAACACGGACAAAAGATGTTTTCAACATACTCTCAAGGCAGGAACAAGATGAGAAAGACTGTCTCGAAGGTAGGCATAGTGCCTGAAGGTGTGATCTGAGAACAATGCAGGCATCGTTGGACAGGTTTTAGCAGCATTGAAAATAAGAACCAAAACTGCAATGTCTGATAAATAGGTGCGTTAAGTAAACTTGGAGGTATTAAAGGTTGAGCCTGGCCAGAATTTTGTGCCTCTACTTCTAATCCCTCAAATTTCTGCTAAATGACTACAATTTTTCTAATAAACAAATGCAGATTCAAAGAGCTATTTAAACCTCACACCAAATTTCCCCAATTACCCCTCCAATTACCAAAGAAAGGTTGTTCTATTTATTTATTTACTTTTAGTTCTACCAGTTTATTGCTACCAACCCATCTCCCTCCACGCTCACGCACACATGCTCAGTCATGTAACCCCATGGACTGCAGCCCGCTAGGCTCCTCTGTCCACGGACTTTTCCAGGCAAGAATACTGGAGTGGGTTGCCATTTCCTTCTCCAAGAAAGGTTGTTTTAAATTATATCTGTTGATAAGAATACTAACAGAGAGAAACTTTGGTACAATGCCTACTAAAGTATATACTGGCACAATCTCTTTGAATATTAACTTGATACCAGATTATAGACTTCCCTAGTGGCTCAGTCGGTAAAAAATCTGCCTGCAACACAGGAGAACCACCTGAGTGCAAGAGACTCAGGTTCGATCGCTGGGTCAGGAAGATCCCCTGGACAAAGAAATGGCAACTCATTCCAATATTCTTGCCTGGGAAATCCCATGGACAGAGGAGCCTGGTGGGCTACAGTCCATGGGGTTGCAAGAGTTGGACACAACTTAGAAACTAAACCACCACCCTAAAAATCTTATGAATGCTGAATAATTCCACATCTCAAAATCAAATAGAGAATCATTCAAATAACAGCAAATAATCAGAAACAATCTAAATGTCCAAAACCAGAAGAACAATTATACAACTTCTGTTTAATCTGCTTGATGAAATATTACACAATCATTAAAAATTATATTTTTTAGTTTAACATTGTATCAGAAGCATTATAACTGAAAAAATTAGGCTCCAAAATGTATAGGGGATATGATAGCAGCTATGTATCACTAAATGTTGTTTGATGAAATAAAATGTTAAAAAAAATAACAGCAAAATCCCAAACCCAAGCTCTTAAAAAGGGAGAAGGGGAGGTGGGGAAGTAGGAAAGTACCTCTTGGGCTCTAGGGGTCTAAGCTCAACCTGGTCACCACCTGGTTGCAGAGAGGCTGCCTCCCCGCCTCTCTCTGGTCTGTCCCGGCCTCCTCTAGGACCTCCACTCCCACTATCCAGGAAGGCCATGTGGGGAGTAACCGCTGCTTTCACTTTCCCATACCCACTCTTCCGGCCATACGCAGCNCAAGGCTATGGTTTTTCCTGTGGTCATGTATGGATGTGAGAATTGGACTGTGAAGAAGGCTGAGTGCTGAAGAATTGATGCTTTTGAACTGTGATGTTGGAGAAGACTCTTGTGAGTCCCTTGGACTGCAAGGAGATCCAATCAGTCCATTCTGAAGGAGATCAGCCCTGGGATTTCTTTGGAAGGAATGATGCTAAAACTGAAACTCCAATTCTTTGGCCACCTCATGTGAAGAGTTGACTCGTTGGAAAAGACTCTGATGCTGGGAGGGACTGGGGCAGGAGGAGAAGGGAACGACAGAGGATGAGATGGCTGGATGGCATCACGGACTCGATAGACGTGAGTCTGAGTGAACTCCGAGAGATGGTAATGAACAGGGAGCCTGGCGTGCTGCGATTCATGGGGTCGCAGAGAGTCAGACATGACTGAACGACTGAAGCGAACCGAACCGAACTGAATGACTACATGAATGCCCTTTAAAGGCATAAAAAAAAAACTATATATGTGCTGGTATTTAGGCATTTTTCTTATTTTTTAATAAATTTCTAGTGTAGAAGTTGTGCTGAATTAAAAAGAAACAGAGAACTTAATTTAATGCTCTCAGTGAGTTTATAATCTAACTGAGGCAAAGATGACTAACATTACAAGGTAATGAACTATTAAATGATAGTTTGATATCATTTGCTTTCTACCTATTAAAGGTAGAAGAGATCACCATGACCAGAGAAAGTTTCACAAAAGAGATGAGACTTCACCAAGGACCGGAAAGTAAGATCAGCAAAAGAGAGAAAACAAATCCCATGAACAAACTGATGGGGTATGAAAGGCATCACATTCAAAACACTTGATACTGTTAGGAAAGTACACTTTTCCCAAGTCTTGATTTCCTTCTGTGTGGAAAGAACTTAATTCACTATTTTTCTGACCTCTCTCAGCCCTTTTACTCACTATGCCTCAGGGGATATTGTAGCCCCACATCCCAAATGACTGAGTGCTCCCTGAAGGCAATCAAGAAATGCACAATGAATTGAGCTGAAAAAACATGAAGATATGGCAAAACAGAAAACCAGATAATAGAAATGTTACCTAGAACAAGATTTTCTGGTATGTTAAACTTTTAGTATATCTTGATTTGACCTGATTTGTACCTGATTTGACCCACAGTTTTTCTAGTTTTGGTAATAATTTTTTAAAATAAATCATATATTTGGAGTGATCTCATCATATAAGTTTGTTGAAATATGTGGAGTACAATAAAGCACAATTTATAGTAAATGTATGCAAGTAGCTCTTCAAATGAACAGTGTTAAGCCTGAGAGGTAATCAGGGGAATCATGATTTTCCATCTGAAGATCAAGTACTTACCCTCCCTCTAATCTTCACAATGATGGAAATAGACACAGGAGTGACTGACATCATATACAAGGACTCTTCTCTGTACCTCCAAAAGTTACCATAGGGCTTGGCACAGAGTAAGTACATGGCAGGCACATTATATTTGCTAGGTGGACGGATGGACAAATGAATAACCTAAGACATGATATTCAGTTTAGGAACCAGATTCTTGAGGATATGGCTAAGTTGAATCAGGTTTCTACAGTGAAAGCAAAATTGAAGGCCATACCTCAATCCATGATGATCCACTGAATAATGTCAACACTATACATTTAACACATGATCAGACTCAGCAAGCAAATTAGAAAAAAAAAAATCCTTACTTCCATATGGAGTCTCTATCAGTAGGGTACTTGGTTAAATTTTTTAGCAGCTCCACCAGTGCAAGATGAATCCCTTCTTTGGTTGAAACATTAGTACAGCATAGGAGTTCATGAAGAGCTTCTCTAATATCTCTAGATGAATCCTTAAAAAAAAGTAACAATAATAATAAAAGCAATCACTATGGATTAGCTATTTATGGAGGACTGTACAAGTTAAAGTGGGAGGATAAGACAAAGAGCCCCTCTCAAAGAGGAGGGCCCAGCAGTTGAAAAGACTTCACAGAGGAGGTAAAATTTATAATGATATTTGAAGAATTCATTCATTTGTTCATCATTCATTTATACACTCAACATTTACAGAATAATTATTAAATCAGTCAACATTTATCAGCACCTACTATGTACCAAGTGTTAGGGATACAGCCATAATGAAAATTGAATCCCTGCTCTCAGGAGCTTCCTTTCAGTGAAAAGACAAAAATAAACAGCTAAAGGACTGCCCTGGTGATCCAGTAGTTAAGAATCCACCTGTCGATGCAAGGGACACAGGCTCCATCTCTAGTCTGGGAAGACTCCACATACCTCAGGGCAACTAAGCTCGTGCATTACAACTCCTGAAGCCTGCATGCCCTAGAGTCAGTGCTCTCCAACAAGAGAAGCCACGGCAATGGGTAGCCCAAGCACTCCAACTAGAGAGCAGCCTCCTGCTCGATGCAACTAGAGAAAGCCCATGTGCAGCAACAAAGACCTAGCACATCCTAAATAAATAAGATATCAGAAACTATAAAGAAGGTTAAGGTAAGAGTGCCAGGATTGGAGAGTTATTTAACGTGGCATGATCAAAGGGAACAGCAAACATAAAGGCTATCTTTGAAAGGCAAAAGCATTTTGAAAAAATAGCAATGTGGCTAGGGCAGATACATAAAAAAAAAGGTACACCAGATGATGTCACAAAGTGGCCTCTTCCCTCCCCAATACCTTCTGCTCAGCCTCACTAAAATGATTAGAAGAGTTTATCAACAACTTCTTTATGCTAACATAAACGAACACGTATGAGTTTTACTCTTATTGATATCTTCATAGCATTTTTTGCCAGTTCTTAAAAACGTTTTAACATATACAATTTGAAACATGTATAAATAGAGACAAGAAACCCCCCAGTCTCAACAATTAACTCGTTGCCAATCATGCTTCATCTATATCTTAACCCTCCCCTCCCAAATTATTTTGAATCCAGTCAGAGAAATTATAGCATTCTGTTGGTAAATATTTCCATAATACTTCTTTTTTTAAATGAGTCTTTATTTAAAAAAAAAACCATAAAACCAATATAATGCCTAAAATTTTAATAATTCTTTAATATAAAATAGCCACCCCATAATCAAATTTCCCCTACTCAAAAAGGTTTTACTTGCTCTAATCAGGCTCCAAGAATGTCCACCCCCCATTGCAGCTGGGTAATATGCCCCTTAAGTATCTTTTAATACATAAAATCTCTACATCTCACTTTTTTTACCCCTTGCAATTTCTCCCCTGTATATCTCGAGATGGTAGTCTGATTTACAGGCTTGATCAGAATCCAGTTCAGTTTTTTTATAAGACCACTTCACAGGTGGTACCGTATACTTCCCTCGGCAACTATATATTTCTCCTTTGTGATATTACTAACCACTGAAGATCACTGCCTAGATCTAGTAATTCATTAAAGCTGTAAAACAATGATATGTAAATTCTACCATTCTTGATTTATTAACTGGAATACTTCTACAAGAGAAACTTCCCTTTATCACCTAGCTGGTTGTCTTTAAGTTCCATTTGTATAGGAAAAGGAAGGATAAATGCTTGCTTCCTTAATTTACCAGTTTTCAAAATAATGAGTTGATTACTAATCATCTTCCAATATGACTAATGAAGTGTTTTACTTAATTATTATAAAATCATGGGTTTCATCATATTTGCCATTGTAATCTTAATGAGATGTTTCACCTTTGGCCAGTGAGAGACTATCTAAGTCATCTCCTGGGTCTTTTGATGTGAGCCTAGGGGTGTTTGAAAGCTAATCTCTGCTTTCTGTATGACAAGCCGATACAAGGTTATCTTGTTATGTTTCCTGCACCACACCTGGAATCAGCCATTTCTCTTCTGCATTTTGGTTACATTTAGCAGGAAATGGGATCTCCAAAGCAGTTTTTTTTAAAGTCAGGTTTACTGACATGTGTTACATTCTATAAAATCCTTTTTAGTGCACACTTCACTTCCATCAGTTTAACAAATCCATATAATTAGTTAATCACCATCACAATCACGATATAAAACACCTGCATCACTCAAACACTTTCCTAGTGTCCCTTTGGAGTCTACCCCTCACCCTAGTTTCTAGCAATCAATGATGCATTTTCTGCTACACTTTTGTCTTTCCAAAATGTCATATAAATGAAATCATAGAGCATGCTGCTTCTAGTGTCTGGCTACTTTCATTTGGCATAATGTATCCATGTTGTTACATGTATCAGCAACTACTCCTTTTTAATTTTATTTATTCATTTTAACCAAGATGACCGGATGAGTCCTAACTGATTTTTGTGTGGGTTTTTTAAAATTTTATGTATTTGTTTGGCTCCTCCCGATTCCTTGAATGTATCATCTCCACTTTTACCTCTGGATCCTTAAGACACTGCTCCCTCTGCTTGGCACCCTTCCACCCCACTACCATCAGTGCCACTCCTTCCCAAGAAAATTCTTTATATACCTGAATCTAATATAATTTCTCTTTCTGACTTTTCTAATATAGCAAGTCAACTATACTTTCATTAATTAAAAAAAAAAAGAAAGAAAGAAAATGCCTCATTAAGTCCTACTCCTTCAAGTATCCACTACAGCATTCCTTCTTTCTTCCCTATCTCCCCAACCTTACCTCGGCTAACTCAGATTAGATACTCTGTACTCCCAGGGCATCCCATCCTTTCCTGATCACAGCAATAATAAGCTTTATTCAAATTTCCTGTTTAATAGTCAGACTCCTCCATCATGAAGGAGCTGTGTGATCAAAAAGCAGAATCGTGCTACCTCTTCACTATTTTATCACCAATGTCTGGCAAAAAAAGAAAAAAAAAAAGAAAAGCAGCACTCAGTAGGCAGTGATGAAGAAATCATAACAAACTGTGATCACTCACCTCTAACACAGCCAGGACAGTGTCAAGCTGATCCTCTCGAAGAGTAATATTGTTAGAGATTTTTCTCATGGTATGTATGGACTGTAGACGTACTTCCTCAATTTCATCATTAAACATGTCAACCAGGAAATCAAGGCACTTCTCAGCAAAAGAGGGTGAAGACTGGGCCAGCATGCAGAGCGCCTCCACAGCAGCAATGCGGACCTCTAGAGAGAAGGGAACAAACAAAACTGCACATCAAGTTAAGACCCATGGATAAAATGCGAGGACTGCTCACTCACTCTTGTGTTTCCCCCTTTACTCCTCTCACTCTGCAAACTCTCTCTAGGAGATCTCCTCCAAGTCTGTAGATTCTGCTACTGCCTTCACACAGATCTACAAACAAGGACGCTGGTACCACAAGAACTGAGGTTCAGATTTTAAATGCACAGACATGTGATCAAGTCACATGTCTATCTCCATTAACTTAAATTTCTTGAAAACTTAGTTGTCTTATTATCTCAGTATTCCAACCACAGTACTTTTTTAAAAAGCACTTTTCAAACAGCATTATTAAGATTAAAATAGGCTCAAGTATCATTATTCTCAATCTAGAGATAAGACTCAGCAAAGTAGATAAACTTGCCTCAAAGTGAGAGCAGAGATAAGACTAGTACTCTGGTCTGCTAATTATAGACTAGTGTCATGTAGTGGTTAAGGGTACTGGCTCTAGAATGACAGAGGTCTCATACTGAATTGCAAAAAGTAATCCATCCACTAACTTGGACAGTGATCTTGAATAAGTAACTTAACTTCATAGCACTTCAAGAGAATTCTCATTTTCTTACAGAGTAGTTAGGAGGAGTAAATGACAGTGTGGGGAAAGCGTATAGCACGCTGTCTGTCATGTGTTAAAGGCTCAATATTAACCATGACATAGGTACAGATCTTGTGAGCACCCTGAAAACCAAGGCATGTCCCCTATCTCTTTATATGCTCAGAACATGTAACAGTGAGGCCACTGAGTCCAGGAAGTCTTTCATTCATTCACTGACAATGCATCATGAACATGCACTATATGCCAGGCCCTGTGCTGAGTGTTGGGACATAGAGATGAAAGATGAGTAAGTTATAGTACACGCTCACAAGACTTCCACAGATGCCTGTTTCATTCCAATGGTTCCCACTGAGTTCTACAATAAAATGTATAGTTTCAAAAAAGCCTTCAGCTGTGGTTAAACTCTCAAATATAGCTCGTTTTTTCTTGTATAAGAAAGGTTTTACCGACACTTAAAAACAGAATTACTACATTAAAGGGAGATGACTCAGATTTTTCTTGGTACTTATAAATTCCTCCTTTTCATCAGAAGGGAAGGATTTGTTCTGCATCACAATAATATAATTTAAATATGAAATTGCTAATCATTATAAAACAAGACAGAGATGGACCCAAATATTTTAAATGCTGACCCTGCTTCCAAGGGCGTTATCGGTTATGTAGCACTGATTCATATGTAAGTCCTGCAAGTGTATCAAGGGAATTACAGAGAAACTTCTGATCAAAATGAAGTAATCAGTATTCCAAGCAGAAGCAAAGACACTTGGCTTTCTATTTTGCCATGCACAGCTCAGCTACAGGTAGTTAAATTAACATTTCCTACTGGACTTTTTGGAATGTTGAAAATACGTAACAGTCTCCTTAAGGATCCAGGGCAGAGAAAAGGAACTAGCTTGCTCGAGAAAAAAAAAAGATTGATCCTCTGGTATCTTAACATGTGTAATCAGGTTCTAGTTTTATTACTTACCAGCTTCGTGCTTCGTGCTAAAGATATACCATCTCCTAGCCACTATAGGCTAGAATAGTCTACTGCATCACACAGTGATTGAGTGGTACAATGGAAAAGCAAGGTCATATTAAGAAAATGCAGAAGACACACACAGGCTACTGAGCAGGATCACAGGCAGCATTCTGGAAAGTGACCCCTAAAATAATACCAGATGGAGTGTCTGGGCCAGAAGAAAGAAAAAGGGCCTTTCTACACAGAGGAAGCACATGTAAAGGCCCAGGAAGGAGGGAGAACATGCAACAAGAGGACTGGAACTGTGTGATACTATGGATACACTAGCGGCTACAGCCAACGAATCAGGCTCCATTTCACCCAGCAAATGTATCCCTAAGACCCTGACTGACACAGAATTTTGTAAATATGATTAGAGAGCTGCCATACCCGATGCTGGTTATGATCTACTCACTTTCCAAAGTTAAGTTCCTTTAATTAGACCTTAGTGACAAACTAAAAACTGTAGAAATAAACCACATAAACATTAACTGTGATTAAATTCATTTGTAGAAACTAAACAAAGCAAAACTGCTAGTAGAAACAAAATAGATTCTAGTTACCTGTCTTATGATAAACTGGGTTTTAATAACTGAAATTCCTTATTATCTAACTCTATTTAAATTTTTCATTCATATATCAAGTTCATGGGGAAAAAAAGCAGAGGCAGCTTTAATTTCCAAGTATATAGAAAGCCTTATAGCAAACTGAATAGAGTAACCCAATTCTTCTATCTACTAACAGAAGAACTGTCTTTCCAAAGTAATTTTCTTGTCCTTTTAAAAAATTCTGTTCTAAGGTTATCATTTTTAAGGCATTTTAAAGACCTTAGTTCTAATCCTCTGACACAATTTTACTGTAAAATTTGGACAATCAACATTATCTACTTAGGTATGTTAGCCTAACTGAAAATAGGAACTCAAAGCACTCACTATCTGTGATATATGTGAGATAGATAGCATCATACTGTGGAAATGCTAAGAGCTTTGCAAGGGCTTCTATTACTGGTTAAAATGGAGTAACAAAGCCAGATTAATCCTTCTTTCTGAAACAACTAAACAACTAAAAACAGAGACAAAATATATGAAACAAAAGTATTCAACACACCATATATCAGGCAGTAAAAGGGAGTGATCTCTGAGAGACAGGAAATAAATGAGGCAAGCTATATGATTCTATAAGTTTACTGTCTGTAGAGTTTCCAGGTTGTAGGTCTCCCTGAGTTCAGAAGACAGAGCTGGGAGTTCAGAAGACAGAGCTGCGATTAGAGTTAGAGGGCAAAGTACAGAAAGGAAAGAAGTGCGCAGACAGAGCAAGCTTGGGAGACCTGCAGAGGGTCCTCCTAAGTCTTCAGTCAATTTCTGATCTGTGAAGAAATTACTCAAGGCCTGAGAAAGAACCACTCGAGGATTTGAGGAAACAATCTCCAAAATTCACACACGGACAACAAGTTTTTTCAGAAGGGTTGTTTTACTAGTGGAGAAAAATAACCCTGAGACTTAGTGCTACTCCAGTCCACCTAAAAAAGCTTAAAAATAAAACCTGAGCTAACTACATTCTAGAACAAAGCTCAAGAATACTTACAGGAATATAACAATGTTCAGCACCCAATAAAGTAAAATTCAGGGTGTCTGGCATCCAATCACAAATTGCCAGGCATGCATAGAAGCAGGAAAATATAATCCATAATGAAGAGAAAAGTCAACCAATCAAAACTAACCCAGCAATCACAAAAGTAATAGAGCTAGAAGACAATGACATTAGAACAATTACTGTAAATACATTCTCTGTTGACAAAGCTACAAGAAAGATTAAACATATTAAGTAGGGACATAGAAGACACTAAAGAAAAGAAACAAATTATAATCAAACTTCTAGGGATGACAATTAAAATGTCTGAGGTGAAGAATATACTAGATGGAATTAATGTGATAAGACGAAACAATAAACATTATTCAAAATGAAACAAAGAGAAAAAAGACTAAAAAGTGAAAAAAAAGAACAGAGCACCTGTGAGTTGCAGGACAAACTCAGTAGCCTAATATATACGTAATTGGGAGACCCCAAAGGAGCACGGGTTCAGAAAAATATTTAAAGAAATAACAACCAAAGATTTTTCAAATTTGATAAAAACTACAAACCCATAGATCCAACAAGCTGAACAAACTCCAAGCATATGAAATATGAAGAAAATTATACCAAGGCATATCATAATTAAATCATTTTAAACCAGTAATAAAGAGAAAACCTTAAAAGCAGACAGTAAAAAAAGATACATTTGTACAGAAAAACAGAATTTTTAAATTACAGCAGGGCTTCCCTGGTAGTCAAGTGGTTAAGAATATACCTTGCAATGCAGGAACAGTGGTTTGATCCCTGGTCCAGGAAAAACCTACATGCTCTGGAACAACTAAGCCCTCAAGCTGCAATTAATGAGCCCATGAGCCTAGAGTCCATGCTTCAAAACAAGAGAAGCCGCTGCAACAGGAGCCTGTGCAACACAACTAGAGAGCAGACCCCGCTCACCACAACCAGAGAAAAGCCTGTGCACAGCAATGAAGATCCAACAGTCGAAATTATAAATAAGTTTAAAAAAAAAATGACAGCAGGCTTCTCAACAGAACTGAAAAACTGTGGAACAAGATCTTTAAAGGACAAAAAAACCCCCAAAAACAAATAAATAAACCACTATTAATCTAGAGCTGGATTCCTAGGGAAATATCTTTCAAAAATGAAATGGGACTTCCCTGGTGGTACACTGAGTAAGAATCATCCTGCCAATGCAGGGGACACAGGTTCCATCCCCGGTCTGGGAAGATTCCACATGCCAAGGAACAACTAGGCCCGTGTACCACAATTACTAAGGCTGCTCTCCAGAGCCCTTGAGCCACAACTGCTAAGCCCGTGGGCTGCAATTGCTGAAGCCTGTGTGCCTAGAGCCTGTATTCTGCGACAGAGAAGCCACTGCAACGAGAGGCCAGGGCACTGCAACAAGAGTAGCCCCTGCTCACTGCAACTACAGAAAGCCCACGTGCAGCAGTGAAGAGCTAGCACAAGCAAAATTATGCACATAAATAATAAAAGAATTATTTTTTAAAAATAAAGATGAAATGAAGTCTCCACTGAGTGACTGTGAAGATTAAGTGAGACAATCTGCATCGCTCAATACAATGCCGGTGACATAGCAGTCACTCAGTAAGTGGGCACTGGTATTATTATGAAGTCATTCTTACCGTACATTTCATCTTCCAATCCATGAACAAAGGCTCCACAAGCTCCTGACTCAATCAAGTTCACAGCCCCCGTATCTATCTCTTCCTTGGGAGCATCATCTCCCCACTTCCTGCCGCTGGAAAACTCTCCCGAACTGTAAAGTTCCTTGGCACGTTCATGGGCAGTGCGTTTCCTCTGTAGAAGACAACAATTACCACTTGCCGGAGATTCATGAGAGAACAGTTAAGTTGCACACCAAGAACATGAGAAAAGTGGGAAATAAAGACTGCTCTCGGGGGCTTCCCTGGTCACCCAGTGGTTAAGAATCTGCCTGTCAATGCAGAGGACATGGGTTCAATCCCTGGTCTGGGAAGATTCCACGTGCCATGGAGCAACTAAGCCTGTGTACCTACTAAGCTCGCACTGTAGAGCCCATAAGCCCCAGCTACTGCAGCCCACACACCTAGAGCCCATGTGCCACACAAGAGAAGCCCCTGCTCTCCACAACTAGAGAAAGCCTGTGTAGCAATGAAGACCCAGCACAATGAAAAACTAAAAATTTTAAAGTAAATAAATAAATCTTTAAAAAAAAAGACTGCTTTCTTAAAGTTACATTTAAAAAAAATTCAATAGTTATCAGAGCAGAGATATGCAAATTCAACTTGAAGCAAAGACAAAGACTCTCAAGTCTATCATCAGTTCGGTTCGGTTCAGTTCAGTCGCTCAGTCATGTCCGACTCTTTGCAACCCCATGAATTGCAGCACGCCAGGCCTCCCTGTTCATCACCAACTCCAGGAATTCACTCAGACTCATGTCCATCGAGTTGGTGATACCATCCAGCCATCTCATCCTCTGTCGTCCCCTTCTCCTCCTGCCCCCAATCCCTCCCAGAATCAGAGGTCTTTTCCAATGAGTCAATTCTTCGCATGAGGTGGCCAAAGTACTGGAGTTTAGCTGATAGTAATCTTATCAAAAATAACTTTATTAAGGGGCTTCCCAAGTGGCTCACTTGGTAAAGAATCTGCCTGCGAATGCAGGAGCATAGGAGACTTGGGTTCGATACTAGGGCTAGGAATATTCCTCGGAGGGGGAAATGGCTACCCACTCCTGTATTTTTGCTGGGATAATCCCATGGACAGAAGAAGTCTGGAGGGTTTACAGTCCATGGGGTCACAAAGAAGTCCAACATGACTGAGTGAAGACACACACCCACAGCTTTATTAAAGAGAACACAAGAATATTCATCAGAGAGGTGGTTACGTTTGCCATGGCAACACAGGAAAGGGAGAACTAGAGAGGTTAAATAATGGCGGTATCCCTCTAAGCATCATCCTGGGTAGACAATACACTAGCCCTAGAAAAGAATTTTTTTCAAACCATAGGATTATGCTTTATTTGAGCAACACTATGCTCACCAAGCAAGCCTCTAGTAAATTTACTTCCTACACAGGTTGCTTAAGGGGAGATATACTAGTTGGCTAAAGTAAATATTGGGTCTACTTGACAGTTACAGTTACCTTCATAAATGAATAAACTCGCATTGTGCTTTATTTTTTTAATTTATTTGGGTTCACCAGGTCTTTTATATATATTTTTATTTATTTGCCTGCATTGGGTCTTAGTTGTGTCATGGTCGATCTTGGTTGCGGCATGTAGAATCCAGTTCCCTGACAGGGCTTGAGCCCTGGCACCCGGCACTGAGAGCTCGGACCCTTATCCACTGGACCACCAGGGAAGTCCCCAGCAATCTGCTTTAGATATCAGGTTCTATGAATCTTGCTGGAGTGAGACCACACCCTCATGGCTGATGATCTCAAAGACACTGATGAAATACAGCACCTGAGCCTACAAGGATGTGGTTCAGACCCATTTATGGCTTGCAATGTATCTTAGGAACCCTTGAATTACCCATCCCTCATCATTCACCATGAGCAAGTCCTTCTTTGCACTTCCACTCCAGTATACACAAAGAACACTGAAGCAATCACTGACCTCAAATGAAGGAAATGCCCTTCAAGAAAGCCATAAGGCAATGTTTCATGAAGCAAAGATATCAACTCTGCAACCATTCCTAAGAATTTATCTTATGGAATAAATCAAAAGAAGAAAAGATCTAAAATCCATGGAGATAATACACTCCATATATGATTTATAATGGTGGGAAAATTTAGGAGAAACTATCAATGTATAACAAAGGGCTACAAAATGATAATACATCTAATTAATGGGATATTACACTATCAGTATAAACTATAAGCTAACAAATGAAAAGAGCATGTAGTGGTAAAGATAAAAAGTAGACTACAAAAGAATCTGTATATAATGATTCCATGTTTAAAACATGCATAAGAAACAGCTGAAGACAAATACCTCAAAATGATGTGTTAAGAGTAGTGGGAATATGGGTAAATTGTTTCCCTTTTCCTTCTACTTGTCTACGATTCTGATTCCTTATTAACACTTTTATCATTTAAAACTTAACATACTGACAATAAATGATCCTATCATATTTTCAGACTCATATCTGTTCCTGACAACTATGTCAGAGAACCATCAGTTAGTTTAAGGGCATTCTGCTAGTTTAGAGTAACAGGATGCTGCTACTGAATTCTCATGTCAACACCTCTATGAGAATTGCTATTGAAAGGAGTTCTAAGATGTCATACAATCTAACAAAATAAGACCAGACCATTGTAGTTTCTAAAAGAGAAAATTATTCTTGCCTCTTCTTTATAAAACACAACCCGTGAAAAGTATCTCATTAAGGTAATTTAAAATGTAATGAAGTAATTTGTGATTTGGGTCAAGTTACTAAGAATTTGCAGGAGGGCAGAGCAACCCACTCCAATGTTCTTGCCTGGAGAATCCCAAGGACAGAGGAGTCTGGCAGGCTACAGTCCATAAGATTGCACAGAGTTGCCCACGACTGAAGCGACTTAGCACCCAGCACTAAATTTAAAATGTAATCTAGTCACCCTACATTAACTTAACAAATTCATGAGCTGTAAAATTGAATCAACACAACCTGACATACAGTTCCACTGATTTTGGTTTCAGAAACCCAGTTTAAAGAACAAAGAATTCAAGTTACCCTCAGATCTGACATCAGCTTCTTATCAAGCGTCTGTTCCAAGAAATGAGAACTGACTTGCTCCATAGAGCCCTATAAAAAGGAAGAATCCAGAGGAAATTAAACAACTATTAAGACCTAAATATTATCTTAAAATTCAGTTTGCTGCCAACTTAAGAGCGTAAAGATAACATTATTCTTGATAGTAAACATCCCTATGGGTTTTGAATCATCAGGAAAATAATAAAACTATTAGCAGCAGCAGCAGCAGCTAGCAGTACCTATATAGAGGTACTAGGTGTCATGCATTGCTCTAAGTGCTTTATACACATATTAACTCATTTAATACTCACTACAACTCTACGAAGTAAATATTATTATTAGTCACAACTTATATAAGCGGAAAAGAAAGCACAAAAAGATGAAGCAATTCATTCAAGGTGACAAAGAAATTATAGAGCTGGGCTATAAACCCAGGCTCCAGAATCCTTTGCCTTAACTACTACTTTCCTTTTCACTGCATTTTATTCATTGATTTGTCCATTCATTCCTTAAACAAATACATATTTAGCAACCATTTCTTTATATGCCGAGAGTTACCAGGAAGAGGAATACAAATTCAAAAAGACATCAATTCTGCACTCAACAATTTCACATACTAGTGAGGAAAATTGACAAGAGATAACTGCATCATGGTATGAAGTTTTATAAAATATCTGAAAGTTTTCATCCTGCTATAAGTCAAGCAGAATAGACTCTATTCGCTTTCTGTACAAGATGGACTTAAGTCTAAAGCCTTATCATTTCATTTATGTTCTTGAAAACCTGGCTTCTACTTTCCTCTAGAGCTTACTCTTGTCACACATCACCCAAGTTGAACACTCCATCTTACCAAAACATACCAAACTGCTTGCAGTTTAACATGATACTGTAGTTTAGTATGATATTATAGTTCACTATGATGTCAGTATGCATGATAGTGTACTCATATATTTCTGCTCACATTTTCTCCTTCCCTACTTCTTTACCTAGCTAACCCATACTCACCTTTCAAAGTCAACTAAGAAATTACCTCCTCTAAGAAGCTTTCTGCACATGTGTTAGATGCTCTTTCCTATAAGTAGCAATATTATAACTGATTGATTGCCTATGTCAATCTACCTGACCATCCACTCTTTTGAAGACACACATTATGCTCAGTTTGTTGAATTAATGAACATGTAGTCTGAAGACTAAATACAGTTTATTGATTATGGGTTTATCTACTTGAGAGTTGGAGCAGCGGAGTTTACCTCTTAGCTTGCACAGAGGAACTAGTAAACCAGCAGGACCTTAGCTGTACAAACACAGCTCCCAATATATAACTGGACCCCCACTAGGAAGGAATTCTACATGGCTTTAGAGCATCAAATATCATTACTACCTATGTGACCTTGGAAAAATTACACTTTCCTAAACCTTAGTTTTGTTATTTATAAAATGAATAATATAATATCTACCTCAAAGAGTTTAAAAGAACTAAAAATTATTTGCAAAAAGTGAATATATATGAGTGTAAATATGGAGGCATCTATTCACATGTGCTTGTGTATAAGGAAGTGGGTGTATATGCATGTGTATATGGATATGCTTTTGAGGCTAAAAGCTTAGTAGGCTAGGAACTCAATAAACCGTAACAATTATTATTATTAGCAAAATTAGACTAATAATTACTTTTGAAGTATAAACATAATCACATAATTTAGAGTTGTTTGGATTTGAAATTACTGAAATAACATAAAGCACTTGACTCAAACTAGAATCTAAGCGAAAACCTTTTCAACTCACCACTGTAATTCATTATTCATATAGCTTTTTATACCTAAACGAATTCTAGATTCTACAGCGTACAAAGCCAAAAATTTGAACGACTCTGCTTTAAGGATTACTTTTCTAACCTGCCTACTCAGATGACAATATATCATTGAATTATTCCTCTTAAACATCCCCTCACACATACCATAGCACACTGCAGATATTCAGTACACGTTGACTGAAAGAATCTGATGAATGATTGAATTGTTCTGAATGTTAAAATATCCACAAATCAAAATAATGCTTTAAATGTGAATTCAAAGATAAAATCACTAAAAGCTAGCTTGTTTATTATGGACAAGCAATATAATATATAAGCAGAAAAATATGAAATCATCCAAATTATTTATTTTCCATGAAAATGCTTCACAAACATCTTAGCAGTTACCCCCAAAATACTGATGAAAGGACAAGGGCTATCACTGTATTTGTGTCCAGTACAGTCAGGTCCAAACTTTTTAGCCAACAATCTTACTAAGACTGGCAGAGTTGGAGGCCCTCAAAAGAGAAGTGATCAAAAAACAATTTCAGGCTTTCTTGCTGTGACACTAATGCAAATTTTTATAGATTGGTTATATATATGTTTACCTATTGTAACCACCCCACCACCTTGCATAGGGTAATATTTTTCAATTTATACACATTTTTACAGACAGGATCTTATTTGAGTATCATGACAGCCCTGTGAGGTAAACCTGAGAAATATTATAAGCCACTTGACAGATACAGATGAAGAAACTGAGGCTAAGACTAAGTGACATGTCCAAGACAACACAGGTATAAAATGAAGATTACAACAACACTCCTTCTGTAAAACAGTTCTATCTCTGAAAAGTTAAAAAAATTTGTTATAAATGTACCAGGAACCCCAAAGGCAAAACAGTAGGAAAGAGCAAGGCTAAAAGTCAGATTAGCATCTGAATCTCCTTCTAGAACTTTCTATCTAAGTTAAATATTTATTTAAGTTCTCAGAGAACAATGAGATAAGAATAATAAGAATAAATGAGATAATGTAAGTGGTCTTATAGCAAAGCACGTAGGCCATACCAGGTGCTTAGTAACAGTAGCAGTTATTTTTACTATTATGTTCCTTTTTCTCTAGGCTTTGGCTGTCTAATATGCTAATGAGATTAAACAGGATTATCTTTAAAATTCTTTCTAGTTCTAAAAGACTCTCTACGGGAAAACGAGCCTTTTCTTTCTATTTTAAGAAACATGAAGCTTTATAAAAGTGTATTCCACTTGTCCCTATCTAGCTTCTCAAAATACATTGCATTAAAGAAGATGCAACTTACCAATAGCTTTGCAGCTTGAACTCGAACCATCCAGGAGCCATCACTGACCATGTGACAAATTTTTCCAAACGCATCATCAACTAAGCGAATTTCTTCATTAGAAGAAGGGATTGGGACAATGCTATATTAAAAGAAACCAAAAGTGACAAAACATGAACATAAATTAAAGGTTCAAAAAACTGAGAACGACCAATGACAACTGACACACAAATAGAAATAACTGAGTAATTCAAATCCTAGAATGATGAAATACATTTCAGAGTAAATAAATCTCTCTAGGATTTCTTTATTTTTATTTGCACTGCAAATCTGTGTCTTAAATAAAAAGTATTTCACACCAAAAATTCAAAGATTTATGAGATACCAAAAACAGCTACCACAAAGTATTTTATGTCTTTAAGTTTAAACCAATATAAAACATACTTATATATCTGGTCCTAAATGAAAAGACAATTTCCAAATAGTAGTCTTTTTTGGGGGGTGAGGGGTCTATAGCTTTATTAACTCATTCTGCTTTTTCAGTTTCAATGTGTTTAATGAAGAAGAAAAAAAACACTGCTTTTTCCTATAAAAGGAGTTCTTCTATAAAACAGAATAAATAATACCTATTTCTCCACCTCAAAGAATCACTATGAGAATAAATTATTTAATTACTCTGAAAAAAAAATTTTTTTAACCAAACTGCACAGCTTGTGGGATCCTAATTCCCTCAGAGATTGGGCCCAGGTCCCAGCAGTGAAAGCACCAAGTCCTAACCATTGGACAACCAGGGAGTTCCCTATGAAAATATTTTTAACCAGGACAACAGTACATAAGGGATCATTATTCTCAAACTTACCTGGTATCTTTAGCTGACTTTTATATTAACTAAAATGGGCCCCAAAGCATTTTAAAGACTTTTTTAAGGGGTGGGCGGAGGTGGAGGAGTAGCATTTGAGAACAGCCATCCATCTCTTCATCTATAGTTGAGGAAGCTGGGACCCAGAGAGGTGAAGTATCTTTCCTAACATATACAGAAAGTTCAAGGCAGAGCTGAAAAGCGAGGCCCAGGCATTCTGATTTTCAGGGTCCATGCTTTTTTCCTATTCCACACTGCCTTCTAACATTCCTTTTCTGGAGGTGGGCTTTTTACATAGTGGGAGGAAAGAAAATGGCTTAGCAATGAACAAAAGCTGTCTGACACCCACACTGACCTTTCAGGATAGAGTTGACTGACAACCCAGATAAGCTGGACTGCAGCACTGCGCACTTGTTCATAGTCATCAGAGAGCAGTTTACAAGCCTGCAAACAAGGATTCCAGAAGTCTGTTAGTTCTATGTCCTCCCAGGTGATGTTCAAACTACTTTCAAAATGAAGATAAAGTGGCTGGACCAGGATGCCAATCAAAATATGTATATATGGTTTTAACTTCTTCAACCTTTGCACAGTAAAACATTGTTATGTGTACCCTCCCACCCCATGTCTCAAAGGAGAAACACAGACTGACAGCCCAAAAGCCAAGCTGAATAGCATCAATCCTGGCAAAGCTTGGTCCAACCCCACAGGGCTACCCTTATAGGCTCAAACACCAAAGATGAGTTTTTCCCCTACCTGCAAATTCAGAGCACAAATTTCTAACTGATAGGCCATATGAAAACTCAAGCACTCTAAATAAATGTACAATTTTAATGCTAAGCTGCCAAAAAGAGGTCAAATTTTCCTGTTTTACTTTGGTCTGAAATGGAATATCCCTACTCCACCCACAGTCATAGCAACACCTTAGACTGCAATACCACCCAGAACTACGGGTTTTGAAATTTTAAAATCTTATATTCCGTGCTCTGACTATAACATGCTACTCTATCGGCTCTTCCAAGGTCATAACTTACCCATCATACCTACTCTTCATCCCACTTGAGCTACCTATCTGTTTAAGCAAGGTCTCTCAACCTTGCTACTATCGACATTTTGGATTGGATAACTCTTTGTTGTGAGAGGGTGACCTGTGCAATATGTTTAGCAGCATCCCTGGGCCTCTAGCCATTAGGTAGTCATAGCACTGCACCCTCTTCCTCTCCCCAGCAACTGCAATACTCAAAAATACCTCCAAAAAAAAAAAAAAACAAACTTCTACACTAAAGAACCAATGAGGGAGATATGGGTTTGATCCCTGATCCAGTAAGATTCTACGTGCCGTGGAGCAACGACGTCCAGTGCGCCACAACTATTGAGCCTGCGCTCTGGAGTCCAGGAGCCACAAATTCTTAAGCCCGTCGGGCCCTAGAGCCCGTGCTTTGCAACAAGAGAAGCCACTGCCATGAGGAGTCCATGCACCGCAACTAGCGAGTAGCCCCCGCTCACTGCAACTAGAGAAAATTCCACGCAGAAACGAAGGCCCAGCACAGCCAAAAATAAATAAATAAATTAGAATAAAAAATGCCTCCACACATCATCAAATATTCCCTGGGGGACAAAACTACCTTGGTTGAAAACCACTGCTTTAATTCCATCTTTTCTCCAAATAAACTGCCTTCTCCTTGCTCTGTTTTCTCTCCTACTTCCGTCTCCTGACAGCACTGCCTGCATCATCACACAGGATCCCCTCAGGACTTGTGCTGCAGCTGCTCCACGAACCTAAGACTTCCTAAGGGCAGGAGAGCACTGGCAAAGAAGACACACTCTACGGGATGGGTGACTCACGATCTCAAACCTTATTAGCTGTACTCTGAAATCTCTTACACTCTGGCTTTCAACTTCCATTTCCCAAGGCAGCCTTTCTTAACCTTCCCCTCAGGACTTCTATCCCACTACCAGCCATCAGGCGACCTGTGTATCTGAGAAAAATCAAGATTCTCAGGCACAAACCCACTCAGCTACCCCATACCAGTTATAAGCTCATTTATTCCTGTATTCTCTCACATCTTGTTTTCTCAGTATCTGAGGGAAAACGGTCCTTTCCAGTTCCTAATCCTATTTTTGCTATGAATCCCATCACTTCCTCACATGACCATCCCTTACCATCCTCCAAAAAGACCTTCCTTGTGATTCTCTATGATAGCATCCTATTGCTTTACCTCATACCAATACTCATATGCTTTAACTGTGCTTGCTTATTTATTAATTGCTGTCTTATCTACGAGAACGGGAAGGCCACAGGTCCCATCTAACATGCTTGGCATTACAGAGCCAGCATTAGGTTCTAAATAACATTTGTTGATGAATCAGCTCATGAGTCTGATTTTCTGCCTCAAGGAACTTACTATCATTTACTCCCCTTCGCCTCTTTCATAACATTTGCTGTCATTGCTGTTTAGTTGCTAAGTTGCATCTGACTCTTTTGTGACCCCATGGCCTATAGCCTGCCAGGCTCCTCTGTCCACTGGGTTTCCTAGGCAAGAATACTGGAGTGGGTTACCATTTCCTTCTCCAGGGGATCTTCCTGACTCAGGGATAGAACCCAAGTCTCCTACATTGGCAGGCAGATTCTTTACCACTGAGTCACCAGGGAAGACCACCATAACACTAGCTCTCTCTCCAACATATAAATATACTTAGCAACTATCTTTAAAATACAACAACAACAATCAAAAACCTTAATCCAATGCTCCTTTCTGCCAGCTTCCACCCCACTTTCCCATCAGTCAAATGTCTTCACTCATAGTCAATAATCACTTTAAACTGGCTCACCTCAACAGACCCTGATCAGGCACTCCCCAATCCCACCACTCTACTAAAATTGCTCTCTTTAAACTAATGGCCACTTTGTTGCTTAGTCCAATGACCAGATTTCACCCCTATCCTAAATGCCCTTTCACCAGCATTTTAACACTGCTGACTACGAGAATGCCTTCCTGCCTCTTCCAGAATATGCTTTTCCTCCTCCCCCATCAAGCTGCTCCTCAGGTCCATTCTAGGGCTCCTTCCTCAAATATCTGGCCTTGCCCCTGGATCCATCCTTCATTTCTTCTGATTTTCTTCCTCTCCCTGGATACTGATAACTCCAAATATCCACCTCCAGCTTTGATCTTTCCTGAGTTCCAGACCTGAAATCCTCCTCATGAGTATCCCATCAACCTCTCAAACTCAACATAATCAAAAAGGAACTCAGTATGGTAACTACTGCTGCCTCATATCTCAGAACCTCCCCCAGCATTCTACCCTCACTCTCTCGAGGCCCATAGCATCACTTGCCTAATTAACCAACACAGTCTTAGGTCACTAAACACCTGGATCATCTGACTAACTCTCCTTCCTCTGTATCTTTACAAGTTTCCTTTAACTATTTGGCTTCCCACACAGTTTTCCTATTAGGTCACACCATCATAACCATTCTGAACTCATTCTACTACATTTGTTAAAGAACATACTTGGTTTACACAGTAGTCACAGTGGCTGGGTTTATTATCAGCTACCACTAAAGGCTTAAAACCACTCAATAGGCTAACAAAAACTGGACTCTGAGCATGGATTTAGACTTCTTTTCTCTGGATACATCCAATTATTCTACAAGAATAACTGTAAGGCCTTTTAGTTAGGCACTCAAGCAGCTTGTCCTAATGATACTATAACTTTATTGTTCTTTTCCTTATCAATGCTACAATAATCATATGATATCTTTTCATCTGATTCCATGGTCTTGGTCATCCTCCTCCAGAAATACTCCAGTTTCTCAAGCGTGGTGCCCAGAATTGACTTCAGATTTGAAGTCAGTTTCAATCAACCAACCAGACATCAGCAAGACTACCACTGTTCTTACTCTAAACTCTGTTTTGTATACTCTAGGATTCATACTCAGCTACTTAAGTCTTCCTAAATGTCCTCCTCACATGTACTAGTACTATTCATTACACATCCCCCATTCTCTTCTTAGAATGAATGTTGTGGATACATCATCACAATGAATACTGCCACTGTTAGCCAGATGAAGCTCTATGTTTTCAAATTCTGACAACCACTGTGACCCCTCTCAATTTCATGATACCGTCACCTCCCTCCTTTCAGACAGCAAGCATTTAAGGTACCTGATTGTAAATTGTTTGGTGTAACTTCAGTCCTCTTTCATGCAGCTGCAACTAGACAATAAAGATACAGTTTAAGTATTGGGGTGGGGGGGGAGTCAATATTTCCAAAGTCTCCCCTCAATCTCACATATTTTCCCCATCACATCCCATTAACATGGTTCCCTTTGGCCAAAGTCAGCACTATATAAATAAGAAATCTGAAACCTGGACTTTTCTATAGAAACACTCAAATGCTTACTAAATCTAACCCATGGGCTGTTCCAAGGGGATACCAGGAAAAATATGAAATAATGATACGGAGGCTAAGGAAGAAATGGTTGACACCATCCCTCCCTAAGGAGCACTCCTCCCCATAACTTTCACCTATACTCCTGAAATACAGGGTATAACATGTACCTGTTGTACCACAGTACCAAGTAACATCCTTCCCATGGACCTGGGATACAAGCTGTACGTTCCAGGTTTCAGAAATGCAGGTAAAGGCTACCAGAGAAGCCCACAAGATAAGCAACTGTTACAAAGGAATGTGTGTCTTTGAGTCCTGTAATGCCACCAACACCTTCATGAAAGTGTGGATAAAGTGTATCCTGGAGGGATTCAGTATGTATCTAGCCAAGGTGGCCTTAGCCATTAACTTAAAAAAAATGAAAAAAGAAAAGTACAAATAAAAAAACGGACTCCATTTAGTTTCCATCATCATGTTTACCATGGCTTTTATAGCTGCTGTTCTGACACGTGGGTCCTGATCATTGAAGTAATCCCCTATAATCTTCTGAACATCTCTGACAGCTACGCCTTCTGCATCTTTTGTGACATTTTTCTCCAAAGAACCAAGATTGCCAAGTAACTGCAGACACTTATTTCTTACACCATGAGAGGTATCTGTCAGGTGCTATGAAAAGAGAGAACAAAAGGACATGATTAAGATATCTTAAAAATAAACAAAAAACAAAACAAAAGCACTGCATCAACTTTAGGAATGACTTCAAACACTACATTCTCACTAGTCAGGTCTCACGTTTCTTTTTTTAATCGCTGGAGTGGGGAGATTGTTTGTTTTGGTCATGCTGTGTAGTCTGTGGGATCTTAGTTCCTCAACCAAAGATCAAACCCAGGCTCCAGCAGTGAAAGTGTCAAATCCTAACCACTGGACTGCTAGTGAATTCCCTTCATGTTTGTTGAGCATATGTCTTCCAAAAAGAATCATGAGTCCTGAAGACTTCCAGTGATTCAACATCATACTCCCAACAGCAAGCACCTGGCCTTGGAAAGAATAGGTTACTTTAAATGTGACCCCTTAAACTGCATTTTATTTACTATCAAATCTAAAAACAGAACAAAAATTTTTTAATTTTAATATTCATACAGAAATAGGCAAAAATATTAAATGTACAGTTCAATAAATTTTCACAAAACACACACAAATAAGCCTCTAGATAAAAAAGTAAACATGAAAAACGCTCATGTCCCATTCCACTAACTACTCTACCACCATCAAAAATAGCCACCATCACCAAAGCAATCTTGAGAAAAAAGAACAAAGTTGGAGGAATGATGCTCCCTGCCTTTAGACTATACTACAAAGCTCCCATGATCAAAACAGTATAATAATGGCACAAAAACAGTCACAGAGATCAAGGGAACAGAAGGGAAAGCAAGAAATAAATGCACAAACTTCTGGTCAATTAATCTACAACAAAGGAAGAAAGAATATACAATGGGGAAAGGACAGTCTCTTCAATAAGTGGTGCCAGGGAAACGATACAGCTACATGCAAAAGGATGAAATCAGAACATTTTCTCATACCACATACAAAAGTAAACTCAAAATGGATTACAGACGTAAACCTAAGACCAGAAACCATAAAACTCCCAGAAGAAAATACAAGCGGAACACTCTGACATAAATCACGGCTTTTGTTGTTGTTGGATCTCACTCCCAAGGCAAAGGAAACAAAAGCAACAATAAACAAATAGGACCTAACTAAACTTAAAAGCCTTTGTGCAGCAAAAGAAACCACTGACAAAACAAAAAACAACCAAGTAAATGGGAGAAAACATTTGTGAATAGTAAACAGTTGATATACCTTGATTTCAAAAACAAACAAACAAAAAACCCAAACAATCTGATACAAACTGAGCAGAAGACCTGAATAGACATTTTCCCAAAGACCTACAAATGGCCAGTAGGCACATGGAAAGATGCTCAACACAGCTAACTATCAGAGACAAGCAATCAAAACCATCATGAAATATCACCTCACATTTCTCAGAATGGCGATCATCAAAAAGAATATGTTGGCGAGGAAGTGGATTAACAGGAACCCTTGTACACTATTGATGGGAATGAAAATTGGCGCACCCACTATGGAANCACTTTCACATGCTAGCAAAGTAATATTCAAAATCCTTCAAGCTAGACTTCAACAATACATGCATGAACTGAGAACTTCCAGATGTAGTAGATGGATTAGAAAAGGCAGAGGAACCAGAGATCAAATTGCCAACATCCTTTGGATCATAGAAAAAGCAAGAGAATTCCAAAACGAAAATCTACTTTTGCTTCACTGACTACGCATAAAGCCTTTGACTGTGGATCACAACAAACTGTGGAAAATTCTGAAAGATATGGGAATATCAGACCACATTACCGATCTCCTGAGAAATCTGTATGCAGGTCAAGAAACAAGAGTTAGAACTGGTCATGGAACAACAGACTACTTCCAGATTGGGAAAGGAGTACGTCAAGGCTGCATTTTGTCACTCTGCTTATTTAACTTATATGAATGCCCCTTATATAAAAACCCACCCTATAAAAAACCTACCAGCCATGAAAGCCTTCCCTCAAATGTTAACTGAAAACAATAACAAATCGTCTATTTACTATTTCTCTTCAGGGTTTATGATGTGTCTAAAATGTTCTTTGGTGCCAAAACAGTCCATTTTGGGTGAGTACTCCATAATTCATGAAAACATATCTCCAGGGAATGCTCTAAGTCCTATTTGGAAATCTATGGAGAAGTATAATTACAGTATATGAACACATATATAAGTAAAATGTTGTCATTATTTTTTAATATAATAACACCAGCCAAAAATTCAAGTTTCTTTACAAACTTATTGCTAAACTGTAATAGTATTTCAGGAGTATTATCTACAAATCAATATAATTACATGTCAACTACTTTTCTCAGTTGTGACAATTTTAAAACTTGAATTCATCAAATTATCAAGTTGAATTTAGGATTTCAATGTTTTAAAAGAAATCAGCCACTTAGATTTTGTCTTTGGGGTTAACTCTACCAAGAGTAGAGGGCGTGACAAGAAGTTCAAATACTAAACTATTAATATATCATGAAGCAGAAATATAAAGGGCAAAACCAAATCTTGAGAGAAGTTGCAGGAAAACTCCAGTGATTTATTCCAAATTTGTTACATTCTAAAGACAGTGTTTGAAAATTGTGATGTTTTCTTCATCATGAGCTCTACTAGGTTCTTTTCAAATGCTTCTCTAGAAAATGTATTACATAATTGGGCAGATTTATTAAAATTGTAATCTATAACAGATATATAGATAACACATATATATATGAGATATATGTATTAACTGTTTTTTAGGTAAGTCCTTTATGAAATGAATTTTATCCTTATTCTTGCCTATTTTTTTTTNAATATGTACTTGGTTTTACCGCTGCTGCTGTCATCCTCAAATTTCTTTTCAATAACCACCAACACAATAAAACTTTGCTCTACACTTTATACAAAAGGAACTAAAGATTTCTGCTCTAATTATACAACTTTTATTTATTTATTTGGTTGCACAGCGAGGCACAGAGGATCTTAATTTCCCAACCAGGGATGGTACTCCTGCCCCTTTAGTGGAAGTGCAGAGTCCTAATCACTGGACCACCTGGGAATTCCCTCTACAGCTTTTAAACTTCAACTTACTTTCATTCTGTAGGATATTAATGGCATCATCCATAATGCAGTCTGGTGAAAATCCTGCAGTCTTTGACAGTAAACCCAACAATGATGCAATTTTCAGTCTCACAGACGCATCATTCTCCTGCAACAAAAGAAGCTATTGTTACATTGATGCTCTACTCTCAGCTAACCAACAACTGGAACATGGGAAATATCTCAAAAGAGACTCAATGATTCAAGTATTCTAAAGCTTTATTTCCGAAAAATTTGCTGTATATGCTTTGAGGAGAAAGTTTTTCTCAATCTGTGTGTTCCATCCAAATAAAGCAAAGTGAATGAGAATATTTTCACACCTTCTTGATGTCATTAATTTCTAACCAGATGCATGCTTCTGGGATTAAAAGCACCTTTCTTCCACTGTGCAGTCACATTTGACATGAGCTGCAGCAACTTGCACCACAAACACTGGGCACCCCAACACAGGGCACCCTAACACTGCTATCAGCGCCACTGTTTCTGGAGCCCCCAGAAATTGGGTGCTGCAGCTACCGCTGCTATCACCAGAAAATTTTCGCTCTGTTTTTTTGGATCACCATATCCTGATCAGAAGTTCAGAGCAGGTGAATCTAATTGTCCGGGTGTAGGTCCAGTGCCTGGACCCGGATCTCAGCCCCAAGGCAAAAGAGACTAAGAAATGATTTATTGGGCTTCCCCGGTGGCTCAGATGGTAAAGAATCCACCTGCAATGCAAGAGACCCAGGTTAGACCCCTGGGTCACAAAGATCCCCTAAAAGAAGGAAATGGCAACCTACTCCAGGATTCTTGCCTGGAGAACTCCATGGACAGAAGAGCCTGGAGGGCTACAGTCTGTGGAGTCGCAGAGTTGGACATAACTGAGTGAATGGCTGTTCAGTGGTTAATGCAGGGGACAGAGGTTCAGTCCCTTGTCCAGAAGACCCCACATGGTGCGGAGCAACTAAGCTCACGCAACCTCACCTACTGAGCTTGTGCTCTAGAGCCTGCAAGCAACTACTGAGTCCATGTGCCACGACTACGGAAGCCAAGTGCCCTAGAACCTGTGCTCTGCAACAGAGAAGCCACCACAGTAAGAAGCCCCCGTATTGCAACTTGGGAGTAGCCCCTACCCACCGCAACTAGAGAAAGCTCATACACAGAAATGAAGACCTAGAGCAGCCAAAAATAAAATTAATTAATTCTTAAAAAGAATTAACGTAATATCTAGGTTAACCAGTAAAATGTATAACTCCCAAGCTAATAAAAAAGCTGCGGAGGAGAAAATTTTTTTAAAAAGAGCCAATGCAAAAGGTGGTAACAATTGAGAGGAAAAAAAGAACACTAGCAGGTAAGATAAATAGAAGGCATTTCATAAGAGGGTAGATTTAAACCCATATATTTCAATAAACACATTAAATATAAAGAAATAAACGCTCCAATTAAAAACTAAACACTGTCAGGTGAAATTTCTTTAAAAACTAACTATATGTTGTTGGGTAACAAAATAAAAAGTGATTAAAAAAGAAGAGTTGAAAATAAAAGGTAGAAATAGGTGTTATCATGCAACAGACATCTGGTGTCATTCTATCAGTACTAGACAAAGCCACTATATGATGACATGATTATTCATAAGGAATCTAAAAGAACATACACATAATTTATTAAAATTGTTAAATGAGCTTAACAAAGTTGTTAGATATAGGGTTTAAAAATCAAAAACCAAATACATTTCTGAATATCCTCTATATACTACTCAAAAATAAGAATTTTTAAATATATCATTTACAATAACAAAATATTAACTATATAGGAATATCTAACAAAAAGATGTACAAAACTTCTATACAGAAAACAGTAATTAAAATAACTGACATACCATGTCCATTGAACGGAAGACTCAATGTTATAAAATGTCAATCAGCAAATTGCATCTTAATTACAGAATTAATGCAACCCTAATTAAAATTCTGTGAAGAAAGCTGAGTGCTGCAGAATTGATGCTTTTGAACTGTGGTGTTGGAGAAAGACTCTTGAGAGTCCCTTGGACTGCAAAGAGATCCAACCAGTCCATTCTGAAGGAGATCAGTCCTGGGTGTTCTTTGGAAGGAATGATGCTGAAGCTGAAACTCCAATACTTTGGCCACCTCATGCAAAGAGTTGACTCACTGGAAAAGACTCTGATGCTGGGAGGGATTGGGGGCAGGAGAAGGGGACGACGGAGGACGAGATGGCTGGATGGCATCACCAACTCAATGGACATGAGTTTGGGTGAACTCTGGGAGTTCGTGATGGACAGGGAGGCCTGGCGTGTTGCAGTTCATGGGGTGGCAAAGAGTCGGACACAACTAAGCTACTGAACTGAACTGAATCAAAATTCTAACGAGAAATTTTCTTTTCAGGCAGATTTTCACAAGTTGATTTCAAAATTGATAGTTACTTAGATTACTGGGGTAATAGTGGAAACACGGAGGTAAATAGACTCAAGAGATACTTAGAAAGTAAAATCAACATGAGCTGGTGAGGAAGGGAATATGAGGAGAGGAAAGGGTGATGGTGGTATAAAGTATCTTTCTTGATTTTCTGATGTAAGGGTCTATATTGATGGTGGTACACTTCCTGCTATAAAGCAGACTGGAGAATGAATGGAGATACCAAGTTCAGTTCGGAATACAAAGAGAAGTCAAGTCTTTATGGACTGAAAGAACATCATCAAATCAAGTAATTGTCTTTCAGAGACAATGCACTAGTCAAATACCCTAATTTTGTAGTAAGAGAGGACAGAAAAGCTACATAGCCTTTCTACAGTCTGGAATGGAGTCACAGACCTTCAAACACAAGGAAACAGCCAAGAAAGCAGAAATACTAAGTCTGGCAAATAAGAGGAAGGCAAGAACGAAACAAAGAAGAATGAGAGTATCTGACCCAGTAACATTCTTTCTTCATCTGGATACCTTACTCAAGTTTTTCTACTTAATGAAATTATCCCTTGGTACCCTTCATGACTAAGCTTACAACTGCCTCTGTCAAAAGCCTCTCTAATAATTGCTCTTCTCACCATTAAAATTGTCCTTGTTCAGGCTTTTCTCATCTTGCTACAGACTTTCCAGTCTCCTAGCTGGTCACCCTAAGTCCTGTCTCATCTGGCCCTCATTCAATTCCTCCATCTGCCATATCACCCCCCAGAGTGACATAGCTAAAACAAAAATCCACAAGGCAGAATTCAAGAACCTTCTATTAGGTAAGATTTCTAGTCTTATCTCTTTAAGAGCTCTCAATTTAAAATGTACACCAGCCCAACTACCTGTATTTCTTCTAATGTGACAAATTATTTCACATCTCCAAATCTTTGCTCATAATTCTTCCTTCTTTCTAAAACGCCTTTTCTCTTGTTTTCCAGCTAGTCAACATCTATTTTTTAAGATTCACCTCAAGCATCACCCTAGCTCAGTTGGTTAAGAATCTGCCTGCAATGCAGGAGACCTGGGTTCAATCCCTGGGTTGGGAAGATCCCCAGGAGAAGGAAGTGGCAACCACTTCAGTATTCTTGCCTGGAGAACCCCATGGACAGAGGAGCCTGGCGGGCTACAGTCCAGGCAGTCTCAAAGTCAGACACGACTTAGTGACTAAACTACCACCAAGCATAATACTCTATGATGCCCTTCTAGACCTATGCTCCCACATAAAACTGATTACCTTCTTCTTTAAAAGTTACATCATAACCTGTCCCAGATTTCATAATACCTGTAACACTGTATTGGGTTTCCCTGGTGGCTGAGTGGTAAAAAATCCGCCTGCCAAGGCAGGCGACATGGGTTTGATCCCTGGGTCGGGAAGATTCCCTAGAGAAGGAAATGGCAATCCACTCCGGCATTCTTGCCTGGGAAATCAGTGGGCAATTATCCATTTACTATTACCCAATCAGACACAGATCAGGGATCAGTATCCAGAACATTCTGAATGAACAAAATGAGTAAATTAATAACTCAAGCCCTTAACTATCTATATATCACATGTATTATTTGGTCTACCAACTATACTGCTGCTGCTACTGCTACGTCGCTTCACTTTTGTCCGACTCTGTGCGACCCCACAGACGGCAGCCCACCAGGCTCCCCCGTCCCTGGGATTCTCCAGGCAAGAACACTGGAGTGGGTTGCCATTTCCTTCTCCAATGCATGAAAGTGAAAAGTGAAAGTGAAGTCGCTCAGTCGTGTCTGACTCTTCGCGACTCCATGGGCTGCGGCCTACCAGGTTCCTCCGTCCATGCGATTTTCCAGGCAAGAGTACTGGAGTGGGTTACCATTGCCTTCTCCATTACCAACTATACTACTAGTCCTTAAAGGATAAAGAATATGTCTCACAGTTCTTTAACATCCTCCA
Organism: Neotragus pygmaeus; assembly: GCA_006410875.1. NCBI lineage: Eukaryota > Metazoa > Chordata > Mammalia > Artiodactyla > Bovidae > Neotragus > Neotragus pygmaeus. Next base: position 60,862 of record SJYV01018870.1, on the reverse strand, counting down.
CAGTAACTAATATAGTAGAATAAATGAAGAATCCGTCATATGAAATAAGTTCAGATACTGCTACCTGGCCACAGAAAAATTTGTAGTAGAAAAGCAGAAGCCAAAGTAATTACCCACTAAAATACAAGATACCACATTTCTGGATAAAATAGAAAAAAGGATAAATAAAACACTATGGTCATCAATCTATATCTGGACCAACTTGTTATCGCTCATTACTTCTAGGGCTAGAATCTGCTAGACTAAGGCAAGCAGCACCAGGCAAGCCGGTTAAACAGCTTAGGGTCTGACATAACACTTCTTCTAGAGATGGTATCAGTATTATGTTTTTAAAAAGAAGCTTTTTATTATTAATTTTTGGCCATATCACAAGGCATGCAAGATCTCAGTTCCCCAACCTGGGCCCAAAGCCACGCCCCCTGCAGTAGAAGCACAGTCTTAACCACTGGACCACCAGGGAAGTCCCTAAAAAGAGTCTTTACTGTTAGAGATATAAACTGAAATTTAAGAGTAAAATGATATGATGCTACGAATTTGTTTTCACAAGAATCTGGTGCAGAGGGTAAAAGTGGAGGAAATGGAGGTAGACAGTAGGAGTTGGGCTCAGGGGGTAAGAATAAAGCAAATCTGGACATGAAATGATCATTGTTGAAGCTGAGTAATAATTACATGTGAATTAATTAAACTATTCTAACTGTATATAGATTTGTTCCATAACAAAAAGTTGAAAAAATATTCCATACAATCCAGAGATTCTATCCCTGAGTATTTATCAGAAGAAAACAAAAATATTAATTCCAAAAGATATGAGCACCCCTGTATGTTGCAGCATTATAACAATAGCCAAGATATGGATGCAACCTAAGTGCCCATCAATAGATGAATGGGTAAAATAAGACGTGAGATATATATACACAGTGGAATCTTAGCCATAAAAAAAGAATGAAATCTTGAAATTTGCAGCAACATGGATGGACCTAGGGGGTATTATGCTAAGTAAAATAAGCCAGAGAAAGACATGCTGTATGATTTCATGTATATGTAGAATCTGAAAAAACAAAACAAATGAACAAATGTAACAAAACAGAAATAAAGTCATAGATACAGAGATACACAGGTGTTTGCCAGAGGGAGAGGAGGAGAAATAGGTGAGGAAGATTAAGAGATACATACTTCCAGGTGCAAAATAAATGAGTCATAGGCATGAAATGTACAGCATCGGGAACATAGTCAATAACTAATATCTTTGTATGGTGACAGATGATGATTTATTGTTGTCATTTTGAAATGCATAGAAATACTGAATCACTACACTGTGTAGCAGAATTTAACATAAGGTTGTAGGTCAGTTCTACTTTAAAAACAAAAAACCCATAGAAAAAGGGATCAGATTTGTGGTTACCAGAAGCAGAGGTGGAGGGAAGGAAACAACCCAGGGAGCAAACCTAGGTCTCCCACATTGCAGGCAGATTCTTTACGAGCTGAGCCACCAGGAAAACCCAAGAATACTGCAGAGGGTAGCCTATCCCTTCCCCTGGGGATCTTCCTGACCCAGGAATTGAACCGGGGTCTCCTGCATTGCAGGCAGATTCTTTACTGAGCTAGGGTGACGCTTGAGGTGAATCTTAAAAAACAGATGTTGACTAGTTGGAAAACAAGAGGAAAGGCGTTTTAGAAAGAGGGAAAAATTGTGAGCAAAGACTTGGAGATGTGAAAGAATTATACTTTAAAAACGAATGAATCCATAGAAAAGGGGATCAGATTTGTGGTTACCAGAAGCAGAGGTGGGCAGAAGGGAAATGGATGAAGGCAGTCAAAAGGTACAAACTTTTAGTTGAAAGATAAGTATTAAGGTTGTAATGAATAACATGATAAATACAATTAACACTGCTGTATGTTACATACGAACATTGTTAGGAGAGTAAATCCCAAGTATTCTCAACACAAGAAAAAAATTTTGTGTCTATTTCTTCAATTTTGTATCTACGTGAGATAACAGATGTTCACTAAATGTTTTGTGGTGGCACAGGAGCGGCAGCTGCGCAGCGCAGGAGCAGCAGATAGGAGCTACCCCACGTACAAGGTCAGCAGTGGTGGCGGACAGGAGCTACCCCATGTCCAAGGTCAGGGGTGGCGGACAGGAGCTACCCCACATCCAGGGTCAGGAGCAGAGACCGTGAGGAGATACCCCATGTCCAAGGTCAGCAACGGCAGCCAAAAGGAGCTACCCAATGTTCAAGGTAAGGAGTGTCAGCTGCGCTTTGCTGGAGCAGCCATGAAGAGATACCCCACATCCAAGGTAAGAGAAACCCAAGCAAACCGGTAGGTGCTGAGGGAGGGAATCAGAGGGCAGACAGACTGAAACCACAATCACAGACAACTAGCCAATCTGATCACACGGAACACAGCCTTGTCTAACTCAATGAAACTAAGCCATGCCAAGCGGGGCCACCCAAGACGGATGGGTCATGGTGGAGAGCTCTGAAAGAATGTGGTCCACTGGAGAAGGGAATGGCAAACCACTTCAGTATNTGTTCTGTTTTCATAGTTTGTAACTTATTTATTCATCTGAATGTATTTATTTCGCTATGTCTCTCCCACTAGATAGTAGCCTTCTCTAATATGCAAACTGTGTGTCTTGTTTGCCACTGATTTCCCAGTGCCTAATATAAACTGAATAAACGTATTCTGCCTGAATGAGTAACGGTCTAAATTTCAGTCTAGGTGTCAGTGGCATCTGTCTATTCTGTTAGACTGTTCTCCACACTCAAAATGTTTCGCAGACCATGTCTTTATCCACTCTCTCCTTGATGGTCTCAGAGCTTTTTGAAACTTACACACTCGAAGCCCTTTAACACAGGATTTTGTAACTGCAATTGATGCAGTAACAGCCTCCTGTCCCCTACAGACAGAATCTCTTCAGAGTGTGTTTGCACTCCTAAACTTGAGTACATAGTAGGCAGTTAAATGAATTGAGTGAGCAAGTGAATCTGTCAAGAGAAAGATATGACTCTGATCCTATCTCAAGTCAGAGGCAGAGCACAGAATGCACCGTTTGCATAGTTTGGCTTATTCCTGTCTAGACAAGTATCATGAGTCACCGCAATGCATACTGGAGTATGGTCTGCAAAGAGCCACGACCTGGGAGGCAGGAGACATGGGCTCAGAACACACAGAGTCCACAGCTCACTGAGCACGCTGGCAGCTCACTTTACCTCTAGTGGACTCAAATCTCCTATCTATAAAGTAGGGATTTGGGCTAAGCAATATTGAAAGACCTTAATTTTTAAATGACATTGCAGTCACCCCTTGGCATTTGTATAGGATTGGTTCCAGGATCCCTAACTCCAGGGATGCTCAAGTCTCATACACAGTGTATACAGTCTGCCCTCTGTATCCACGGGTTTCACATCTGCAGATGCGATCTTCGGTTAGTTGAATCTGCTGATTCAAAACCCTGGGATACCGAGAGCCAACTGTATTTAAACCCAGACAGTCAAAGAGGAAATGGAAAACAATGATTCAGAAACCACTAACCATAAATGGTGATGGTGTGCTTGAAACGTCCAGATTGAAATAGGCTATAAACATGAAATGCACACTGGATTTCAAAGGCTTAGTATGAAACAATGTTGTTGNCAGTCCTGGGTGTTCATTGGAAGGACTGATGTTGAAGCTGAAACTCTAATACTTTGGCCACCTGAAGAGAAGAGCTGACTCATTTGAAATGAACCTGATCCTGGGAAAGATTGAGGGCAGGAGAAGAAGGGGACGACAGAGGATGAGATGGGTTAGATGGCATCACTGACTCAATGGACATGAGTTTGGGTAAACTCTAGGAGTAGGTGATGGACAGGGAAGCCTGGCATGCTGTGGTTCATGGGGTCACAAAGAGTCAGACACGACTGAGAGAATGAACTGAACGGAATCATTTTATGACTTACAGAAGTCAAATCATTATGCTGTATCCTTAAATGTAAATAGTGCTGTATGTCCATTATATCTCAATAAAACTAGAAAAAAAAAGTCCCATATTGCTCAAGAGAATCTTATATCCTCGTACAAGGAAATGGGCAAGGAACAAAATAAATGAGAAAATTATATACAGTATTAGAAGATGTTAAGTGCTCTGGAGAATACAAAATAAAGGAAGGGGCTAGAAAGTGCTGGAAGTGTGATAAGCAGTTTCAATTTCAAATAGAGGGATAAAAGAAGACCTTAATGAAAAAGTAACGTTTTGAGCAAAGAGTTGAATGCAGTGTGGGAAATAGACACTTACCTGAGGGAAGTGTTCCAAGCAGAAGCAAAGATAAGTGGAAAGACTGAGAAAGGAAGATACTTGACAGAGAAAATGGCAGACCAGACCAGAGTCATGTCAAGGAGACGGGTTCTAGGCTAAGGTAACAATATGGGAAAAGACACTGACTTCTGAAAACACACACAGTCTTTTGAAAACTGCAACCATTCTGATAAAGCTACAACATTATATACGTGAAGAAAAGGACTTTTTAGATCATACATAAAATACTTAAATAAAGATAGATAGTTTATAAAAATAAAAGAGACTAAAGGGAAAAAGATAAGAAGCAAGGAGGGACTTCAATACATATACATCCTGATTGATGCAAATATGAAGTACAAATCATCTATAAGGTATTCTTAAAATTTTCAAAAATATGCTTATCTGGGATCTAACAAAGTCTATTGATCTATCTTCTAGTTCATAGTAAATATAGGAGATAGAGGAACAAGTTAACCAAGGAAGTAAACAAATTCAGAAAACAAGACAGTTTGTAAAACAACTGACCAAATTTCTTTAATAGGTCATATCACCAAAATAATAACTGTTTCAGATTTTACAAAAAGCAAATGCTATGTGTGGACACAGTTCACATTCTGATTTGAACAAATCAACTATAACAAGATATTCTGGGAACAACTAGAGAAATTTGGGGCTTCCTTCATGGCTCAGTGGTATAGAATTTGCTTGCCAATGCAGGAGAGGTGGGATTATCCCTGGGAAGATCCCCAGGAGAAGGAAAGGACAACCCACTCCACTATCCTCTGTCGAAGGGAAATTCCATGGACAGAAGAGCCTGGTGGGTTACAGCCCATAGCGTCACAAGAGTTGGATATAACTTAGCAACTAAACCATCACCACCAGAGAAATTTGAATATGAACTATTTGCTAGATGACATTAAGGAATAACTGAATTATATTGAGGAGATTAGATGGTTACATCTTTTTTCAGTGTACCTTTTTAAGAGATATTTAATGATCTATTTAGGGGAAAATATTATGATACCTTAACAAAAATTTCAGGGAAGCAAATTTGACAAAATAGTAATAACTATTTAGCCCCAAAGATGGGTTATTTGGGAGTTCATTATAGTACTGTCTCTACTTTACTATAAGCTTAATAATTTTCATACTAAAGTTTCAAATTCTAAGTCATCTGTGATTCAAATATTTACAAATCATTTCTTCTTTTACCTCAGATCTCACAAACAAAAACTGAAAAAGAAATGCATTTTGTGATTTCATTTTCTCTCTTTAAACTATTTTCTGTATTTAATCATGCATGAGTTGATGCTTTTTTCTAGCCTATGAAAACAGAGAAATTAAATGCTACATAACCTAAAAAAAAAAAAAAAAATGAGAGGCTACTGCAGTTAAGATATTGGGGCCCTGAATTAAAACAGTAACAGCAGACAGAAGACTATACACCAGAGGCAAACCTGGTTACAGAGGGTCCTGGTTGAAGTTAACTCCTCCTCTGTGCTCCAATGTACTTTCAGTACCCTCAGCAATTTGATGCATTTTATCATTCACATCTGTTTCCATCTAGCTACTCTAAGCTTCTAAGGAGAGAATCTTTTTGGATCTTTTGGACTTTTTTCATCTCGGTATCCACAGTGCCTAGCATACGGAAGATACTCAGGAAAAGACTGCTGAATGAACACCTTATTTATTTTGCCATTTTAACCCATTCTGCAGAGATAATACAACTCTCATACCTACTGCCATCATATCCCAAGACCTTCTTACCTTGTAATAATGTTCCAAGAGAATCCTGACGACTCCCTCCACACTTTCTGCCTCAACAGGCTTCCTGGCAAACTGAAGTAGGTACTGCAAAGCATCTGCTGGGGAGGTAGCCTTACACAGATCTATGTGGAGTGCTGCAGATTTACTTGGTTTTGTCATTCGGAGTTTCTTAGTAGCAACTTCTTCCTGTTGTTGCTGCAAGAGGGTAAGGAAGATAAAACATGAAAACCTGACTGAAAACAAAGAGTCTGCAAATCTAACTTTGCCTCATTTGATGAAAATTAACTTTTCCTACACCAAATAATGTTTTTGGGTAACAGACCTAGCCTAAACAAAAAAGCAGTGTTATGAACCGGGAAAAGACCCAAATGGAGACAAAGTTATGAGTCCCAATTTTGCCTTCTACTAGCTCCAATGGCTTTGGGCAAGTCATTTCATTTCAAGTCTCAGTTTCTTTCTCTGTAAAGTAGGTGCATAATATTTTGTTCTGCCTATCTCTTAGGATTGCTATAGCTTCGGGGTTAAGAGGACACACAAAGGATCTGTTCCACTCTTTATTAGAACAGAAATCCCAATTCAACAAACATATTCAGACTGTGCTAAAGCACTTACTAGGCTCACCTTCCCTCCTGAGAAACCCAGAACCAACAGGAACAGTCTACAGCTTACACTGAGGAAAAAAATCTTCCTCTTACAACAAATGACTATTTTCACCCAAATCACTCTACCTTTATTAGAAGAATGGACAGTGTACGGGAAAAATGCAATGCCACACACCTAGCAAACTGCAGCTACTTAATAAATGTTTATTAAATGACTGATGTGGTATTAGGAGTTCTCTGTGAGATCCAACTCTGCTGCTCTCTTCTAAGGATGTCATAATTCTCAGTTTCATCATCTATAAAATAGGAATGATGACCTACCGCTAGTCTTTCTCAACCAGGAATCCTTATTTGAACCACAGAACACACAAAATTTGCTGAGTAACTATCTTCTCGATTCTCTCAAGGATAGTACATAACTAGAACTATTTCAGACACATCTGTTACATATAAGGAGCGTCAAAAAGTTAATATAAAAGGAAACCTTCACTCCAGGGCTTAAGTAAGGCCCTGGGGTAAATATAGAGAGAATCACAACGTAAGATTAAAGTTGTAATCAATAATTTTCCTTAACACCTGATGCATCATAATGATACCTTGAAGAATCATCTCTTTATAAAATTACACCTCCACAGACTAGAGAGTCAGATTATTCTGGACCAGAACATGGCACGGCATGGTAAGACTAAGGGCTTTGAAATCAAAGGAATTTGAGTTAAATTATCACTTGGTAGCTACAGGTCTCCTCCTTCTATAAAAAGGAATACAATACTTACATCACAGGGATACCTGAGAAGTCTAAACTACAATGTCTTTATTGTACAAACACATCATATGCACCACATACATATCAATTCTCTCTCTCTCATCTTCATGGCAGAGGAAAAATAATAGAAACACTAAGATACTCTGTGGTAATCATTTATGAACAATGAAGCAAAGAAATGAGCTCTTAAAATCCTTACCCATTTCCATCCTATTCCACACAAATTCATTCTTCAGTGTTATCAGCAGTTAGGTCAAAAAACTGGGAAGATTTTTTTTCCCTAAGGAGTACATAAGGAGAAGGACAAACTAATATCTGCTATCATTCAACCAAATCAATATTTTAGTGCTTCAGGCCCTATGGTCTATCCAGGGAACATAGATGAACTAAGTGTTACCTCTGCCCTCAAGGAGCCCAAACTGGTAGGTAGAAACAAAACCAATAATTACAGCAGCACCGAGTGATAAGTACAAATAGATGAGTGCTACAGAAGGAAGGGAGGAGAGACTAAAGCAAAATCTAAGTCCACTGGGTGGAGAACAAAAAGAGAGGGAAGAATGACACCCACCCATAACAAAAGTTTGGAAAGGTCCAAACACATGGCATGCTGGAGGAGCGGTGAGCAGTCTTGGTAAGAGGGAACAACAGAATATAGTAAAGAAAGGAAGTGATACTGCCCAACAGAGTGAATGTACTTAATGTCACTGAACTCCACACTTTAAAAATGGTTAAAATGATAAATTCTGTTATGTTTATTTTGGCACAATTTGTTTTTCAAGTGGGGGCAAAGGAATTCCTAAAAAGCAAGCCACGGAAGAGGGAGCTCTATAAAGCTTTCCTGAATCTTGACTCATTCTAAAAGTTCAAGAAAACGAATTTTACATAAAAAGGAGCAATAACAGTGACAAGGTAAGTACCAAAGTTATTTTCAGAAAAAAAAAAAGAATAAGAAGCCAACTAACTTCATACACACAATGGAAATATGCCACACACACACACACACAAGAAAAAGGCAGTGAAAGAATACTGTTATTCACAAAGGGCAAGGGAGTTTGGATAGTTTTCACAAAAAGAAGTAGTTATAAAAGAGTAAGGAAGACTTGGTTTGTCGATGCAATTACCTCTCTGTACTATAATCTCAGATATGGTGCTCCACATCTCCCTCTCACCTGAGTTCCGAAAGGACAGGGATCTTAACGTGTACTGGATTTTATAGCTCAGCATCTGTCACCATACCTAATATTGATACATGATAACCACTACTTTATTCAATAAACTCTTGTTGAAGGAATAAATGAAATACTTAAAGATCAGTGTCCTGGTGCATGGTCTAAATCTTGCTAGGCCACAAGTCTATGGATGGAAACCTGCTATTGGCTGGCATTAACCGGGGGCTTTTCAGAAATGCAGATTATTGCTTTGCCTCCCCCAGCCAATTCACTTACTAAGTAGAATCTACATTTTAACAAGAGCCCAGGTGATTTGGATACACAAAGTGAGAGAAGCAGGACACAAGGTATGACTTGGGATCAACCTCTACTTTAGCGATCTCTCTGAGGAAATACATAGAGAATCACTGACTGCTGACACTCCTTGGAAGGAAAGTTATGACCAAATGACCAACCTAGATAGCATATTGAAAAGCAGAGACATTACTTTGCCTACAAAGGTCCGTCTAGTCAAGGCTATGGTTTTTCCAGTGGTCATGTATAAATGTGAGAGTTGGACTGTGAAGAAAGCTGAGTGCCGAAGAATTGATGCTTTTGAACTGTGGTGTTGGAGAAGACTCTTGAGAGTCCCTTGGACTGCAAGGAGATCCAACCAGTCCATTCTGAAGATCAGCCCTGGGATTTCTTTGGAAGGAATGATGCCAAAGCTGAAACTCCAGTACTTTGGGCCACCTCATGCGAAGAGTTGACTCACTGGAAAAGACTCTGATGCTGGGAGGGATTGGGGGCAGGAGAACGGGACGACAGAGGATGAGATGGCTGGATGGTATCACCAACTTGATGGACTTGAGTTTGAATGAACTCTGGGAGTTGGTGATGGACAGGGAGGCCTGGCNGGGGCTCCAAAATCACTTCAGATGGTGATGGCAGCCATGAAATTTAAAAATGCTTACTCCTTGGAAGAAAAGTTATGACCAACCTAGATAGCATATTGAAAAGCAGAGACATTACTTTGCCTACAAAGGTCCGTCTAGTCAAGGCTATGGTTTTTCCAGTGGTCATGTATAAATGTGAGAGTTGGACTGTGAAGAAAGCTGAGTGCCGAAGAATTGATGCTTTTGAACTGTGGTGTTGGAGAAGACTCTTGAGAGTCCCTTGGACTGCAAGGAGATCCAACCAGTCCATTCTGAAGATCAGCCCTGGGATTTCTTTGGAAGGAATGATGCCAAAGCTGAAACTCCAGTACTTTGGGCCACCTCATGCGAAGAGTTGACTCACTGGAAAAGACTCTGATGCTGGGAGGGATTGGGGGCAGGAGAACGGGACGACAGAGGATGAGATGGCTGGATGGTATCACCAACTTGATGGACTTGAGTTTGAATGAACTCTGGGAGTTGGTGATGGACAGGGAGGCCTGGCATACTGCAATTCATGGGGTCACAGAGTCGGACACGACTGAGCGACTGAACTGAATGAACTGACTAACTGACACAGTTTGGGCCCCTCAGTCCTGAAACAACTCCAAAGGAGGAAGGATGGTACTGCCCTCCTTTACAGGTAAGCTATAAAAGGTTGGTGGTGAGCTGTTCCACCAACGAAAACTTCAACCCCTATGAAGCCTGTGACCCTCACAGGTTCCTCTTCCAAACCCTTAGAGCTCTGCATACAGCCAACTTGGCTTTGGGCACTTTTTTGGTAATGGGAGTTGGAAGGAAATTTGTTAATACCCCACCAGAAGTCTCAAAGTCCTCATTTGTAAAACGAGGATGCTAATGAACTGTGGTGTTTGGGGAAGCCTCTTGAAAGTCCCTTGGACATCAAGGAGATTAAACCAGTCAAACCTAAAGGAAATCAGTCCTGAATATTCAGTGGAAGGACTAATGCTGAGGCTGAATTTGGCCACCTGATGAGAAGAACTGACTCAATGGAAAAGACCCTGATGCTGGCAAAGATTGAAGGCGGGAGGAGAAGGGGACGACAGACGATGAGATAGTTGGATGGCATCACCCCACTCGATGGACATGAGTTTGAGTAAACTCCTGGAGTTGGTGATGTACAAGGAGGCCTGGCGTGCTGCAGTCCAAGGGGTCGCAAAGAGTCGGACACGACTGAGCTGCTGAACTGAAGGTAACATGAATAAAATAAAATAACAGATAAGATACTTTCGTAAATTGTAAGGTGCTGTTTGCTTCTTCTAATAGTTTTTTTAGTGTCAGACTGCACATGTTAATACTGACAACAGCAGCGGCCAATGAACACGCCCACTAAAGTGTAGCTTTGTGGCGCCAGTTCTGGCAAAGTGTCTGGGGCGTGGATAACCTTCCCCTTTCCCAGACCGGTCCTGGGACTTTTCCTTCTAGAGCTTACCTGAACCACCTTAGTGAACTCCTCATAAACCCGCTTCTTCAGATGGGCCGCCATGGTTATCCGAGCACCTTCTCAGTTTCCGTAACCGACGGGGCTGAGGGTGGCAGAGGACTACGAAAAAACTTGCCCAGGAGGGAGGAACCAGCAGCTGTCCCACAAGGCAGTGGGGTTCCGGGAAAGAGAAGCCGCTTCCGGCTGCTCGACTGCCTAGTCGCTGTGCGTCCGGATTTAGTGACCTACGCCTGCTGCGCGTGAGGAACGCGAACCGGAGCCGGAGCGTAGCACAGGGGGCGGGGCTTATGGCAGGAGGAGGCGGGTCGGAAAGGCTGGAGGAGCCAATGGGAGTTTTGGGGGCTTTCTGTTGGGTTTGAGTGACGGAGGGAAACGGAGCGTCGGGGGAAGTGCTACAGTGTAAAGGGCGGAGGTGGAGCTATCCAGAGCTAGAGATAAAACCTGGAGCAGTGTGAGGATTCTGACTCAGAAGATAACATAAAGAGGTCAAAGTGACAGCTCCAGCATCCATTGCTGTTCTCAGTATTTGCTGTCTGTCCCCTGTGCTCGCCTTTTGATCGAGCTCTTGCTCAAAAACTGAGTTTGCCTTCTGGTTGGTGTCAAGACTGAAGACCCAACTAACCAAAGTTCCAAAGAAGTAAGGACATATTACTTGCAGCAAGTAAGGAGAGCAGAAGCAATCTTCCCCAAAGCAGTGTCTCCAAACAGCAAAACTGGGGACGCTTTAAGCTAAGTATTAGTCGCTCGGTGGTGTCCAGCTCTTTGAGACCCCATTGATCGTAGCCCACCAGGCCACTCCATCCATGGAATTCTCCAGGCAAGAACACTGAAGTGAATTGCTGTCCCCTTCTCCAGGGGATCTTCCTGACCCAGGGATTGAGCTCAGGTCTCATGCACCGTAGGCAGATTCTGACCTACCTTAGAAGCCTAAGGGTGCATGCATATTCATTCATGAAGGCGCTTGAGCAGAGGAGAATTCAGCATTGGATTGGGGAGAGGTCTACAGGGCCCAAGCTTTAGTTGATTGAAGTCAGGAGGGTCGACATCATCATTCCATCTTCAACGTGAGTGGGGAACATTAGTTCTTGCAGAACTCAAAGACATGTATCAGATTGTTACATATATCTTTTAAAGAAAAACTGGTTTTTGACTGCAAGGAACAAGAAAACATATTTCTTTTGTTCCTTCATTCCCTCACTTCTCTCAAGATAATTAATTACTGAGACCTGTTCAAGGACAAGCATTGTGGTCAGGCTTAGATCAAACAATGGCTTAAGCCAAAAATGGCTTTTCCTACATCTTTTTCTAGGGACCCCCCACCCCACACACACACACCCTATCTGCTTACAAAACTGTATGCCACCCCTCCAAACCTCTCCTGGCCTAGGGTACTTTTTCCTGCTCTCTCATTCCAGTTGTTGAAAAGCTACCTATCCTTTAAGGAATCAAGCCATCATCTGATAGCTGGGGGAGAGTGGAAAGAATTCTAAGGCCAAGGATCAAGCAACAAAGCTTCAGATCACACAACTCAGATGGGATTTGAACCCAGCCAAAACTCTGATTGGGACTTGAACCCATGAGGTGGGACTTGAACCCACTGTCCTTCAGTTAAAATTGCTCACCTCGTGTCAGAACCTGAAGCTCAGGTTCTTTATGTCTCAGCACAGGGAGATTTCAGCAAGAAGCAAAGTGGTAGGTAAACAGTGGATTTATTTAGAGAAATACACATCCCATAAACAGAATGTGGTCTGTCTCAAAAGGCAAGTGCAACCCCGGGAGGAATAGCCTCCACAGACGGAATGTGTGTCAACTCATAAGACGAGAGGCCCTGAAATATGAGGTGATTCGTTTTTTTTATGGGCTGAGTAATCTCATAGACTAATGAGTGGGAGGATTATTCCAACTATTTGGGGAAGGGATGGAACTTCCAGGAACTGGGCCACCACCCATCTTGTGGCCTTTTATGGTTGGGCTCAGAACTGTCATGGTGCCTGTAGGGGTGTCATTTAGCATATGCTAATGTACTACAATGAACATAATGAAGCTCCAGGTCTACTGGAAGGTGAATCTTCTGCCATCTTGGACCTACTTGGTTCTAACCAGTTTATATCTTATCCTCAATGGTTATGTCATTCTTTTTATTTGTTTGTTTGTTTTTTGGCTGTGACATGTGGCTTGCAGCATCTCATCACTCTGACCAGAGATTGAACCCAGGCCATAGCAGTGAAAGCTTGGAATCCTAACCTCTGGGCCACCAAGGAACTCTTAGCTATTGTCATTCTTTTAAAAGTTGTGCCCTGCGCCCTTCCCTCCTGCTTCACTACAGCTGGCACTTAATGAACAGGTAGCCTCAACTACAATTGCAGTAACACCTAACCCAACAAAGATGTAGTGACAGTGGAATGGAATAATGCAGAAATACTTTGGACTATAAAGTGTAGTTCACATGCTGGTGTTAATAAATCCAAGGTCAAGGTTTACATCCTGCATTACACTTTAGCAGTGTCAACTAAAAAGATGCACAACCTGAGAGCTGTGAGCTGTTTTATTTGGGGCAAAATGAGGACTACAGCCCAAGAGAAAAAGGCATGAGTGTTCAGTGTGGCTAACACTTTGTGACTGCATGGACTGTGGCCAGCCAGGCTCCTCTGTCCATGGAATTTTCCAGGCAAGAATACTGGAATGGGTTGCCTTTTCCTTCTCCAGGGAATCTTCCTGATCCAAGGATCAAACCCATGTCTCTTGCATCTCCTTCATGGGCAGGCAGATTCTTCACTAGCTGAGCCACCAGGGAAGCCAAGAGACAGCATCTCAGATAGCTCTGAGAGACTACTCCAAATAGGCAGTGGGGGGGAAGGTGAATATATAAAATTTTAGTGAAGGGGGAATTCACTGCAATCAATCAAGTCACAAATCAAGTGACTAGTTTTTCTGCTAGTCACAAGGAACTGATATGACAATGGAGGGATTTAGTGCTGTCTAGATGTGAGGAGATGCAAGGATTCAGTCAGTCAGTCAGTTCAGTCATTCAGTCGTGTCTGACTCTTTGCCACCCCATGAACTGCAGCACACCACGCTTCTCTGTCCGTCACCAACTTCGGGAGCTTATTCAAACTCGTGTCCATCAAGTCGGTGATACCATCCAACCATCTCATCCCTGTCATCCCCTTCTCCTCCCACCTTCAATCCTTCCCAGCATCAGAGTCTTTTCCATTGAGTTAGTTCTTCACATCAGGTAGCCAAATTATTAGAGTTTCAGCTTCAGCATCAGTCCTTCCACATAAATATTCAGGACTGATTTTCTTTAGGATGGACTGGTTGGATCTCCTTGCAGTCCAAGGGACTCTCAGGGTCTTCTCCAGCACCACAGTTCAAAAGCATCAATTCTTTGGTGTACAGCTTTCTTTATAGTCCTACTCCCACATCCATACATGACTACTGGAAAACCACGGCTTTGACTAGACGGACTTTTGTTGGCAAATAATGTCTCACCTTTTAAATATGCTGTCTAGGTTGGTCATAGTTTTTCTTCCAAGGAGCAAGCATCTTTTAATTTCATGGTGGCAGTCACCATCTGCGGTGATTTTGGAGCCCAAGGAAATAAAGTTTCTCACTGGTTCCACTGTTTCCCCATCTATTTGCCATGAAGTGATGGGACCAGATGCCATGATCTTCGTTTTCTGAATGTTGAGTTTTGAGCCAACTTTTTCACTCTCTTCTTTCACTTTCATCAAGAGGTTCTTTAGTTCCTCTTCACTTTCTGCCATAAGGGCGGTGTCATCCACATATCTGAGGTTATTGATATTTCTCCTGGCAATCTTGATTCCAGCTTGTGCTTTATCCAGCCCAGCTTTTCTCATGATATACTTTGCATAGAAGTTAAATAAGCAGGGTGACAATATACAGCCTTGACGTACTCCTTTCGCGATTTGGAACCAGTCTGTTGTTCCATGTCCAGTTCTAACTTGCTTCTTGACCTGCATCCAGATTTCTCAGGAAGCAGGTCATGTGGTCTGGTATTCCCATCTCTTTAAGAATTTTCCAGTTTGTTGTGATCCACACAATCAAAGGTTTTGGCATAGTCAATAAACTAGAAGTACACACTTCTCTGGAACTCTCTTGCTTTTTCGATGATCCAACGGATGTTGGCAATTTGATCTCAGATTCCTCTGCCTTTTCTAAATCCAGGTTAATTGTCTGGAAGTTCACAATTCAGGTACCGCTGAAGCATGGCCTGGAGAATTTTGAGCATTACTTTACTAGCATGTGAGATGAGTGCAATTGTGCAGTAGTTTGAGCATTCTTGGGTTAAAGCATCTGCCTGCAATGTGGGAGACCTGGGTTCGATCCCTGGGTTGGGAAGATCCCCTGGGGAAGAAAATGGCAACCGACTCCAGTATTCTTGCCTGGAGAATCCCATAGACAGAGGAGCCTGGTGGGCTACAGTCCATGGAGTCGCAAAGAGTCAGACACGACTGAGCAACTTCACTTGAGCATCCTTTGGCTCAAGTGAAGCCAAATCCTCTATTTCTCTGCATTGATCCCTGAGGAGGGCTTTTTTATCTCTCCTTGCTGTTCTTTGGAACTCTGCATTCAAATGGATATATCTTTCCTTTTCTCCTTTGTCTTTTGCTTCTCTTCTTTTCTCAGCTATTGATCACTGCCTCCTGTACAATGTTACGAACCTCCATCCATAGTTCTTCAGGCACTCTGTATATCAGATATAACCCCTTGAATCTATTTGTCACTTTCACTATATAATCATAAGGGATTTGATTTAGTTCATACATGAATGGTCTATTGGTTTTATCTACCTTCCACAATTTAAGTCTGAATTTTGCAACCAGGAGTTCATCAGATGCAAGAATTGGGATCATGAAATCAGATCCTGAGCATACCCAAATATCTAAAGAGCTGTCCCACCAGTTTCACTGGAGCACAGAGTGCCTGACTCTCCACTCTAAACTCCCTTTAGGGAGTGTCAAGGTCAGCAACCGCAGCAACACAGGCAGATGGCAAATGCCCTTGTTGTCATTGTTCAATCACTGGCAAATGCTCTTGGCAAATGCCAGTTTTTAGTTGACAGATGTTTATGGTTTCATTCTTTGAAATGAATTAATGCAGGGTGCTTATAAAAAGAAGACTAGGTAGGCAGAGAAGAGTCCAAAAGGCTGAAAAGATGGTTTTTACCCTTAGGTTCTACACTCTAACTGGAAAGGGAGACACCCAAACTAATCATTAGTGGGCAAAATGTGCTGGATAATAGAGCCAAGTGCTTCAAATAGACCTAACTTCAGGATGCCTCAGGGAAGTTTTACAGAAGAAATGATTTTTAATCTGGCTTTAAAATAGTGAATTTTCCAGAAAGAAAGAAAGGCATCTCAGACTGAAGAGAGTACCACAAATACAAATATGTCCAGTGAAATGAAAGGCATTTAGCAACCAGTGCCTTTAATTGATGTTAGTGGCTATTATTTTTTAAAATATTTGTTTATTGGGCTGTGCTGGGTCTTAGTTGTAGCATGAGGGACTTTCCATCTTTGTTGCAGCATGTGGGATTTTTTGTGTGGCATGCAGGATCTATTGGTCATAGGGCTTCCCTGATAGCTCAGTTGGTAAAGAATCTGCCTGTAGTGCAGGAGACCCCAGTTCAATTCCTGGGTTGGGCAAATCCACTGGAGAAGGGATAGGCTACCCACTCCAGTATTCTTGGGCTTCTCTTATGGCTCAGCTGGTAAAGAATCCACCTGCAATATGGGAGGTCTGGTTCAGTCCCTGGGTTGGGAAGATCTCCTGGAGAAGGGAGAGGCTACCCACTCCAGTGTTCTGGCCTGGAGAATTCCATGGACTGTGTAGTCCATGAGGTTGCTAAGAGGTGGACATGACTGAGTAACTTTCACTTTTTACTGATCATGGCATGGGATCTCTTAGTTGTGGCATGTGGGATCTAGTTCCCTGATCAGGGATCAAACCCTAGTCCTCTGCTTTCCCTAAGCATGGAGTCTTAGCCACTGGACTACCAGGGCAGTCCCAGCTATTACTATTATTGTTACCATATTTGATCAAAAATTAGCTGCCAGCAATTGTAAAACACTAACAAAAAATGCTGAAATTAAAAACAGTGGTTTCATATTGCTTAGATTTAGGTATACTTACTGAAAATAGTTGACTTAAACTTCTTTGGACAAAGATTTGTATCCTGCTGTGTTTTTAAAGATACCATAAATGACAATTAAAAACTCACACAATTCAATTGAAGTGATGACAACATGAATTGATATGACCCTGTCTTGCTGTTGTTGTTGTTGTTTAGCTGCTTAGTTGTGTCTTTGCAGCCCCACAGACTGTAGCTCACCAGCCTTCTCTGTCCATGGGATTTCCTAGGCAAGAATACTGGAGTGGGTTAACATTTCCTTCTCTGGAGGATCTTCTTGACCCAGGAATTGAACCACATCTCCTCTACAGGCAGGTGAATTCTTTACCACTGAGCCCTTATGACCCAGTCTACACGTGAATAATTGGCCAACAGCAATCTTAAGATATGTCCCAATTTCAGAGACAGGAAATGCACATTTATGCATCACTGATACAAAAGATTATCATTGTTATTATTAGATACAAGCCTGCAGGAAGGAGTTTGGTGCCCTTAGAAAGAGAAAGGGAATTCGATTCATATTGAGAGTAAACTACAGAAAGGAATGATGGAAATAAAGTTGAGAAGCCAAGGCCAGACTGGTATAGAAAACAAGAATATTCTGCTTTCATTTTGAAATGAAAAACTGTATTGAACTGATGACATTTTTCTTTGACCTTCATTACTGTACATGAAAATACCATGAGGCATCCAAGTGAACCCCTTGGGCTTCAAATAAGGTCTTCCTTGCCCCTATTGTATAACGTCAACCCAATTTCCCCTTGGAAATTGGAGTTGATCACTCAGACTAGCATAGTAATCCTTTCTCTGCCTGTTGGCTCAGCAAGAAGAGCCCAAAATGACCAGGGCAGTGTCATTATATATTTGAATGTAATGGAACAGTGACTCTGTTCTTTAGTGAAACTACTTCTCCTTTGGGGACTAAGTACTCCAAATCCCCTAAACATAAGAATTCATAAATGAGTTATTACATGTAAAAGTGACAAGAACCACTCCTACCTCTCAGTTCTGGAATCATGTATTCTAACAGTGGAAGAAATAGTACATATTTTAGTTGTTGACATGAGGCATATACCACAAACCTGCAAGATAGCTTCCCAACTCATAATGTGTTGTCTCTCAGCTCCCACAATTAAGTCTGCAAAAGCTTGTTACACCTTTTTCTTTTTTTAAATCATAGCTACATCTGAATGATGGGATACCTGGCAAGACCAAGAAGTTTCTTTGCTATACATTTTTTTCATTATAAAATAAGCTTCCTAGTCAGAAGCAATGTGTGAAATACCATGAAAATGAATAAGGTGTCCATGGACGGTAGGATGGCAGCTACATTACAATTAGGTGTTAATTAGTCAGGGTTTTCCACGAAAACAGAACCAACAGGATTATAGAGATAGTAAAATATTCAAATAAACAGTATACCATAGACTTGAGAGGCTTATAAACAACAGAAATTTATTGCTCACAGTTCTGGAAGCTGAGAAGTCTAAGATGAAGGTGCTCTCAGATTCAGCGTCTGGTAAGTGCTCAATTCCTGTTCATAGACAGCTGTCTTCTCTCCATGTCCTCATGGTTAAAGATGTGAAGGGGCTCTCTGGGATCTATTTTATAAGGGATCTGTTTTTATAAGCCCATTCATGAGGGCTCCGTCCTCGTGATCTTATCACTTTCCAAAGGCCTGACCTTCTAATACCTTCTCATAGAGGGTTAGGATTTTAACATATGAATTTGGACATGAGAGAGGGAGTCTATAGCAGTAGAAAACTCAGATCTGAATCTGGGATATGTTTCTATTCTTATGTGGATAAATCAATCACCACTCCTTTCTTCCTGGAAAGGATCCAACATAGGTAGAATAATTTTTTTAATGGCCTCAATTCTTCCCCTCTCTGTATTTAAATCCTTTTGAAGCTGCTTCCATTAAGAGATGGAATCTATATCCCCACTCTGAATTCTGCTGGCCTTGTGCCTGGTCAGTAAAGTATAGCAGAAGTATTAATAACTGTGCTAGTTTTGAACCTAGGCCTCAAGTTCCACCCACACACCGGTTTTTAATGTCTTTTGCTTGATTCTGGAACCCTACCATTGCCATAAGTCCAACCTAGTCTGCTGGACGGAGAAGGCAATGGCACCCCACTCCAGTACTCTTGCCTGGAAAATCCCATGGATGGAGGAGCCAAGTGGGCTACAGTCCATGGGGTTGCTAAGAGTCAGACACGACTGAGCGACTTCACTTTCACCTTTCACTTTCATGCATTGGAGAAGGAAACGGCAACCCACTCCAGTGTTCTTGCCTGGAGAATCCCAGGGACCGGGAGCCTGGTGGGCTGCCAACTACGGGGTCGCACAGAGTCGGACACGACTGAAGCGACTTAGCAGCAGCAGCAGCAGCAGCAGTCTGCTGGAGAGTGAAGGACCACATGGAACAAAGCCAACTTCACCCAGCTGAGGCTATTTAAGATCAGCCCCATCCTAGCTGAGCCACCATCTGACTACAGATGCATAAGTGAGACCAAATAAAACCAGAAGAACTGCCTAATCTATAGGCTATGAGAAGGAATTAATGGTTATAGTCTTAAGGTATTAAGTTGGGGGTCTGTCATACGGTTAGAGAGTCCCTAAGCTGCTAAATTGCATAGAACCAGCTGGTAAGGCGATAACAGCCCAAATGGATTTAGGCAGCTTATTATTCACAGTGTAGCAGACAGCATAAACTTCACGTTTGTTTTGGTTCCCCCTGACATTTAAACACCATGAGGGTGATGCAGGTCAATGCCATGCACAGTACATCTGCAACACAGATGAAGGACACTGAGTTTAGGAAACCCTCAGTCTTAAAAGAGGGAATGCTAGCAAACCTGCCCTTTGAAGGGGACAGTATCTTTTTTCCCCCCAACTTCCTTTTATTATACTGATCAGGAACAAATCTGCCTTAGTCAGTGTGAGACTTTTTTTTTTTTTTTTTAATTTGCTGTGCTGGGTCTTAGTTACAGCATGCAGGATCTTCACTGTTGCATGGAGGATCTTTTAATTTTAATCGTGGCATGGGAGGATCATAGTTCCTTGACCAGGGATCAAACTTGGGCCCTCTGCATTGGGAGCACAGCATTTTAGCCACTGGACCACCAGAGAAGCCCCTGGGAGGCTTTTTTTTTTTTTTAATCACCATGAAGTGTCTCCAGGATTGGAGGGTGATACTAGCTTTATTGGGCTTCCCTGGTGGCTCAGCCTGCAATGCAGGAGATCCAGGTTCAACCCCTGACTCGGGAAGATCCCCTGGAGAAGGAAATGGCAACCCCCTCCAGTATTCTTGCCTGGGAAATTCCATGGACAGAGGAGCCTGGTGGGCTACAGTCCATGGGGTCGCAAAAGAGTTGGACACAACTTAGCAACTAAACAAGAACAACAACAATGATGAAGTAAACCTGCACCCTAACCCTAAACAGCTTTGCAAACATCCTCAAACAAAGCTATTCATGTCATTTGCTTAGTGATGCCAGCATTTCTCCCAACAGTTTGTTACAGTTCAGTATAGCTAACTGATTTGCAGGACTATCAACCTACCACCAAGTATCTAGTCCCCCTATGGGAATAATACTGTATCAGGGACTCAGTGTTGGTCTCTGCTGTTGGACATTCATCACTGACTACATCAGCTTTGTTGAGAAGAAGTCTAAACCATAGAGCCCATCCCATGCACCCCTGCCATCGTGGCCACCTTTCTCATGACTCCACTGAGCTGGGGAAAGAGGCTGACAGGCATGCAGAGGTTGGATCATTATGTTCGTTCATTTTTTAAAAAAGCCTCTTCTACATTGGGTGCCCTCTGGTGGGCGTTCATAGGAAACACAAGTGTTTTCACCATTCCAAGGCATTCATCCTTACACCAACATCCCAGGTCTTCTTGTCTCGTCTTCTGCTGTCATATTTTCCAAGTCTTTGACCAACCAGAAAGGGGCCTGAGCACACAGTACCTAGAGATGAGCCTTCCAGGACACTAAGCATAGCAGAAAAGGGAAAAGAATGAATGGAATTGGGGCCAGGGAAAACAAAGAAAATAAGCAGAAGGGAAAAAAAAAGTGCTCCAAGAAAACAGCGAGACCTGAAAACCTGACCCAGTGCTATGAACTAGGATGTCTTCATGAAAGCACTCTCAGAGATTTTACTGTGTTTTTGCTTTGGATTATACTGTGTTTTTGCTTTGGATTATAATGACAGTTATATTTGGGATGAGTTTTAAGTTTTTCTCCTCTGACTGTAATTTTCTTTAGTTAATGCCAGCAGATCTGAAAAGTCTCATGTTGTTGTTTAGTCACTAAGTCGTGTCCAACTCTTTTGCAACCCCATGGACCACAGCCCGCCAGGCTCCTCTGGCCATGGGATTTCCTAGGCAAGAATACTGGAGTGGGTTGTCATTGCCTTCTCCAGGGGATCTTCCTGACACTGGGATCAAACCCTATGTCTCCTGTGTTGGCAGGAAGATTTTTAACCACTGAGCCACCAAGGAAGCCCAAATAGTCTCATGTAAGTGTTAAGTGTTAGTCGCTCAGTCATGCCCGACTCTTTGCGACCCCATGGACTGCAGCCCACCAGGCTCCTCTGTCCATGGGATTCTCCAGGCAAGATACATATACTCCTACAAAGGAACAGAGGTGGGTTTTTTTTTTATTGAGGTATACTTGATTTACAATATTATATTGGTTTCAGGTGTACAGCATAGTGATTCAATACTTTTATAGATTATATCCCATTTAGAGGAATTACAAAATAATGACATTTTCCTGTGTCATACAATATATCTGCTACTTATTTTATATATAGTAGACTGTATGTCTTAATCCCATACCTCTGTGTTGCCTTTTCCCCTTCCTCTCCCCACTCTTAACCACTAGCTTGTTCTTTGTATTTGTGAGTCTGTTTCTGTTTTGTTATATATATATTTGTTTGTGTTAGTTTTTAGCTTCAAGATACAAGTGTTAGAATATTTGTCTTGGTCTGTCTGATTCATTTCACTAGGTCCATCTAGATTGTTGCAAATGGCAGAATGTCATTCTTTTTATGGCTAAGTAGTATTCCATTGTTTGTGTGTGTGTGTGTGTGTGTGTGTGTGTGTGTAGACACACAGACATCTTTTGTATCTATTCATCTATTGAACACTTAGGTTGCTTCCATATCTTGGTTATTGTAAATAATGTTGCTATGAATATTGGGGTGTACAAGTGTTTTGTTTTCTTCAGATTATATACCCTGGAATAGAATTGATGGGTCATAAGATAGTTCTATTTTTAGTTTTTAAAGGAACTTCCATAACATTCTCCATAGGAGTTGCGCCAATTTATATTCCCACCAACAGTGTGTGAGGATTCCCTTTTCTCCACATCTTCGCCAACATTTGTTATTTGTGGTCTTTTTGATGACAGCCATTCTGACAGATCTCAGGTGATATCTAATTGTGGATTAAAAAAAATAATTTTACTTAACTATTTGACTGTGCTGGGTCTTTGTGGCTGCACGGGCCTTTCTCTAGTTGTGGTGAGCGTGGGTTACTCTCTAGTTGTGGTGCACAGGCGTCTCATTGCAGCAGCTTCTCTCGTTGTGGAGCACAGGCTCTAGAGTGTTTGGGCTTCAGTAGTTGCAACGCAAGGGCTTAGCTGACCCTCGACTTCTGGGATCTTCCTGGACCAGGCATCAAATCCACATCTCCTGCGTTGGCAAGTGGATTCTTTACCACTGAGCCACCAGGGACCCCCTCATTGCAGTTTTGATTTACATTTCTCTAATAATTACTGATGTTGAGTATCTTTTCATGTGCATGTTGGCCATCTGTTCATTATCTTTGGAAAAATGTCTATTCAGGTCGTTTGCCCATTTTAAAATTGGGATTTCAAAGTCCCTGATGCTGGGAAAGATTGAGGAAAGAAGTAAAAGAGGGCATCAGAGGATGAGATGGCTGAATGGCATCATCAATGCAATAGACATGAATTTGGGCAAACTTTGGGAGATGGTGAGGGCCAGGGAGGCCTGGTACATTACAGTTCATGGGGTTGCAAAGAGTTGGACATGACTGAGCACACACACACACACACACACACACACACACACACACACACAGAAGCGTGGTGGGAATAGGGAGGAACGAAACAAGTAGAAAACAAATACAATCTACTAGTGAAAAGCCTCTAGTGATAGGGTGACTAAGATACTTTTAAGAATACATATGCTCAATATTAAATTTGAAGTTGTTTGCATTTCTGTGTGGTAAACTCCCTTCCTGCTATGTGTGCAAATAGCTGGTGCAAGTGGCATCTGTAAAAATTAAGGAAAAGATTTGAGTGTTAACTCTGGGTAAGCATTGTGTAGAACAACACAACAGGTTAAGAAATCTAGTTGATCCCAATGTTGAATGAATCTAGCAGGAACAGAGAACCAGAACGACAGCCCTCTTGGAATGTGCAGAAATCTTGGGGAGGACATTGATCCTTCCGTAATTCATAAAAGTGAGATTTTAAGCAATCCTAGTTAGATCTTATGGAGCAGAGTGTTTTTCTGGAATCAAATCTCAGAAATATAATTACTGATCAAAGGGTATGAATGTTTTCTGGCTCCTTATGAATAATGTTGAATTAATTCATGACATTAAGTTCAAATAGACACTTAGCATTTTTCTACTTTAAACTGTCAGCCATATCAAATACAAAGAAAAAGAAAAATACAGAACAAGCTTTGAGAATAAAAAATATATACAAGCAGATGCAGTTACTGAATTAAAATGCTCACTGAAAATAACTATGTTATGAGAAATTTTATGTTTAAATTTTAAATGTCCTGATTCAGTGTTAATTCCTTACAGCTTGGCAGTTAAACTTGACCTTCAGTCCCAGGGAACCCAGGATGGCTGGTAGTCAAACTAGGTAGGGAATGGGGGCCATCTACACCAGACCTGAACTCGGAGAAGAATGAAGGTTTCCTCCTTAAAGTTACCTAATGTCTGCGGTTAAGAAGTAGAATCTGAGAGAGTCTCCTTTAAGTGGCTTAGTGAGAATGTGTTCTCAAGTGAAGCAGAGTGAGGAAAGCAGGGTAAAGTTGAAGAAGACCACTAAACAGGAATGTGGTGTCCAGCAAAAGCTGACTTCAGCCTGATCCCACAAGGAGCTCTAAAACAGGAACCACATCAGACCTGTTCCTCCTTGAGGGGAGGGATCAGTCTTCTGAACCTCCACACAAGTGAGATGGCAATTCTTTCGTAGAGCAGGTCTCAAAATTAGGGTGCATCATCATAATTACCTGGAGGATTTGTTAAAACAGACTGCTGGGCAGACTTCCAGAGTTTCTGATTCAGTAGGTCTGAGGTAGGGACTAGTGAATCTGTATTTCTAACAAGTTCCCAGGTATTGGGGATGCTGCTGGTCTAGGAACCACACTTTGAGAACTCCTGCTCTACAGAAGAAGACACTTGTGAGGTTTCAGCAGCCAACACTCACAGCACCCAGGATAGAAGATCTGAGCGGCACTGACTCCAAGTACTAACGTGGCATCTTCCTTATGAAGGCAAACACCAGGGCTAGGAGACTGGACCACAAGCTGATGCTGGCTGGATTACATTTTTAGGTCTTACTGTGTAGATTCATGACATCCTATTAATTTTCTGCTGTCATCCCACATCTCCAGCCAAAGCACTGTTGAAACATTCCAACTCGTCTCCACATTGCTGTTAGACTTCAGGGGAGGGTCTGGCAGGTACATGAGACTTTAAAGAGGAAACAGCTGCACCTCAGTAGTCAAGTACAGTGGAGTCAGTTGCAGTGGATGGAAAGAACCCCAAGAGGAAAACAAATATTTGGTGGCAAAACTCAACTCGACCACCATGGAAAATTTTTATGTCTATTTGGTTTTTTGTTTCAATTTTATTTGTATGTTTTTAGCTGCACTGTGTTTTAGCTGTGCACCGGCTTTCTCTGGTTGTGGCAAGCTGGGGGGTGGGCTACTCCCCAGCTTTCCTGCACGGACTTCTCATTGTGCTGGTTTCTCTGGTTGCTGAGCAGACCTCCAGAGTGGCAGGCTCAGTAGTTCTGGCCCACAGGCTTAGTTGCCTTGCAGCATGTGGAATATTCCCGGACCAGAGGTCAAACCCAGGTCCCTTGCATTGGGCAGGTGGATTCTTAACCACTGGACCCCTAGGGAACTCCTGTCTGTTGTGGGTTTGTTGTTGTTGTTGTTGTTTTTTAAAGAAAGAAGGCTCTTTAAGGCAACTTTTAATTTCATACTTCCCACCACAGCCCATAACAAAGAGCCCCAGCTCCTGGGGATCACCACCAGCTGAAGCTGAACGTATAGAAGTAGTCGGAGACCTTGGCTGGTAACGGACTGTTGTGTGAATAGCATACCTGGTACCCTCGGGCTTTAATGTCCATGTTCAGGCAGTCCAGGAGGTCACTGATATCCAGGGCTGCCTTCCAAGGCCCGAATTTGACCACTGACTTTTTGTTCGCCTCCAGGGAGCGCAGGGCGTCTGCGCAGTTTGCATCCTCTTTTTCGTTCCGTACCAGGCACACCAGGACTCGGGAACAGCGCGCCGCCACGGCCTCGGCCCGCGCCAGGCGCACCATGAGCTCCAGGTTCTCGCTGTAGCCTGGCACCTGCAGCAAGAACTGCTTCCGCGCCACCTGCTCACCGAAGATCTGTGGCGTGTCCTCCAGGTGTTTGATCAAGGGCTTGATCTCGTAGTGCTGAGCCTCACGGTACACCTCCGGGATGTGCTGGGTGGGCAGCTGCCCACTGCGCAGATATTCCAGGATGGGTCCAAAGTAGGTGCCGCAGCGATCGATGAAGAAGCGTCCCTCGGCATCCAGGCAGGCCTTGGCGGGGCTGGAGAACATATCTGCCAACTTCGAGCCCGGGAATTTCCTCAGGGTGCCCAAGGTGGTGGTATAGAACTCACCCCCCACGTTCAGCTCCACGACCGGAGATTCCTAGGGGGCCAAGAGGCAGAGTGACCAATAGCGCCACCTCCAGGGAGCTCATGATTTATTTTCATCCAAAGAACAATACCCTACAGAATTTGCCGCAAAGAGTAGGACACGGCTGAGCGACTGAACTGAACTGAACTGAACTGGCTTCAGCTTACTGGAATGTCCATCTTACAGAAGGGGGTTCTATTCATGCTACAGAGTAGGCATTTTTAGGAAGGCAAATATTTTGGTTTGAAATAAGAATACCGAATTCAAGCATTTGAATTTTCTCATTTAGGTCGCATATTAGTGGGGGAAGCTGCTGTGGAAGCAAGTTGCAGGGACAATACTGCTAAAGTGTCTGGCCTGTGGCAAGACTTTTCCCCTCCGTAGATCTCAGATTCCTTATTCATAAAATAAAGATTTGGGGCTTTTGTAAAGACATGAGTTCCTGACAGGAATGCTTAGGTATAAGACTTTTTTTTTTAAGTCATCGGGAAAAGGGAGAAATGCATTTTCGACCTTTTAGAAAGGTTAAAGAAACCATACATAACTTCAATCCAGGAATCATTTCTTTGGTACTTACTGTGTGTCCGCATCCTGTGCTGGGAATGGTGATAAAAATTCTTATTTCATATAGATCAGAAGTTCTGGCTGCAGTTGGCATGACATTAACAAACAGAATTTGTTTGATGGGTACTTTTTCAAAATAAGGGCCCATGGGATTAAATAACAGGAATATCCTTGGTGGTGACAAGGTCAGTAAAACCAAATACAGCAGGTGTAAAACTGCCTCATAAATGGTAACGTATGGTGCAAACATAAATTAGATTTAGCTGTCCATCAGAATTTTTAGAGGCCTCTTCTCTCAGGCTGAGCACTAAGAATGTGGGTAAGACCCACACGTTATCTGCCTGGAGATGCCCACAGGCCAACACAGACAGGGACTTGAAAAGAGACTGAGGGTCAGGCTTCATTTGGGGGATACTAAGTGCTGCTCCACAGACCTAACAAAAATACCCGAATACTCCATTAGTGATTATTACACATGAGGTGATACATCAGTTATTATCCTTACAAAGCAGCTTCCTGAACACATCTCATAATTTAAAATCCATTCAATAAAGCATGTTTGCACCTACTTTGTGTCAGGCAGCTGGAACAATGAGGAACAAGTGGACCTCCCCTCACGGTCTACTAACTGTGTAAAGTTAACTAACTCCACCTTCACAGCAATCCTATGAAGAACATAGTAAACCCCCATTTTCCAGATGAAGAAACTAAGGCTTAAGGATCAAGATCAACTAGTTATTAAGTGATAATGTCACAGGATTTGAACTCAGATCTGATTTACCCCGAAGCTTGCACTTAGTCATTACAGAAGTTAATTTTCAACCTTCGAACACCTCCACTCTTCATTTCCTAGTCATCCAACAAAATGTAGGAAGGACCTATTCCATCCAAGCCTTCTCTTAAGCAGATGAACATGACAGTTCTGGCCCTTGAGGAGCTCACAGAGGAGAGAAAGAAACAGATGGTTTCGATGTGTAGGTGCTGAGGGGGAAGACCCAGGTAAAAGGGATGGGCTCTTTCTGTGGACGAGTGCTGGAGGTTGTCAGGGAAGGTCTCCTAGGGGATGCGATGGCTCTTGGTGTAGAAGAGATCTACAGTGTTGAAGGGAAAGCTGGATTTCCAAACTGGAGACTTGACTACAGGTCATTGCAGGGCCAGGGGTATAGGAATGTCCTTTAGTCTGATTTAGGTGTGATTTCCTTTTCAACTTGTCTGTGGGCTCTACCTCTAAGATTAAAGTACCGGAATTAAGAGAGCTCAAGGCAGCCAGATTTGGGGGGAAGAACCAAGTTGCCATAGCAACAGCTTCTACCAAGGGACAGTTATGCTAGCTGGAATGGAGAGGGGAGAAAAGAGGATGCATTCTGACAGCAGCCAAACAATTCAGCCTTGAGAAAAATAAGCCCAGGACCTGTGACTCTCTCCTTTTCCCATAAAACTCCAGGCTCTTTGGCAAGGGTGTTTGGTTAACCCAAAGGTGGTTCTGTAAACCGGGAAGTTAAATGAGAAGTTGCAGACTCTAACCCCTGAGTGGATTGATGATGGATTCTCCTCATTCCTCTACCACTGAAATCACAGGTGCTCAATATCCCCACATTACAAGTAAGGAAAGCTCAGAAAGAAGGATCACCTAGTCAGGAAGTGAGAAAGTCACTGTGCTGTGTTATAAGTTGCTTCAGTCTTGTCTGACTCTTTGCGACCCCAGTGACTATAGTCCATCAGGCTCCTCAGTCCATGGGATTCTCCAGGCAGGAATACTGGAGTGGGTTGCCATGCCCTCCTCCAGGGGCTCTTCCAGATCTAGAGGTTGAACTGTCTCCTACATTGGCAGGTGGGTTTTTTACCACTAGCGCCACCTGGGAAGTGGCGGCTGGGATCAAATCCGTGTCAGTCTGACTGCAGGACAGTATGAGTGCTCTACTCCTACCTTCCCAACACCCAGTCCCACTGCTGCCAAGTTATTAGCTATGATCCTGGGGCATCTCACTTCCTTCTCCAGGCTTGAGTGTATTAGTCGCTCAGTCGTGTCTGACTCTTCGTGACCCCATGGGCTGGGGCCCACCAGGCTCCTCCATCCATGGGATTTTCCAGGCAAGAATACTGGAGTAGGTTGCCATTCCCTTCTGCAGGGGATCTTCCCGACCCAGGGATCGAACCTGGGTCTCCTGCATAGCAGGTGGACTCTTTTTACCGCCTGAGCCACTCTGAGCTTAAGTTTAGTCATCTATGACATAGGGAGGCAAAATGGATGAAGAGAACTCTGAGTCTCTTCAGCTCTGAAAGTTTAATGAATCCAATCACTTCAAATGTTGTTTCTGAAGCTCATTTCCAGATACTAAACAAAATAACCCCCTGCCCTGATATCTTCATCCCCATTTCTTTAACACCCAAGACCTGGGCCCTGTTCCCAAGCTTCTTAATTTGTCCCTTTCCCTCCTTGTTTTCTAAAAACACCAAACCTCTTTGGGAATCCCAAACCTCCTACGTCATCCATGAATACTGCTGTATTTGTTTCTAGCAGATAAAGACTTCTTTACCATCTGTCTTCTAGACTACCAGCCCTTCCTCACGGCCCCTCCTTCCTATCTGTTCTACCCAGTCACTCTGCTGAAGCATTCCTCAGTGGGCAAGCCTGACCTGTGTGCACAGGCTGGGGACATGCGGGTATCAGGCTAGTGCTGGTACACAGGGATGAATCAGACAGGCCCAACTCTAACTCCACCAAACATTCATACATTTCCTTACGTCACTCTTAGTCTAGTCAGTGGAGGGACATCTCCAGTCATATGTCCCCAAGCCCCAAGATCTCTCCCCACACCACAACTTGAACATTTTCCCACTGCATCCTGTCTTAGTCATCTGAGCCAGAAACCTAGACTGTAATCTTGCACTTTGCTCATGTCCTCAACCTCCCCACACACAGGTAATGAGGCACTAAATCCTGGTGATTCTAAATGCCTCGTCAGATCCATGGCTCCTGGCTCCCTGGAATGTCCTCACCCAATCCACTCTCAACTCTGAACCAGAGCAGTTTCTCGGAAGTGCAAATCTGATCTAGTCACTACCTGCATTAACCACTTCAGTGATCCTACATATCTTTAAATGTAAACTCCAGACTCCTTAATGAAGTTTACAAGGCCCTTTGTAACCCTGACAATCAACTACCAGAGCCATGTACTGGTCTCCCTTCCCAAGCCAACCAGAGCACGCTGGGCCCCACTGTCCACAGGATGTCATTCGCTTACCACCCACGGTCCTGTCACTCAGCCCACTCAGCCTTCAAGTTAATTGCTCTGGGAATTTTCTGGATGGGTTGTCTACTTGTGATTTTAGAGGCCCATGTACTTCCCTCGTCATGGTAGTTATCTCTCTCTCTTGTAATTGTGTTCCTTCATCTGAATCCCCCGCTATCGTAGAAGGCTCCTAAGGGAGGACTATTCCCAGATTCATCTTCATGTTACCAGTACATACTGCAGGGCTCAGCACAGGGGGCTGCTCAATGTGTCTGTTGAGTTGAACCGCACTTACCCTCAGCACTGACTCACAGGAGCACCCTGCGGTTCTAATAAAGGCCAGTCTTGCCCTACTTAGCATCAGGCGCCATCCAGGCTTCCTCCCTCTCCTGGTAATTAATTCAGACATTTATTGGGCACGTTGCGTGGCCACGCCTCTGACCAGGTGACTTCGTCAACAGCCAACAACAATAAGGCTGTCTTCACCTGACTGGAAAATGCCACAGTTGCCCCACGGCTTGCTCAGCTTTCCCTTCCTACAAGCCTTGGAGATGACACCTAGCCCGGGAGAGGTGAGAATGCTCTGATACTAGAGTGCACTGGCCTTTTTCTTTGGTCCACACTACCCCCTCCACCCCCGCAAATCCTGGGAGGAAACAGGCGAACAGGAAGACTCAGGAGCCAGCCAGAGGGCAGGGGTTCAGGTTGCAGAAGGGGTGCGGTGGGGTGGGGGGACGATACTNGGAAGCTGTCATCTCTGCTGTAGATACATGGCAGGAGCTCAGGGCTAGGCTACCTGCTTTCACTGGTCTCATGTTTATCACCACTTGCCATCACTGTGGAAGCCGTTGAATCATGGCTGAAAGTAAAGGCAGGAGAGGAAGGGCAGGCCGTTGGGGTCAGGGTGAGCACATTGACAAGTGGTCAGAGAGGAGGCAACTCAGCCGTGAGAACTGCTGAGAGATTCAGGGCAAGAGAGAGGAGGAGAGCAGGAAGAGCTGATTTGGTGGGTGGTCTGGGAAGGCCTCCTGGGCAGGAAACAATGGAGCCGGCAACTGACGAGCGCTGGCACATGGGTCCCCCTGGAGGGCTCACGTGCAGGCACACCCCGGCTCCAAGGCCACACTGATGGCAGGATCCCGGGGCCGGAACCCGACAGGGGGCAGGAAAGGGGGCCTAGCAGAGATGGAGTGGTGTGAGGCCTCGGAGTGAACCCCAAGTCAAGGGTGCTGTGTGACCCCGGGGGATCAGCTGCCTTTCCCACTGCAGGTGCCAAGCCTTGCCCCGCCATGCACCCGGTGGCCCTGAACTGGCCCCCAGCACCCAGGGCACATGATGGGTCCTGGCAGAGGGCTTTGTGGGCCTAGCCTAGGGGCAGTCCTTGAGCTTAGTCTGGAGTTCCATTTTCATTTCCAGGGTAAAGTATGCCATTTAGTTTTTAAAAACCCAAAGGATACTCACCGACTATGGTTTGTGAGGGGAAAATGGAACTGAGTCAGGATGACTGGACCTCACCTCCCGCTGGGGATTCTGCCGACGGTTCTAGATGAGTCTTGAGTTGGGTGCTGCTGGGTGTGGAGCCCTCCCCTCTAGGCCTTGTTAGCCCTTGCCTGGGTGCTGTGCTGTGTGGTGATGTGTCCGAGGGGCTGATACATTTCAAGGTCCCTAGGCTGCTCTGGGCTGGAAATATGGTTGAGGGTGTGCCCAGTCTCCATTCATCTCGAGGCAGGCCATGATGTCTCAGAGCAAAACCTTGAAAACTCAGGGAAAATGGTGAAGGCTTGTACTATAACCACCTTTGAAATGAGTGATCAGAATGCTGCAGCGGGGACACTGGAAGTTACAGACAGGTGGGCCTTTTTGGTTCTGTGGAGGAGTTTTCTGGCCTCTGGAGATGATGCCTCAGCTTTGGGGTGGTCCTGAACCAGCAGGGGGCCCTGGCTGACAGCCTCGCTGTGGGTGACTCCCCTGGTGATGCTTCTCCTGACCCGGCTGTGGGACGATCCAGGAGTGGACTCTCACCCACTCATGGTCCTGTCCAGGGCCCAGGCAAGCCTGGTGACAGAGGCACACAGCGTTAGGTGCCTATCGATTCTTGGGGCAAATGTCAGCTCCTGCCTGGACCATAGCAGGGCAGACGGGCTCCAGTGCAAGCGGGCTCCAGTGCACGGGGAAGGGTGGGGATGCTTGG